>JAUNZO010000864.1:0-214071 GCA_031894775.1 Chloris gayana | reverse complement strand
CTGAGCCTTCAATTGCCTTTTGACTAAGCAGGATTTAAGGTCGTTGGTCCGGGCCTGCCTGGGACCGCCTGCAGGCTGCAGCACCAAACCGAATTAACCAAGAGCATAAACGCGCACTCCTGCCCGGTTTGCCACACCGCGTCGGACTCCTCCCGTCCCGTGTAAACTGCAGTGCCGTTTTGCGTCCGCGTCTGAATCCAACGCGAGAGATAGATAGATACATACACGCGGCGCGCGGCAGAGCAAGGAAGGGCAGGTCGGCGGCAGCTCATCTCCCTCCCCCCTCTTCCTTTATTTCCTTCCCGTGCCGCGACTTTCCAATCTCAACGAAACCAAGACGCCTTGCGCCGCCAGGCACCGTGTCGCCGCCGCCGCGCGCTTCCCGGTCCCATTATTTCTCCTCTGCATTGGCAACCGTCTTCTCCGCCCTTCCCCTCTACCGGGCGGCGGCGCATCCTGGTCAGCATGGAGATCGAGTACCACGAGGTGAGCGTCGTTTCCTTGCAAAATCTGCTCCGCGCATTGGGGTTCCTGTGCCCGGATTGTGATTCCCAGCTCCCTGTTCGATCTGTGCCTTCCTCGCTGAGCAGGAGTACGTGAAGAACTCGAGAGGCGTGCAGCTCTTCACCTGCGGCTGGCTGCCCGTCGCCACCTCGCCCAAGGCCCTCGTCTTCCTCTGCCACGGTACGTAATCCACTCCACAGTATTATCAATGCAGCGCCATTGCCCATCCTTGCTTCTCGCGGACACCCGCGTGATTCGTGCCCATAATTGCTGTGCTCATCGTGTGCTATACTGTATGTACTTCAGGCTACGGCATGGAGTGCAGCGGCTTCATGAAAGGTAACCCACCTCACACTTACCTCGTGTACTCTACGACTACTTTACCGCGCCCGTGCCTGTTTCCTTCCCTTCCATGATACTAGTACTCTACTTGGCTTTCGCTAGTACTTTCTCATCTTTTCCTCAAATGTTGGAGAGAAAGAAAAGGCAACAAGTATGTGCCCATGGCAACTGGATATACTATTTTTTCCCTAGATATTGCACCAATACTAAAAGATTGCCAAAACTGTACCGCAACGTGCATAGTATTCCCTGCTCCATACGCATTGATGAGTCCACATGCTCGTGTTTCACCGTTTCAGCCGCTCTAGTAGTTACTCGTACGCCCATTGGCTGTTGCTCAGTGGTCAGAGTATATGCTTGCCCATGGTAAACCATGCCCTCCTGTGGCCTGGCCACCGACAGCTACCACTAAACACAGCGCACATGCTCACACGGTTCAGAAGAAGAATCACTGCTGCTATGTTCTCGTTAATTAGATAGTATAGCGGCATGGCGCCACCCATAGCGACTGTCGTTGTTTAGCTTCAACTTGGGTCTTGGGGACCCTTTCCTGTTTGGTTTCAGTGTGGTATATTCACATCTATTAAATCCGCAAGCACTTAGCTGGAAATTAGCTGACGTATTAGTTCTGGCAAGAAGACGGCATCATGGTCTAAAATCAGCTAGCAGCAGCACGGGTAGGAGTACAACGTCAAGCGTGGAATGCTGTTGCCTGAAAGGAGAGACAGGTGTAGTTTACTATACGAGTGGAGGGCTCTGCTCACGCTGTCCCTCCGCATTGAAACGCCGTCCTGGGTAGGTCTCGGTTGAAGGCACCTAACAGCAGCCTTCTTCTTTGTCGCCGCCTCTATTACAAGCTCTCCCCATTGATGGTAACAGTGGTTTAGCTCCTCGATCGCAAAATAAAGAAATTTTGTTTCTAACATTATTATTGTCAGTCTTAAAGTCTAGGTGGTTGCGTGATGGAGAATGGGAGAGAGGTTCATTGAGTGCAGCGATGTTCTCCTCATTATCCTTTTCCTTGATGCACACAGTTAGCTGAAGTTGTTTATCAGAACGGTATAACTGAAAGTAACATGTCCCTGGCTCGGGGAGACATCTTCAAACAGTTAGTCACCAACCTAGGCGCTACCGAAACCTCTCAGCCTTGACCAGTCCCTTTCTCCAATGCCGCCGCCGCTGGCGTCGATCTCGACGGGTCAGCTGCCCGATCGACCAACCGCCGGAAAGGCTTAATTAGTCGTCGTTGATCTTGCCATCAATGGCCAGCTACTTGCTTAAATTGGTGCCGGCGTGGTGTAGGATCCATACGATCCGATGGAACTTCCGGGTTGTCTCGTCATTACGAGACGAGGGCACCACCACGGAAGAGTTTGGCTGTCCAAGAGACGAAACGGGGCTGCCGTTTTCCGCGGCCTGTACCGGCTGGATCGGTTGGAGGAGCAGGATGGGGAGCGGCGTTTAATTAGCCTGTTTAGGACATGGGCGGACTTCTAGAAGCTCAGCAGTGTGATCGTGATCTGTGATCAATGGGAAGGAAGCTAGGGCCGGGCGTTGCAGATCTGTGTTGATGGCCCCAAGACTTAACTAGAGTAGTGCGTAGTACGTGACGTGAGGGTAGCAGGGGAAGATGGATAATTGATGGGACAATTTTATTTTGTTGCGTGGGTAGCCCTCATTTATAGTAGGTGATTAATGGCGTCTAGGGTTTAGCTCTGTCTCTCTCCTGCTTTTGTTTGCATTATTAGTAGCTTTTTATCCATTAAGTTCTTGTACAATTAGAGTAAATAAACACTCTTTTAAGTAAGCAGCAATGGCACCAGCGGTCCTATTTTGGTTCTACTATAGTATTGTCAGATCATTGGCCTTACTTTTAACGGTAATTTTGACCCTATTTTATAACTACAATTTTAGCATTGCTCCAATAATTCTGAAGAAACCAGAGCTCATATCATTCGCAAGAAATTGTATCAGAAGTAATAACTACATTTTATAAGGCCAATCTCAATGCATGGTTTCATTTCACGCTTTCTAAGAGTGTCACATAAACAATAGAGTTTTTGTTTGATAGATGAAATGGTCTCTCTCAATGCACCATTTCATTTTCGCGGTTTCATAGACATACCATAACAATAATTTTTTGTATTGGAATTGGTCGAAATAAGTTAGGATGAAACTTTTGTGCTCTCAATACAAGTTTCAATTGAGTTTCACACATATGAAACAGTGCCATGTGGGTTTCATCCTAATGAAACTCATTTCATCTCTTTCATATTAATTACCTTGCCATGTCAGCAATTTAGCTGATGTGGCATCTTATTTAATGTAAATGAAACCCCCACTGAGAATGGCCTAATGCTTTGACGTTCAATTCGAGATCAATGTAGTAAGTCCTGTTATTTTTAAAAAGAAACAGTGTTTTAATTATCCTAAATAATGTTTGTGTTAGGACTTGATAGCTATCCAAAATTCTGTCCTTGAAGGTAGAGTGGTTTCATCTAAGAAACTTGATGATCTCTCCGTTGCTATGCATGTGAAAGTTTGGATGCAAATTAAGTTTAGCAAAAATAAGTCTATAACGTGGTTTTGATATTGACGCGTTCGTGAGCAAATGCAGAGTGCGGGGTGCGGCTGGCAGCGGCCGGGTACGGCGTGTTCGGGATGGACTACGAGGGCCACGGCAAGTCCATGGGCCGCCGCTGCTACATCCGCAGCTTCCGCGGCCTCGTCGATGACTGCTACTGCTTCTTCAAGTCTGTCTCCGGTGAGCAATTTCCTTCCCTGGTTAAATGCAAGCCGTTCCCGTTAAATTCCTGTATACTGTTTGCCATCTGAAATCCTCTGCTCGTCGATGCAGAGCTCGAGGAGTACCAGAACAAGAGCCGGTTCCTCTACGGCGAGTCCATGGGCGGCGCCGTCGCGCTTATGCTGCACCGCAAGGACCCTGCGTTCTGGGACGGCGCCGTCCTCGTCGCGCCAATGTGCAAGGTTCGTTCACCCAGATGCCCCATCTCTGACAAGCTTTGCTGTGTCTGAAACTGAAGAACTGATGGTGGTGCATGCTCTGTTCCGGTGGTGAACTGAAAATATGCAGATATCAGAGAAGGTGAAGCCGCATCCGTTGGTGATCAGCCTCCTGACGCAGGTAGAAGACGTGATCCCCAAATGGAAGATCGTGCCCACCAAGCAGGACGTCATCGACGCCGCGTTCAAGGACCCTGTAAAGCGCGAAAAGGTACAGCAACTCTTTCTTCTTGTTGTCATGCTTTCAACGAAATATTTTTTTGCAATAATGTATGTAAAAGTTAACTGGCCAAAGCAAAACAGAGTATCTCTGACAGAACGCTCCGCTGCAATACATTCGGCAAAGCAAAAATGAATGGGTGAACGAGCTGCAGCTTAGCAGGCCATTTTACATTCGCGGGCAGGGTACACGGACCAGGCCCATCAAGCGGGGGACGCACAGCACAGCCGGCGGTGCGCGCCATAAGTCCTAACTGCTTTCCGCTAATGGCGCTGCGGGATTTAGTTTTAATCCCACCTCGGTGGTCGGTGCGGAAATGGCGCGCATAAAAAACGCCCATTCGTGGACCCACTCGCCGGGCCTGGTGGCGCAGGCCTGTTACTCCAGCTTCATCGGAGGGCAGAGTTGGCAATGGAAGGTTTGGGTGCGTTTGAGCCCCAGGGTCAAGACCCGCTGTGCCCGGACACCCACTAACCTAACCACATGTGCGTCATCGATCCATCTGAGGGCGCGCGGGGGCCTCTTGGCCCGGCGGGTGCCACCACGGGGTGGTGCCGGGGTTTAGAGGGTGGGTAGGACCTGGGTCCGGGCACACAGTGTCGTGGGGTTCTCCCCGGCACGAAAAAGCCTTGTACTGGTCAGTGCCGGGCTTTCCTGTAGGTCTGGAGTTTGTCTCCTCCTGCGGGAAGCCCTGGGTTCACGCACTTTCAGACCACCATTGCCAACTCTTTTGCTCGTCCCTGCTTTGGAGTCTTTGTTATGCAAAACGACCCTGTTACTTTCTGATTAGGAGAAACACTGAAATTGCTGATCGTTTTGCCATGCCAAGCAGATTAGGAGAAACACGCTCATTTACCAGGACAAGCCACGGCTCAAAACAGCTCTGGAGATGCTCAGGACCAGCATGTACATAGAAGACAGCTTGTCCCAGGTATCAAGTTCTGAACCTGTTCTGCAAATTCAGCGCTGGCTACATCTGTCCTCTGTTCAACTTCAACTAGACTTTTCTACAACGAAACATCCTTACTGCGCAGGTGAAGCTGCCGTTCTTCGTCCTGCACGGCGAGGCCGACACGGTGACGGACCCGGAGGTGAGCCGCGCGCTCTACGAGCGGGCCGCCAGCACCGACAAGACCATCAAGCTCTACCCGGGGATGTGGCACGGCCTCACCGCCGGCGAGCCCGACGACAACGTGGAGGCCGTCTTCAGCGACATCGTCGCCTGGCTCAACGAGCGCAGCCGCAGCTGGACGATGGAGGACCGCCTCAGGAAGCTCCTGGCAGCGCCTGGCGGAAAGTTCATCGACGGCGAGAAGAACGGCGAAGCACCGGTGGTGCACGGGCGGCCTCGGCGGCCAGGCCGGGGCTTGCTCTGCGGACTCGCCGGCCGGACGCATCACCATGCAGAAATGTGAAGACCTGATCCGAGGTGCTCGTTCAACTGCAGTGAATAAGGAAGTGGTGATGCGTGACGTGTATAATACAAGGCTTGTCAAGTGATGTGTGACAAATCGTTCCCTTCCCTCCTTTGAACATTGCACTAAACATTTGCAAAATAATCCAATACGTATCTTGTTCTGTTGTAGTTTGGCACTTCTGCTCCAACATCCATTCCACACTTCATAGTTTTGTGTTAATCGTTTCTATTCAGAATTGTTTAAAAAAAGTTTCTATTAAGAATGAAGGCTTGACTATCCGTTGAAGGTTACCATCACCCTGAGAGCTGACTGTCAAGCCGTTTGAACAAGTTTTGTTCAAAATTGACCCATCTAAAAAATCACTACGAAACGACTTGTTTGCCATGTGCCAAAACATTTGTCGTGTGTTTTTTATCGGACACATGGCAAAGAAGAGATGTGCCGTGTGCGAAAAAAGATACACGACACAGAGAGCTTTGCCGTGTGCCACAAGAACAAAAATACGGCACAAAGAACTTTACTGTGTGCCGCTGTGAAACACACGGAAACACAGATCTCCCTGTCCTCCCGTCCTCGCGCGCACAGAAAATATCTCTCCCTCACTCGCGCCCGTGGCCTCCCTTAGATATCCGGCTCCTCTCTCTCGGATCTCTTGCTCCTCTGTTCCTCACTCGCGCCGCCGGCCTCCCTCGGATCTTCGGCTCCTCTCCCTCACTCGCCTCCGGCCTCCCTTCCCAATTCCTCCCTCGAGCCTCGCCCTTCCTCCATCAAGACTTCCTTCTCCCTCCGCGGCCTCCCCTCTTCTCCCCCGTCCGCTCGTGCTTGCCCCTCACCACCTAAGGCAAGGAGCAGCGGCGGGGCGAGGCGTGGTGGAGGCCATCAAGGCATGGGAAGCGGCGGGGTCTAGCGTCACATGGCGGCAGCGGCGGTGGCGGAGGGATCCGGTGGCGACGATAGAGTGGTGGTGGCGTAGATCCGGCGACGTTGCTCCACACGAGGGAGTAAGGCGCCGTTCGACCGGACGGTGATGGAATCGAGGATCCAGGTGGTCTCTCTCTCTCTCTCTCTCTCTCTCTCTCTCTCGGATGTGGTGGTGGCGGCACGGATCTACGAGCAGGTTGCAGCGGCGGTGGCTCCCGACGCGCGGATCCCGGCACCTAGCGGCTCCTAGCAGGCGGGCGCGGATGCCGACGGTGCGGTGGCGGCGGCTCCCAAGGCGGCCCTGACCTACGCCGTAGAGGCGGCACCCCCATGGTGCGGTGGTGGCCGGTGGCGGTGTGGTGGGGCCGGCAACCCTCCTTAGGCATCATTTTTTTAATTTTTGGAATTTTGTTTGCCGTGTGTTTGAAAGAAGGCACACGACAAAGTTGGTTGTGCCGTCTAAATTTCTGCCGTGTGCCATGTGCGGGGTGCAACCCACGACAAAGTCTTTGTCTTGGGTATTCTGGCATTTGCCGTGTGTCTTTGGCACATCACAAATTTCTGGTTTCCCGTAGTGAATCTCCGGCTAAGCCATTTAGCGGTAGGCTTCAAAAACAAGGCTATAGCATCATATAACGTGCTATTAGCGGATTTAGCGGAATTTAGCACTAAAAATAATTTAGCGATAGTTCTTTTTACTAGCTATATCCGGCTATAGCTGTCGCTATAGCCGAAGGTTTTTATCCTGGAAATTGACTCGTTTTGGTCCGAGAGAAAGAAGTCCTTTAACTCAGCCAGCTCAAAATTGACTACCGTCTGAGTGCATTTTATCTTTCAAATTTTGATGTGGTATTAAGGATTTGTATCTAATCCAGCTCTCCATTGTGATAGGACCCCTGATCTTTTAGTATGTTTTCTCTTTGATTCACTGCATTGTGCTAAAAAATACAGCAAATTCCTCCGATGCCATTGAAATTTTATCGAGTTCCTTCTGTGATATTGTAAATTATGAAGTACCCTCTATGGCATTGAGAAAAATTTTGATGTTCTACATCTAGGCGTTACCTAGACGATATGTTCGTTTGCATATTGCAAATAATGCCCTTTTTTGGCACTGGCTCATAGGTCCCACTACCAGCCTCAGTATAACCAGTCGAGCATGGCAGGCGGATCTTGGCCTCGGCGGTCGCGGTCGGCTGTTGGCTCCGTGGTGGTGTTAAGATATATTGTGTAGGTGAGATATACCATGTGATTGTAACCATCTAGGAGTTAGTTGATACGGGATTTTCTTGTAGAGATAAAAGTTTTTCTCTTGTTGTAACTTGTACGGCAAGTTTGCCTTGTGTATAAATATAGTGCCTACCCTCTTGGGACGGGTACGCCTTCTCCGTCATCTGTTTACTTTACATGGTATCAGAGCACCTAATCCACAAAAATCCACCAATGGCGAGTTCATCATCCTCGGCTCTGAGTCCTCTCTCGCTGGTTGTTGCAGAGAAACTCACACATGACAACTTCCTGCTTTGGAAGGCACAAGTCATTCGAGCTATGTGGGCAGCACAGATAGGGTTCCTCGACGGCATGTCAATTGCACCGACAAAGGAGATAGAGGAAACCAAGGACAGCAAGACCACCAAGGTTCTGAACTCGGAATATAGTGCCTGGGAGCTACCGGAAAGTTGGGGGCTTCAATCCTTCTATTTACAAGGGAATTAATGTTGTTGTAGCCTCAAATACTGGCATAGCCCAATCAAAATCATTCTTGATTCATTTTAGGGAGAACTGTTGGAGGAGACAAGAGAAATTGTCTCTATCAATTTTTGGTCTGGTCCTAAAAATAGTCTTTTGGGATCAATTTATTGTGGAGTTTTTTTAGATGCTCATACAGCCTTACAGATGCTGATTTGCAAAACCATGTGATTTTTCAGTATGGAGCTGCTAACGGCATGCCCATGAGTTGTTTTAAAAACAAATACTTAGTGCTTACTACTTCGTAGCCTTATGATTTGATTAACTAGCTAGCATGATGCAGATGCAAAAGGTAATAAAAGCAGCCTGCTCTCGTGCTAGCAATAATGTTCATTCGTGGGTGCAAATATGTACCTGGACTATTGCTCTCTTTTTGTGTGGAATAATCCTAGCCTTTTAATGGTACCTCTATGTATATATAGAGAGACACACGACAATTTCAATGTACCATATACTTGACAAACTAATTAATTATGAATGTGGACTGAATCCAAGATAACCAAGGATTTCAATATTAATTCCAATTAAGTATTATGTTTATCCTTTCACTCATATTAATTGTACAGGAAAGTAATATTGTTGTCCGAGATTTTCACTTGCATGTGCAGTGTATTTTTTTTGGCAAAGGGTGAATTCAAGTGAAATGTTAAATCAGTGTTAAGTATTGCTTGCCCCAATGAAACTGGATTATAGGAAATTGGTATCCAGTAGATCGAATAAATTTTAAATTACACCCTTGTTCTATGTTCTCCAGGTTATGTGGTTTTCTTTGAATTGATGCTTAATCAAAATTTTGGCTTAAATAGCTCGTCAATACACATTTGCTTGCTAAGATTTTATCTCACCCTTGTTCTACTGTTTTAGGTGATTTGTGATTGCTAGGAGGAAGAGGGATTAGTTGCCCATCTCACACTTCATCACTTGTAGACTAGTTGCTTTAGTGTTAATAATTAACCTTTAGTTATTACTGTTTTAAGATTGTTGCTTAAAGTTCGGTGCGGATGCTAAAATTTTGCTTGGTTTCACTTATGTAATTTTGTTAGGATGTTCTTGATAATATTAGTGTGATATTTCTTAATATTATTTATCTATGTGGTTATGCTTCCGCGATGCTTTTATTTAATTACAATGGAGATATTGCCAAATTTTCTATTTTTATGTTCGGTGGTTAAATTTATAGTTTTAATAACATATCGAGGTGTTTGTGAATTCTAGGTGTTAGAGCATTACATATGCTTATTTGGAAACCATGTGATTTGTCAGTATGGGGCTGCTAAGGGCACGACGCCCATGAGTTGCTTGTTTTAAAAACAAATACTGAGTGCTTACTTTGGAGCCATGTGATTTGATTAACTAGCCAGCATGATACGTGTGCAAAAGGTAATAAAAGCAGCCTTCTCTCGTGCTAGCAATAATGTTCATTGAGGGTACAAATCTGTACATGGGCTATTGCTCTCTTTTTTGTATGGAATATTCCTAGACTTGCAATGGTACCTTTATGTGTATATATAACGTCAAGGGGTATCACTATGTCCAACAGAAGCAAGCTAATAAAGAACAATCTTGTAGAAAACAAGATATAATGACTACTCTAGTTACTGTTTCCAGCTTCCCCTGCCACAACTATGTGTTGCATCCACAACCTGCAAAATTATGCATGTCGCTGGTTTGTTGTGACCCGTGGGAACCACAGTTGTATAGGCCTACACCAAGGAAGCATCTGTTACGACCACGAACAAGAGCCCAACTAGGTCCAGCGTCTAGCCACGGCTGCGTTCCATTCGAAATCCCCCAAAAGGCTTCAGGCTTTCAGCCCTCGGTGTTGGGTGACTTCTTTATCCACTACGAACCACCACCGCTACAGGTACGCATGAGTGCACATATGTAATCATACACAACTCTATTTCCAGCTTTGTGAGTAACATTATTGGAAAATATGGTACTACATGATCTTTACAAATCATTCATGTGTATGTTGTTACTGAGAACTATGTTTTTACTGATGAAATTAATCTATGCGTGCAACTTGCCAGAATTCAGAGGTGTATATGAGAGTGAGGAGGGATATGCTGAAAGAGGAAATCCGTTCGTTGTTTGGTATCTGCAATGACTTGGCAAAGAAGATGAACATAGTAGACACAATCCAACGTCTCGGAATAGATCATCTCTTTGAAGAAGAAATAAACACTACTTTGTGTGTCATCCATGCAAATGATAATGAATTCACAGGGTCCAGCCTCCATGAGGTTGCTCTTCGTTTTCGCTTGCTAAGGCAACATGGTCTTTGGGTGCCTCCAGGTTATCATCTGTACCCCCCCCCAAGAGATTCCTGCTAAATATACTACTACGGTCTGCAAATTATATGAAGAAGTACATTTGGGCATTGGATTTCATGAATCTCAATGCATACAATAAATACACACTACTACCAGAGTAGGAGAGTACAGAGTTCTAGCTCCTCAATGTTGCCGATTTCTTGTCCCACTTATTGGTCGTCAGCATACAATAAATGAACGGAAATGCTTCTCTTCACTAAAATTGGAGAATATTTTAGTCCACGGTCAAGTTCTTTGGTGCTTTATAGGTTAGGGTTGTTCAGGTTACCAGAGGAGGATTTGTTCCCCGCGGACATAGAAAAGAACCTGGGGGTGAAAGGCCCGCCCAATGGTGGTGGCGGGAGAGACGGTGAAGCCAGAGATAGCTGGGGCTGGCAGTTGGCAGTTTGATTTGGATAGGTTAGCCTACAATTGTTTTACGAGTGACTTTTGTGGGCATAGAGGCATGTTTCCGTCCTAGTTTAATTACAAATTAAGGTTCAATAAAAATATCAAATCTCTTATTATACTACCAAACATGTCAAATTAATTGTAAATATGTCTTATTAATGTGTCAAATCATAATTTCAAGTACAGAAATGTTAAATTCATCCATATTGTGTCAAATTTGACATTTATGTACTTTATATTATGATTTGACACATTAATAAGACATACCTACAACTATTTTGACATTCTTAATAGTATAATCAGATATTCGATATGTAGATTGAAGTTTAATTAAACTAGGGTGGGAACATTCCCTTGTGCTCATTGAAGTATTTCCCTTGTTTCTAACCTAAAAAGTATATTTTGACCCAATACATTACTATTTCCTCTACTTTTTACTACTTCCCATCTGTCTTCATTCAATTGGCATGATGTGCAACTAAATACATTGCAAACATATATCTTGCTCGGAAGTGAGAAGGTCTGTCTATATGCAAAAGTAGATCCAGCTGTAATTAAGATTTGTTCCAAGCAGTACAAGAGTTTTCTGAAGAAAAGTAAAATTCAAGAATTTCTTATTTTTTCAACAAATAAAATAAAGCAGTACCAACCTATCTAGAAAGTTGTTCCACTTGGAAAGGGAAAAGTTTTAGAAAAATGAACAATGTAAATAAAAAAGTAGTTTTTTTTAAAAAAAATAGCTTTGGTTCAGTGTAGCAAAGTTCGAGATCATATTATTTATGACAAACAACAAAAAAAATATACAATATCAGTTAAATGAAAACTAACTCTTGATTACCAAATCTCAAAAAGATGAATGATGCAATTAAGGAAGTTATATTTCAATAAAAAAATTCTAACTTTGAATAAAACAAGTTTCATTTTCAATGAAAAATATTTCATGTAACAAGTTCTATATTTAATAGAAAAGGGTTTCACTTTTGGATAATTTATTCACTAACTTGGAAGAAGTTCCACAAAATTATAATAAATGAATATTGGTTCACTGAAAAATGTTCCACTCATTCTAGAAAATTGTTCCATATAATAAATAACATAATCTGAAAATATTTCATGTAACAAGTTCTATATTTAATAGAAAAGGGTTTCACTTTTCAATAATTTATTCACTAACTTGGAAGAAGTTCCACATAATTATAATAAATGAATATTGGTTCACTAAAAAATGTTCCACTCATTCTAGAAAATTCTTCCATATAATAAATAACATAATCTAGGTATGTGTCGGGGCAAAGATTAACGCCGCAACGTGGCGGGGCGAATCCTTGCTAAAAGGGACTAAACCGCGATTGCCATCTAATGGGCCCAAAGGTCCGTCCGAAGAGAATCAGCCCACCTACGCAAAGGGCTCTCCCTGATTGACCCCCACCAATGGGTCCCACCGCGCGCTTCACCCTCCTCGGCCCCAAGTAAAAGGGGTCGATCGCCTCTCAGCTCTCGACCCCGAGCGAACAGCATCCAAGGCAATAGTCCTGCACCATCATCATTACATCTGCCCATGCGCATGCAGAGGCACTAACAGTATTAGCAGGTTACGGGTTCTCTAGACAAAAACAACATGGATGGGATGGGACGGCGTAAATGCAGCGATGGGCGCACACTACAAGGGAGAATCCTGACTGGATTACGACGCAAGAAAACCTCCAAGGACAGGGGATAAACGCTAAATGACAAGGATGTCTCCACGGACCGGGGTCGACCCCCGCCTCGCTTCGATCGACCCTGGGAGACGGGGTCAAACGGGGTAGGAGTCGCCCAACTGCCTTGGACACTAATTTAATGCCCTTGCGGCGTGTGCCGCTACAGGGACGGGAAGTGTCAACTCACCCCGTGGACGGTGCATGGCATATCATTACCAGCTACGGTACCCAGGGCATCCCATACTTAATATGCCCTACAGAGTGGCGATGGGATGCACACGACATATGAGAGCAAGTACACAAGCCTCGATAGGGACGGGATTCACGGTGTTTGGGACCCACCATGACCCAGGACATGCCACCGGAAGGAGGGCACACTTAATCTTAGACTAGATTTGCTTCTCTCTCTCTAAGCGTGCTCCAACCCTGGATGTATAATGGGAGGTTGTGTCGTCTCTCTCTCTCTCTCTCTCTCTCTCTCTCTCTCTCTCTCTCACTCTCTCTCTCTCTCTCTCTCTCTCTCGACACTCTCTAGCCTCACACACACACAAACATACGTAGCATTCTCATACTTGGAGCTCACTCCTCTCTTGCCGCCTTGTACTCCCCATTGGTGCAAGAGCACGAGCAGCATCACAAACTGGACGTAGGGATTCTTCCCGAACCAGTAGTGCACAATCAGACCTAATCGCGCACCCCTCCCCCATCCCCACCCCATTCAGAACAAATTCTACTAGCCGGTGATCCAAACAATGACGGTTTGTAGCTACTTTCCTCCAGCCCCCTAGATAAATTGTTCTAAGAATACAAAAAAACATGGTCTAGCTCTCTGTATATCTTGTTTTATGAATAGAACTAGGTTTGTTCGAATTTACTAAATATATGTTTTAGAGACATAAAGTTATTGTTCCACCTTATTAATTGTTTTGTTCCATACAGATATTTGAGAAAAATAATCTACAAAACATACATGGTGCACTAGTGGAAGAACAAAATGGCATAGGTCGCATTATAAAAACATAATGTGGAACATCTCAAAATGAATCCAAATACATATCATGAATAGTACTCCCTCCGTCCCATTGAAAGTGTCGCTATGGTATCCGTGCTAGTCAAATTTTTTAAACTTTGACTAGATTTGTAGAAAATATTAGTAATATTTATATCTCTAAATAAATTGATTATGAAAGTAGATTCAATTATCTATCTAATGATACAAATTATATTCAATAAATATTTATAATTTTTCATATATTTTTGGACAAATTTAAAAAGAGTT
Organism: Chloris gayana; assembly: GCA_031894775.1. Classification (NCBI taxonomy): domain Eukaryota; kingdom Viridiplantae; phylum Streptophyta; class Magnoliopsida; order Poales; family Poaceae; genus Chloris; species Chloris gayana. Next base: position 200,188 of record JAUNZO010000864.1, on the reverse strand, counting down.
GACTTCTTGGGAAGCGAGAACGACACTTTCAATGGGACAGAGGTAGTAATATTTAAATTTATCCTTAACAATATCTAAAAGTATCTTTAAAATGTAATAAAACTAAAATAAAAGTAAAAAATATGATACAAACAATTCTTCATGTACACAGCAGTGTATGTGTGCATATGAAGCCCAACTAAATATAGAAGTTCAGATTATAGTAAATAATTATTACATTATACCTGAGTTTTTTAATTACATCAGATAAGCCATTAAAATTAAAACAAACTATGCAATACATGATTAAACGAAGGGAATCAAAGAGAATAAATAATTGGAATGAAAAAAATAAAATCAATCGATTTCAAATATCATTTCTCCTGGATGATGAGTCCATTTTTCTCAATCCATTTGAAGCATTATATATGTTCCCCAAAATTAATGTTACATGATAAGATCTCGTGTAAATACATTTTTCAAAAAAAAAATGTTTTCATATAAGGTGTCAACATTTCGGATGTACTGGTTTGAGTTCAATGAATGTACTAGAGTTCAAGATTTAACGCTAATTCAACATTTTATGAATATTGAATTTGTATTTTCCAAATGTTGAAAGAAGTACTTGAGGTGATTATATAACAACAATATTGTGAGAAAATAGTGCCTACATCTTTAGGAATTAACGATGCTTAGTAGTTGACAGAGAATGATATATATCAGGACGACCTAACCTCCCTCGTTTCTTTCGTAAGACAAACTGGAATGTGTTAAGCCTCCTTTGTTCCCTGGTCTTGATGCAGCCAACTGTTTTGATCCCTTGAAGCCTCACACAATGACTAAAGTACATGCAAACCCGAAACATGTGTTGTGGTAGTCACACATTGCAAACAGTTTTTACCAACTTTGTCTCATCTTATGTATGCAGATGTTTTCGATAAGTTCAGGGAGGCGATGGTAGGTTCAGCTATGAAATAGCTAATGACACAAGGGGCCTGCTGAGTTTGTACAATGCAGCTTACCTTTCGGTTCATGACGAGCCAGAACTCGAAGAAGCCATGTCTTTTGCAAAATGCCATCTGGAATCAATGACTTGTAGTGATCTCCATGGCCCTTTAGCAGATCAAGTCCATCGTGAGCTACAATTTCCCTTGCCAAGATCGTGCATGAGACTACAGGTACGAGACTGTATGGTGGATTACGAACAAGAGAAAAGCCACAACCCAGTTCTACTGGAGCTTGCAAAGCTAGAATTCAATATCTTGCAGCGTGTTCATGTAAAGGAACTGAAGGCTTTTTCAAAGTACGCACAATGTCTTATATCTCTCTGGGATAAGTCCATTTTACTCACTTGAATAATTCACTTTCTCCAATTTACACCCTGAATAAAATATTCGCTCACTTCACTATGTATAAAAGAAAATATTTTATAATTTTGTTAATCTTGTGTAGACAGTTTTAGAATGATATATTTAAGGTAATATTAGATGCCCTTAAATTAAAAAATACTTAAATATATATAAAATATTTTTTAGTGTACTCCCTCCATTGTTAAATTGTTGACGTTGTTGACTTTTTCATCACGTTTGACCATTCGTCTTATTCAAAAAAGTTTAAGAATTATCAAATATTTTATTATAATTCATTTTATCACTAAAAAGTTGAAATACAACTTATAGTTTTACATATTTTAAAAAATATTTTGAATAAGATGAACGGTCAAACATAACAAAAAAGTCAACAAGTGTCAACAATTTAAAAACGGAGCGAGTAATGTTTAATGAAAATTATCATTTTGTAAAATTTTAACACTAAATCAAATAGTACAAAGAGAAACAAAAAAACAAATATCATAAGGTAGTATATTGCAAATACTTAAATTTTTTGAGGGAGTAAATTGAGCTAGAATTTTGTTTGGGGGTGTAACTCGGATAAAGTGGATTGCTCGTGGGATTAAAATAGATTTCCCTCTCTATATCTATTGTGAGAATATATGTTATATTGGATATACAAAGTAGTAAATTTTATGTATTTTCCACATTGCACTAAAATAATTATGAGTCGCTGATTTGTAACTACTGAATGGCTACACACCACAAATGCATAATAAATGATCTGTCTTAAAAATCTGAAATAGACAAGTTTTTCCGCCCCTTAATCTTGTGAATACTAATTACCGTTACATAAAATTGATATCTGACGAAGTAGTTTTGATTTTTACAAACTTTGACTGTGCCATGAGGCTACCTTCATTTTCCGCAATAAATGTTTAAAATTGTATTTTAGTGGTATAGATCACAGTTAAACATGAGTTTTAGTAATCAGAAGAAATGAGCTAAATCTATTGGACACGAAAACATTTTTAAGCTGTATATTATTTGTTAGGTATGATTGTTTGCATTGAGTCAGATTTTTTCTAATTTCTAGGACTATAAATTATTAAAACAAGCTACTTTGATTTTGACGTTCTCATATTGATTAGGCTGTTATTGAACTAACCATTCTAAGTGATTCTTCTCAGGTGGTGCAAAGATCTTCATAATCACATTGGGCTAAGATATGTTCGGGAACGTAATGTTGAGTTGTACTTCTGGTCATACTTATATGTATATGATGAATGCTTTGCGCTCACACGATTGACCTATGCCAAGTTACTAGTAATATTTACGCTTCTGGATGATACATATGATGCTCATGCTACTATTCAGGACAGCCGGAAGTTAAATGCTGCCATACAGAGGTTGGAGATTTTTCGCCTTACATTCTTTTCTGGTTTTTTCACTCAAGTTGTTCAATTGTTCGCTTGGCTTTAGCTTTATTATTATAAAGAATAATGGATATTTCCATTCATAAAAGAATAATGTAGTCCTTGTCCACATAGAATTCAGATTAAAACAATTTTCCCACCTTGTAGATGGACTGAGGATGCTGTCAATCATCTACCGGAGTATCTGAGAAAATTCTATAACAAACTTTTGACCACCTTTAAAGAAATCGAGAATGAAGTGCCGGCAGATGAGAAGTACCGGGTTGATTGCACAAGGAAAGAGGTACAAAACAGGACATCATGTTTTATTAGGTCAAGTTATATATTTATTATCCCTTCTTTATTCCTAATATATTCTGTTACTTATGCTATTACACTGTAGACATACTTGCAAGATCTTTCGTGTTCCATTTTAATTATATATTCGCGTGCAGTTCCAGAAGGTTTCTGCTTATTATCTCGAAGCAGCTGAATGGGCCCACGGGAATCACCAGCCAAGATTTGAAGATCAGATGGGTTTGTACGTTGACTCAGCTGCTGCCAAATTTATGGCGATGGCAATGACAATTGGCAGGGGTGATGCAGTAACAAAAGAATCATTTGAATGGATGTTTGGTTCTGGAACTGAGGTCGATGCTATGATTGCATGTGGAAAGATTGGCCGTTTCATAAATGACATTGCTGCATTAATGGTAAAATTACTAATAAGATTATCAAACCTTATTGCATTACTTTTAATCAATTCATTATGTTCTACTGAAAATGGGTGCATTGCATGCAGCGCGGAACAAACAAGGCAGATATGCCAAGCACTGTGGTGAGCTACATCAATGACTACAACGTGACAAGTGACGTCGCCCTCGCCAGGATTGAGTCACTTGTGGAATATGAATGGAAGACTATTAACCAAGCGCGTTTTCAGCCCCGTGCACGACTCCCAGTAGTGCATATTATTGTCGCAACAGTGGTTACCGCTTTCTATTTTTACCATGACGGGCGTGATGCAATCACATTCAGCCATTCACTTAGAGAGATTCTTGAGGACATCTATTTGAAGCACATTCCCATATAACCCCTAGTTTCCAAATTGGACAGAAATAAAAGATTATTGTGTGCTTAACTTTTTGACATATGTTTGATGCGTGATATCGCCCTTGTTATGCAACAAAAGGAAACGAACGAAGAAAAAGAAGCTATCCTCGTCCTATTCCGTATGCAGACAACTTTACTCTCCTAGCTGCATTGAGAGTAGATTCTACTCCTATGTCACATATATACTGAAGAAGAAGTGCCCCACTTCAAGTTTCTTGCAGGTGGGGCGGGTTTTAAACGAAGCCCACATACATGCTCTGTGGCCAGACATTAACCAAATCGCAATATCACGGGATAAATGAGACCCCTTGTTTCAGCTAGAGATCGTGGATTGTTGATTTTACAATCCAAAAGCTGAAACAAACGGTCAACTTTTGAATCCAAATTCTATAACCTCTTTATCCAAATCCCACAATCCAACAATCTCTTCACACCTAGCTTTTGTTCGATTGCGGCATAAATATTTACTCTCTTTTGTGATTGTAGTTCACTACAAGTTACTACAAGCTGGATTGTGGAATCCAAACAAACAAACAAACACCCTTCAGATTTTGACTCTTAGATTCTTACAATCTCAAATTCTATATTCCACAATCTATAATCTTTAGCTGAAACGAACGGGGGCTGAGTAGACCCACGACTGTTGCAAGAACCCGCACAGCCTTGCTCTCTTAGCAAGAAGTCACAGTTGAGTTTGAAAATGAAGCGGCGCCAACTTTGCATGCCAGTGAGGTGTTGATGGAGAAAAAAAAGCTATTCTACTATCTAGCAAGGGATGTATGTGTCACACCCCGAAATAGAGCTTAGTCGTTTTGAGAGCCCAAATGTTCCACTTGTGTGGTTGTGAATAAATTGGATTCAAAGACAACTTTACAAATGGATTACAGAATTTGGTCTAACAAAAAATAAAACTTACAACGTCACCTTATCACGATTTAAACAACCAACACTCGAAGATCTTTTCGTTCCTGCCTTCCTCGCCAATAATCCATCAAAATGGTGCCAAGCTTCTAAATGTGTAAACCACCACGGAACTAATCCTAATGAGTATAAAACTCAACAAGAATGCAATGAAAGATAAGGATAGTATGTAAGGTATTTCTCAAAGGATTATCTGAATTTCATAAGTGAGCCACCGCTCCGTCTCCCAAGAGATAATTTTGTAATACATTTTGTTGAGAAGATCATATATTAATATTATAACATCTATTTGCTGGGACCGATCGTGCACGCGACCAACCCATTTATAACCCAGGTGCAACATGAGTGAATTTTCACATTTTACGCTCAGCCTAGGTGTACCCTTGTCCATAGATTTCATCAAATCTCCTACCTGACCATGTTGGCCATGTATGTGATGTCCATTTTACATGTTGACTGATCAGAGGAACGATACAAGCTTTCCCATAAAAGAGCTATGTGTTATGTACAAAATTTGGCAACGTAATCATCCAAGAGATATGGTTCAACTTGTTCAGGATACATAAGGGAAAGAAGCTAATGTGTTGCATGGCTGGAACGATCGGGCTTCAGGACGTGGATACAGAAATTTGCAAGCGTGCAGGTGGGGGAGAGTCTTGCGATCAAACTCCAAGCAAAGAAGGCGTCATTTGGTTTGCACGGTGCAGCTTGGGACAGAAGAAATTAGAGTCCTATTAGGATTTCAGATTAGTTATGATTTGGTAAGGAGTTTGAGTTAGTTTTAGATAAAGGTTCGTATAGGAGGCTTATAAATAGATAGGAGCTCGTCTGTACGAGAGATAAGAGACAGTTCATCTACAAGTTTCGTTTGTTTGCATCTATTATTCCTGTTTTCTTTTCCGTTGGTGTTTTTCCAAGTAAAATACCCCACCCTCTCTGCGAGATTGAGAGATCTTTACTGATTTTAGAGCAAATCAGTCGTCGTTGCGTAATCACGGCTAATTTCCAGATTATCGGTTTACACTTTGCTTGCCAACACTATGATAAAGGGGACCTCCTATATATAGGGCACGCTATGTGTAGCTTACATATAGCACGGCCCATTAGGCCTATGAGCCAAATTATGTAATATTTAGATTTTTTGGTTTGCAGAAATTATATTTAACAATACTACGTGTCATATTGATTTTTTATTACACAAAAATTTAAAATAATAAAATAATAAAACATTGAAAAATACTGGAACAATTGAATTTCACTGACGGAACAATCGATTTTCACTGCTGGAACAATTGATTTTCAGTGTTCAATTTTTTAAAAAAATCAAATAAAAAATTTAAAATACTTACAAAATATTGGAACAGTTGACTTATACTAATGGAATAATCTATTTTAGCTACTGGAACAACTGATTTTATCTGCTAGAACAATCGATTTCAAAGCTAAAAACAATTCAAATTCAAAATTCAAAATTTGAATTTTAAAAGTTTTCAAAAAATATATGCACGTGGGATCTCATTTTATTGAATTAATTTAAAAAACACAATGGTGAAAACGGATTCGAAAATGGAGTTTTCATTTGAGAAAATATCCATTTAAAATTATGAAATCAAAATAAAATCGCGACATCCAATGACCTGCTGACACGTGGCGTGGCGCGCTACGTGTAGACTACGCCCTACATATAGGACTTCCGATGATAAAGAGCCCGCCGGACAAGTTCAACTCGGTCCGCAACCACATTGTTGGCTGGTCCAAGTCGGTGCACGACCTATTTGCCGCTTCCTACATCTACATGCGGGTTATATCATCTTGACATCTTCTATGCAGGTAATAACTTATACCCTCCCATGCAGGACCATGGCGACACTAGTACATCGTGAACAAGAGCCATCAATTTTCTTACTACCTTGGTTGAATATTTATATCCACCGTACTACCAACCGGCAACCACCGAGGTGCTTCGCACCACAAATCCGACATATACAAACCCATGCATCACATGCCAATACAATCATTTAACTTAAGAAAGGTTTGTGCATGAAAAATATAGTACTTTATAAAACACTTTAAAATAAAGTATGCTAGGACTAAAATGCACAAAGGTACGTAACAGCTTGCCTCTGGGCCTATCCACAAATCTGCTTCGTCCAGCAGGGTCGCAATCGTGCTTGTTCATGAGCAACATGGCTGAGTCCGTGGAACAACACACACAAGAATACATATTGACACTACTATAATAACGCTCTGTTGCGACGGGCTAAAAAGGACTTCAGTGGCGGACGCTATAAACGTTGTTGAGGTCCTATCACTATGTACATGCAAAATTAGTCATGGTCTAGTGACCGCGACTGCCCGGCCGGGGCGCTTAGCCTAATAGGACGCCGGTGGCGATTTAGGGAGCGTAATTGGCGCCGTTAATCTACTAACAAAAGAAGTCGGGCCCTAGCTGGGACCTGCCCTAGACGCCGTCGCCATGACACCACCCCGTCCCGTCGCCGTCCCATCCCGGCGTCTCATGCCGCCGCGGAGGAGGAGCCGGAGCCGTTGCCGCCGGAGGAGGTGCCGGAGCCACGCCCGCCGCAAGATCCGTCGCCGGAGGAGGAGGAGGAGCCGCTGCTGCTGCCAAATCCGCCACCGGAGGAGGAGCCGCCGCCGGGTGGCGGCTAGCGCCTATGAGCCGCCGCTAGATCCGGGCGGTGGCGGAGGAGCTGGAGCCGCCGCCGGCGTGGGGCGGCTGCTCGGCGGGGCATTGGCGAGGACCAATGCCCGCTGGCCCTAGGAGCAGCGGTTGCTCCTCGTACGGCCCCAGCGGCCGTGACCCATGGTCGGAGGACGAGAGGAGGAAGAGGAGGAGAGGAGTGGCAGTGCTGCCACCATAAACCCTAACCCTAGGTGGCGGTGCGGCGCTGCACTCTCCACCTATTTATAGGAGGGTGCGGTCGGCTGCAACATGCTTTCCTGTCGGGCTCGCAGCTAAATGGGCTACGGGAATTTGCCGAGGGCTTGACAGGGTCCGCGATCGCCGCACCTCTTAGCCGCGGGCCCATTACCACGTTAGCCGTGGGCTCATGGCATCCGTGACTATTTTGAACGCTTAGTCGCGGGCACCGTCCTGTACCCCCACTTAGCGACGGACGGCTCAAGGGACCGTCACCGTGGTCAAATGGACGTTCGTCGCTATAGTAAGTTATTCTAGTAGTGTGAATCAAACAATCTAGAAGCTTACATACACTAAATCAGATCGGCCCTTTAGCGACGGGTGTTTGAACCAATTAGCGACGTAAGAGGCAACCGTCTATGATATCGCATCTGTAATACCTTGTCTATACGGACGGGGATTTCACCGTCGCTAGGAAGAAAGTGGTCGTGACGGAGAGAAAACCTGTCGCTATAAGCCATCGCTGACGGGTAAAGAACCCCATCCCTATTTTTTAGTGATGGGTGAACGTGGCAATTGCGCCGTCAACTGAAACCCTTCACCACATGTTAGGGACAGTTTTAGGACCCCGTCCGTAACCTTATTGCGACGGTTCCGTGTGACACAGTCACTAGGTCTTAGGGACGGTTTTCTATGCACCATCACCGGTCCAGATAGCGACGTGATCGTGCACACCCGTCATCGGGATGGTAGAGACGTGTTCGTGCACACCGGCTGGTACCGATGTATTCATGCACACCCGTCACGGGCCAGTAGCAACGCTATCATGCTCACCCGTCACTAGGGCACTGTTGACGGTTTTTGCAAACCCGTCACCAGGCCATTACTGATGGTTTTTTTAATTTTCGTCCCTAACCTATAGGGACGGTTTTCATACGGCCGTCCCTTGCCCTATAGAGACGGTTTTTAGTAGGGTCCTATACAAACAGACATCCCAGCATTCAAAAAATTCAGCATCCTGGCATATATAGCTCAAATTCAGCATTATATATCAAAACATTGAATCCAGCAACACAAGCATTTATAGCTCTAATCCAGCAGTAGTTTTTCATCTCAGTACACTACACAACACAAGAATCCAGCAGTACGTTACACAACAGTGCATCAGCACACACAAGCATTAATTCAGTAACAAACACACAAGCAACATCATCAGTGGCTTTACATCACATCAGAATAGATCACCACCTATGTGATGAAACTTCCTTGGGCATCAATGACATCTTCTACGAAGCAATTAGCCATCCGGTCCCATAGTATAGTGAGCACCTTAACATCAATGTGTGTTGTAGTAGGTAGAACAAAGTCCTATATAGAAAAGATGGAGAACACTCAACAGATGTTACAAGAAACTGAATTCAACACATGCTGCATTTCCTGAAATATATGACCAAGAAGTGTTAAAAGAAAACAAACCTCAGAGCTTCTGCCATTTGGAGCATTCTGATGCAGCATGAAACAAATGATGAGCAGCGTAGAAACCACATTGATTACTGGATGGCTGCTTATGGCACTACATGTTTTTTTATGATCAGACACATTTAGGACACTGAGAACTGAGTTGTTATATGAAAATTTTAAGAACATTTCAAATACCTTGTTTTTCTTCACATGCTTGAACCTAGCTTTTGTTTTCTTTTTTTTTAACGTCACTTTCATGATAGGTTAAGAATGCCCTACATTCAGACAAGTTGTTAGCTGAAAATGTATGATAATGTAAACTTGCTTTCAGTTATGCCGCAATTACAAATTTCAGTGAAAAGGAGAGATTGAAAGGCAAGTTACTAACAAAATGGTCAGAACTAAAGATAGAGAGATACGTACGCGTCAAGCAAATCTGTCATGATAGATGGGCCATACTTGCATTTAGAGTTAGAGTCGATAATGCGTCCAAGTATCAAACCGTGTTCCATTTGAGGCTTATGATCACAACTATGCAGTGGCCCCGGTATTGCATGGAAACATAATGAACTTGTGCAACCTTGCACAACGGGACATCGCTCTTGCCACATAGAGTTCTATTTCTCCCTCCTTCTCGTTTTGAATGACGTTCGGAGCCAACAGTTGAGGGTCAAGAACTGCAACAGGCCACTTGTTTTTTTTGCTCTCTTGATACAAGAACCTGACATGATTAGGGTTATGAGTTAAGAAAAGCATATATGCAAAACATTAAAAACAAGTTTATTATAGAGTAAAGTAATCTTACAATCCAAATAATCTTAGAAGAGACATGTCTAAGGCATCGTAGTTGAACAGATCATACAGGTCTGAATAGTCGACAAAGAAGGTTCCACCATCAGATTTTAAGAAGTGTTGACCTTTGAAATGGACAAGAATGTTCTTTTTCTTCTCATCGCACCCAAACTGATAGTGGTTATGGAGCTTGTGCAGGTGCAGCTAAGGCACCTTGAAGTTCAGCTGAAGACAGACAATGGACTTCCGTACTTGAACTTGGGGTTATCACTTGTCCACGCTGGTGATATCACAACTTTTTCTCGGGTCTTTGTAGAATTAGCCTTGACACTCTTTCCCATGCCAAGTATTCTTTGCCTTGCCTTGCTCTGAACCAATATTCTTCACCTTGCCATGCGCTAAACCAAGTACTCTTAGCCTTGCCTTGCTCTGAATTTTTTTGCCTGTTTGCTTTCTTAGCAACTTCATCCTTGTTCTCCTAAGACAATGATGGTCTTTTTCTCAAGACTTGATCTTTTGCTCCTAGGATCTTGCTCATTCCTCCTTTCCTAGTATTTGGCTGGCAGGTGCAGGTATAGATGGAGGCATACAATGGTTGGGAGTTTTATTTCCAATTGATGGAGGGTTGACTAAAACAAGACCCCTCCTCCACTAGACCCATTGTAGAAGAGCTTCATTCAGTTTTGTGGTCTCATCATTTGGTGGGACTTCAAGTATAAAATCAGAGTACTTGGTAGGCACATGTTGGGCAAGCACCACCACATAGCCATAGGTAACACTTTTCGCTTAGGAAAAATCTGCCCTCTAGCAACATCAACCTGATGCCCACCGACGTTGCCCAAAAGGGCACAATATGTGGGCTCTGTGAGAAGGCTTATGGAATCTGGTTGCAGGTCCGGAATCATTTCAACATGCTGCTGCTGCTCTACATGGTGTTGGTCCTACGCTACATGGGGCTGCTCCTGGTTCGGCTTCGGTTGCTCATCAAGATGGGGATAGTCCTCATCGTGCATCATGTCCATGAACAAATCATGTTCATTCTCAAGTCTCAGAACACCACCCTCGATGGATGAACAGCTGCTCAGCCTCCATCGATCTGTCGGGCTCATGTTGCGTGACTCTGGTCCATAGGCACAATTTTCATACCTTAGGATGCAAGAATGTTTGGAAGGTTCGCCACAATGTCTTGTGTGACTTTACGACGGATGTATTCTGTCAAATGATCCATGTCGATTCAGTAATTTTCCCCCATTTCTTATATTCTGCCAACCCAACTTCCAGCCCATGAAGCTCAACACTCCACGTACGCGACATGCATAATACAAAGGAAAAAATATCAGAGAACTACTTAACAAATGGATGAGATCAACAATAAGAGTAGTACAAACTATGAAACATCAAAGTTCTAACACGGGTGCTCATCGTTTTCCAAAGCTCGCAAAGTGCATCTTGGCCATTTGTTGAAGCTTCGTCATCACCGATCACCAAAATTTTGCCAGCAACTTCCTTGATCGCTTCACTGTTGAAGTTGATCTCCCCGTCCTCGGTCAACTTACCTCTTGTCCGCAGCCGGTTCTTGGACCGAACCGTGGGAAGCTGCAACCATGGGTTTGGCCAACCCTCACTCGATAACCTTTCATCTTCTTCCTTCCATGCTTCTAGTTTTCCATCATATCCTCTAGTTCCCAAATGATGGTTGTGCTTATTCCTGGCTCTAAGTAGCTTGAACTTTTCACTCTCACTAAGAAACTGTTGGGAGCTCTTCATCTTGATGAATGTTGCATAGTCTTCTTTCTTCAAATGATTGAATCTCTCGAATGGGGACTTGTCTTTCAACATGAAGTCATTCACGAGCGTGCTCTTGTAGCTGCTCCAAGCCTTAGAAATTGCCTTCATTGTCCTCTTCAATCCTTTGTCGTACATTTCTTCATTGAAATGTAGAAAGGGCATGAAATAGCTTTTGAACATGGCTTCCTTTCCCTTGGCAGCACTAAAGGTACATATCGCTCGGCGATCGGGCCTCGCGAGCTTCCTAAGTCTCGGCTTTTCTTTCCTAGGAATGGGCATACCATCATCATCAATTGTTGTGACAAAAATCTGGTCGGTTGGCCACTGTGCTTCAGCCCTAACTTTTCTACTGTCTTCTGCCGGATTAGTGGCCTCATTGGGAGACTCCTCCGATTCGAGCTCTCATGCTTATCCAAAGTAGATTCATCTTCGGATTCAGACCTTGACTCTGCTTCTTCCTCATAAGACATCTACAACAACAATTAAGGATGAACATAAACCTCAATTACTTAAAGTACCAGCCCTAACAATAGTTTTTGCATGAGTCAACAAAAACTCATGCAGCTTTATCCGAGTGTCAATATCACGGTGGCCTCATGCATATTTGTCAATCAAGGTACAAAATTACTAACGAGTGTCCTTAATCCGAGTGTCAATATCGGTGGCCTCATGCATATTTGTCAATGAAGGTACAAATTTACTAACACAGTGTCCTTAATCCGGAGGCAATATCGAGAGAGAGAGAGCGGGGGGGGGAGGGAGGGAGAGAGAGAGCAGAGGAGAGATGGCATGCACCGGACGATTGGCCGCGGTGGTGCTCGAGGCGAGGGGGAGGAGGTCACCGCGGTCGTGCTCCGGGATGGATTGCCGTGCTTGGGGATGAGGGGGAGGATCACTGCGATCATGCTCCGGGATGGCTCGTCGCGCTCCGAGATGAGGGGGAGGGTCACCGCGGTCGTGCTTCGGGATGTCTAGCCGTGCTCGGGGATGAGGGGTGGGGTGGGTGGGGGAGGTCACCATGGTCGTGCTCTAGGATGCTCGCCGTGCTCGGGGATGAGTGGAAGGTCACCACGGTCGTGCTCCGGGATAGCTCGTCGTGCTCGGGGAGGATCTTAGGCGGCTGCGAGATGGGGACGAGAGAGCTAGGGTTTGGCTCACTGGGATGAGATCTAGGAATTGGGAGGATGGGGATGGGGATGACACAAAGGGTTATGTGGAACGCCAACGGCGGGGAGATGTGCTCTCCGCTCGGGCCATCGGGTTGTCTTTTGTGCCCCTTCTATCTAGGCCTGCAACCTGAATGAACCAGCTTTTCATTTAAACACGGAATTAAGAAGAAAAAATAGAAAGTTTCAAAAGAAGAAGAAGAAGAAGAAGCAGAAAACAAATACATAATTAAGAGGCAACCACTGTGCCTAATTAAGCGATCCATCCTTCTAAATACATAAATAAAGGCAACCTCGTGCCTAACTACTTAGTTCATCCTACTACATTACATATATAATTAACGTCAACCCGAGTGCCTAACTTAGTTCATCATGCAACACAAGTTCACCTAGCTACGAGCAACCTATTAACAAGAGCAAAACATGTTGCCACAGTCACCACCACTTAAAAACAACCAAACTAATTTCCATTCTTGGAGGAGCCAACCAAGTCCTCCTTGGACCATGCAGCAACCATCTCCTTTGTTGAGCCGAGGTGCTCCTTCTTCTGTTCCTTGGTTGTTGCCTATCCAGGTGCTCCTCCTCCTTGCCCAGCAGCCAACAAGTTGGTATGAAAGGTACGAAAAGGACTGAGCTGCTGCTTGCTTGCACCAGCTTCCTGCTGCATAAGAGAATAAATAAGTTGGTATGCATGAAAAGAATGAAAATTCAGAATGATACAAAATTCATAATTATACCAACTCAACAATCTTCTTCCGAACTACTAGTGTCATCCCCTTCTTGTCATGAATCTTTGCAGCTACCTTCGGATTGCTCATCCCCTCAAACATGTTCAACACCCAGTTCCTTTTGCTATCATTTATTGCCTTCTTCATTGCCTTGTTCTCCTCCCTCTCCTTAGCAAGTCTCTTTTTGAGTGCCTTGTTCCCCTCCCTCTCTAGAGCCAGTCTCTCTTTTAGGTCATTGATCTCGGAGAGCTTGGGCTGCTTCTTGCTTGCACCAGCCTCATGGTGCAAAGCTCTTTTCTTGCCCCGATAAACATTTGAACATTCAGAAAAAAAATTCAGAGGAATCCATCTAACATTCAGAGCAAAAATCTAGTATTCAAAGCAATAATTCATAGAAAAACAGTTCAGTAAAAAAATTCAGAGAAAACTAAGTGGAGGCAATCATCATCTAATATTCAGAGCAGTCATCATCTAATATTATGAGAAAACTAAGTGGAGGCAATCATCATCTAATATTCAGAGCAATCATCATCTAATGTTCAGAGCACTCACCTAATATTCTATCATCATCTACCAATATATTATGTCATTATGTAATATATATGCCTCTGAATTCAGAGTAAACTACTTTCGAGCTAACTATCTAAGAATTCGGAGGCATTACCGTAGCTAGTGCACACAGAGCAATTCAGAGCTAAAACTATCACATAAAGTCATAGCTAGTTGTTGAGCTAACTATTGCAATTACATTCGAGCAAAATCTTACCTTGTCCTGGATGGAGTCATCGTTATCCGACTCCAGCTTTTGCCAAACATGCGGCCGCGTGTTCATGAATCCTGGAGGCAGCATGACCCACGTCTCCTTGAAGTCGTCGCCGCCGCCGTCGGAGAGTTACAGCTCGTCGGCTGGCTCCAACTTGACGCCGCCACCGCAGAGTGGCAGCTCATCGAAGTCGGCCTTCCCCTTGCCGTGGCACTTGGGAGGCGGGTTGTCGGTGTGGTGGCCCTCCATGGAGCCTGTGCTCGCCTTGCCGCGGAGCTTGTGAGGCGGGTCGATCCGATGACCCTCCTCGGCGGTCGCCTTCGCCTTGCCGCAGCTCACGAGTGGGACATTGATGGCGCGACCCTCCACGATGGTCGCCTTCCGTGCCACGGCGGCCCTCCTCGGCGGCCACGCTCGCCTTGCGCAGCCCTCACGAGGCGGCAACGGGACATCGATGGCGCGGCCCTCCACGACGGCCGCCTTCGCCTTGCCGCTGCGGCCCTCCTCCACGGTCGCGCTCGCCATGCCGCAGCCCTCCTCGACGGCCGCTTCCTTCTTGACGGGCCTGAACCACATGCCCTTGTCATCTCGGGGCTGTAGACGAGCGGCTCGCGAGTGCCCGCTTCGACGACCCATGGCGAGCGCGCGGCGAGGGCTTTTGATCTTCCACGATGAATAGTTGCGCGGGCTATTTGGAAACAGATCTACGGACGGGGAGGAAGTGGATGCGTTGTCTAGGGTTTAAGACGGGGAATTTCGATTTATAGAGATGGGGAATGGGATGCGTTCTCAATTTGTCATCGACGAGCGGGCCCCATCACCTCGGCCCGCAAATAGAAACAGCCTAAGAGCAGCCCAATCGGTGCCGAGGTGGGATGTCGGTGCGGCTATAGTTTAGTACCTCATCTGTTGTTTTGGGACAGCAGAGCCAACTTAAAAACTCGGTCGCCCGCCCCGCTCTCGATGTTACCGTGATACCTGCTCTCCCATCCCTTCCCCACCGTGGGCCGCTCGGCCTGCTATGAGTTCTTGAACATGGGCCTTCAGCGAAAAGGCTCGAGTCTAGTACGGTGTCGACAGGTATCCAAAAGACTCGCTTTAGTAGTTGCCGGCCTGTTAGTAGAGGCTCACACAGGTTGAGGCAAGGCCTCTACGGCCAAATTTTTTGCACCAAACTAGAGGTGTTCAGAGGTGAAAACATGCACTTAGCAAAGGTAACATAGCCACACTTAGCAAAGGTAAGATATACTTAGCAAAGGTAACAAACACCGAGGAACACTACAGCCTTACAAAACACCTATCATTCAACAACAACCTTTTTTTTTACACCAAACTGGAGGAGTAGCAGCAGCAAAGTTTCAGACCACCACCTGTGACAAAATAAGCAAAATATAAGCAGAACCTTTTTTCCAAAAAATTAGAGAATCAAGAGATGAAAATTCCATACCTACTATTTTTTACATCTTTGTTTTTTCTGAAGCCCTTATCTTTCTTTTTGTCCATGTATTCCTTCTTCATGGTCGGTACGTAGATAAGGAGTTTCCTCATTGGGAGAAATTTCCGGCATGCTTGAAGCAGAATCGAGAGGGGGGGGGGGCTTCACAAGATTGATTGTACTCGTCCTCGTGGATGCCATCTTTCACTCCAATAAACCTTTTCTTCCCCGAAAGAACGATAGAACGCTTCCTTCTCACCATGTCAGTCACATAGAAAACCTGCTCCACTTGCTTTGCAAGCACAAATGGCTCCGTCTTGTACCCATGATAGTTCAGGTCCAGTGTGGTGAACCCAAACTCATATTTCTGGACACCTGGTTGTGTCTTGTACCCAATGACATTTAAACAATGGCATTTTGAAGGTCACATAATTTAGCTCCCATATCTCTTCAATTTGTCCATAATATGCACTCTTTTGCATATCATTGTCATATTCATCCACACGGATGCCACAATTCTGGTATATGCTTTTTTTATCCTAGGCAATGGTGTAAAATGTATAACCATTTATTTCTTAACCTTGATAGGTCACAATTGTGAACAAGGGCCCATCTTCTAATTTGCATAGCAAATCACTCTTGTCAGACATTTCACCGACCCGATCTCCGAACCAAATGTTGAACTTCTTCATGTGTTCCTTTGCCAACCAAGATTACTTCGCTCAGGATTTTCTCGATGGAGTATGTCTTTGTGCTCACTTATGTAAGGTGAAACTTCCATCATCTGTTGCAGCACAAGAAAATGAGCTTGTTCATAAGTCTCGTGGTCGGGAGTAATTGTCTTTTTCCTAGAGTGCCTTTACCAGCCAACCTATGCTCATCTTGGGAGTGTGGTAACCAATTGAATTATTTGGGTCTATGTAATTAGCACACCATTCAACCACCTCCTCGGTAGAATACCCTTCCACAACGCATCCTTCAGGCAAAGAACGATTCCTCACATACGACTTCAGGATGGCAAGGTATCTCTCATATGGAAACATTTGTTGGAGATATATAGGCCCAAGGTAGTGAATCTCTTTCACAAGATGTATTGTAATATGAACCATCATGTCAAAGAAGGATGGTGGGAAAAACATCTCGAGATGACACATAGTTTTGACCAGATTCTTCTCTAGATCCATCAAAGATAGTGGATCTATCACCTTCCGAGAGATGGCATTGAAGAAAAAGCAAAAGCTCATGATAGCTTTCCGAACTTTGATGGGTAAAATGTTTCTAATCGCTGCCGAAAGCAATGATGTCAGCATGATATAACAAGTGTGTGACTTCATCTAACCAACCATCTTAAGATCAGGCATCGAGACCTTGTCACCAATGTTGGCACAAGTACCTCGAAGGAAACTTGACACTTTTCGAGAACTCACAAAACTCTTTCTTTTCCTTCTTTGACAAGTGTGATGCAAGATGGGGGTAGATCTTGACCTTCACCTTCACAAAAAGCTCAGACCTCAAGCCCATTGCTTTCAAGTCTACTCGTCCATTTCTATGGTCTTTGCATTTCCCTCTCATATTCAGGAAGGTCCCCACAAAACTATCACACAAATTCTTTGCAATATGCATTAAATCAAGACAAGTGGCATATATCCAAGAACTTCCAATATTCTAGCTCAAAGAAGATAGACTCCTTCTTCCATAGAGCCTTCCCACCTTCCTTCGAGGTTGCGTTTTCTCTTTCCAAGGACCGAACAAAAGCCTTGGGGGTATCCCTTTCTCCACAGTTCCATCAAACTAAGCCGCCATTTTACGATATTGGTGATGCTTGGGGAGGAATCGCCTAGTTCTCATGTATATCGGTGTCTTTGAGTTTTTCAACCACATGCTCTCCGTGTCGTACAAGCACCGAGGGCAACCTTTCCCCCAGCTTTGGTCTGTCCTGAAACTGATATACGTGTCGTGCGCGCGTGTGTGTTCGAGTAGAAGAAACTAGATGAAGAAATAATCCAGGTCGACATGAGATACAAGAGGTTATTTTGTTCATAAGAGAAAACTATAAAAATGATAATACTATTGTAACTTTGTAAGGATAATAGTTGTAATGTATTCTTGCATGCTTTGAACGGATACTAGGGTGCATGATGTCACGATCAATGACACAAGGTTGTAATGGGTAATAAATAGGAGAAAGATTAATTGAGAGGCATATTTTAAATTGCATCGTATGGATGGCCAACGTGTGTATATAAGGCCGGTCTCAATGTGAGTTTTATTTGTATTAGAATGGATGATGTGGCATGAAATTTATTAGGAAAGAGAAGAATTGA
Source organism: Chloris gayana (assembly GCA_031894775.1). Classification (NCBI taxonomy): domain Eukaryota; kingdom Viridiplantae; phylum Streptophyta; class Magnoliopsida; order Poales; family Poaceae; genus Chloris; species Chloris gayana. The sequence goes on along the minus strand of JAUNZO010000864.1, from coordinate 182,091 downwards.
GTTTCATGGGGATGAAACTCCTTTGACACTATTTTATAGGTGTGAAACTCTAATGAAACTATCATTGAAAACATAAAGTTTCATTCCAATATATTTTGACTAACCTCAATGCAATAATTAGATGTTAATTGAAGAGAAATACTTCAGAGACCATAGTCACATGTGATTCATCCTAGCTTTTTTATTATTTATGGTTAAATTTAAATATTAAATCTCTGTTTATATTATTAAACATGTCGGACTAGTTGTAGATATGTTATAAAATCATAAATTGAAGTACATAAATATCAAATTCTGTACTTCAATTTATGATTTGACAACACGTCTACAACTAGTCTAACATGTTTAATAATATAAATAGAGATTCAATATTTAAATTTAACCATAATTAATAAAAAAGCTTGGGTGGACACATGTCACTATGCTCACAAAAATCATTCTCTTAATTAATGCTACAACTTGTATATAACAACGTGAGCTGAAATTATGCATTGAGGGAGATCTTTTCATCCACCAAACTAAATATTCAAGTCTGATGTGACACTCTTAGTAAGTGTGAGATGAAATTATGCATTGAAACTTGCCTAAGAGCCATAACTCAACCTGTAAGCCGGCCAAGCTTTGTGGCGTGGTAGCTTGTGGCTGGTGGGCTCCCGCAAGACCCTCGTAGAGGCTTGGTGGCCTTGCGAATGTTTTTTACTATTTTGTCCATTTTCTCTATAAAATTTATAAAATGATCTTTTTCGAACTAAATTTTTAAGATCTGGCTCTTTTGATCACTCCAATTTGATTGACGTGACACATGAATACCTTCACACTGAACAATTTAGTATAGTAAGTTTGACACGTAAAAATTGACTAAGGTTATATTTGATCACGTCAAAGTGATTGGCGTGATCATAATCATGTGTCACACCAAATAGTTAGGTGTGACTAAAAGATACCAGTTCCTGAAAATTTAGTTCGGAGGGCACTATTTTTGAAATTTTAGAGAAAAAAAGATCTAAAATAGAAGGAAAAAATGGCCCTACTTTGTGGCTCGCGGGGTGTCCGTTTCCCACCCGTCAGCAACTTGAGCACGACCGCGCATCGTGTCTCTTGTCTAAGCACGACCCCGCATCGTGTCTCTTGTCTACTTGCTATTGTTGTGATCTAGAGGGATGTGAGAACAGAGCTTTCCGCCACCGATTTCGTTGTCCTACGCATTAACAACACACTCTGCCGAGGGCCACGTTGACCAAAAGCTGTCGAAAGTCACTGGCTTCACCAAGGGGACGCGTCAACTCTCCCAACACCGCCATTGAGGTCATTGGTGTTAAAGGGAATGATTGCATGCGTCTTGATCTACACGGCATCGACTCCTCCCAACATCACGCAATCTACACTGCATCGAGATTAAACTACTCAAACTCCTACTCAAATTTTGGTTCAAAACTTTCAGTCAAACTTGGTTCAAAACACTTGTTCAAACTTTGGTTCAAAACTTGTGAAAAAAATTTGATTCAAAAGTTTTTTTCTAAAATTAGTTTAGAGTTTTATTCAAAGATGGGTTTCAAACTTTTTGCTCATACTTGGATTAAATTTTGTTGTTCAAATGATTCAAAAAAATTATTAAAAACTTAGATCCAAACTTTGGTAGAAAATTTTAGTTCAAAGTTTCACATAGAAGTTTGATCCAAAGTTTGTTTATAAATTCTGCTCAGAAGTTTTTATCAAAGTTATTTAAAAGTTTAACTAGAAGTTTGCTGTAATGACCCGTGGCCGCCGGCGTGCCTACGACCGGGACGTGAGCACACACAGGGGATCGATGGCGAGCAACCGGCGAGGCAAAGCAACTTGGGAAACAAGTTGGAGAGTGTTTTCTCTATTTCTTTTCCATAAGGTTTTTGGATACAGACTCGAGTCATATATGACCGGACAACCACCCATGGCCTATTGGCCCACACTCAGAGACTACAACTGAAAACACACTTCACAAGTTCGTTTTACAAACACCAACACGACATAGTATTGTATGCCACTCATACTGTGGCTGAACCGGCACGGTTATGACATTTGCCTTGAATGTTTGGAAAGAAAACTTTTTAGAATAGAAAGTTTAAGGTGATAGACCTTTCGGAAAACGAAAAGCTGAAGGACTATCATGGAGAACGGTTTCTCACGTCCGTGCATGAGCGCTCGTGAGTCTCCTCGCGCGCCACCAAGCTTCAAGCAAGTTAGCAACAAGCCATGTGCGTGAGGCCCATGTCCTTTCTCTTTTCTCCACCACTTCATCCCTTTCCGATAGAAGACCAAGCCAAGCTCAGAGCCTCCACCCGCCACACTGATTTCTGCCTCCCTCACACTGACCAATACGAGAAATAGATCATCTCCTAATCTCCCTCTCTGCCACTTCCTAGTCTATCTAGCGTGTCACCACCATTGTTCATGCCTTCTCTTCCTACCAAGTGGTCCCTACCTAAGATGAAACTGATGGAGACCGTCGATGTTGCTCCTCGCCGACCAAGTCTTCCTAAGAGGAGTTACCTAGGGGGGGGGGGGTTGATACTAGTAGAGAAATTGCCTTTTATGACACAGCAAAAAGCGTCATAATAGTATCAGTTTTCGTCATTGTAGAACAACCATAATGACTTTACTCACGTCACATTTGTTTTAGGGTTAATTGCAAAAAAAACACCCCATATCTTACCTTGAGTTTGAGATTCCCACCCATAAGTCTTTTTGTTGCAAATCCACACTCACCCACCAGATTTTCTTGCAAAAACCACCTCGATATGCACATCCTTAATCAATTTCATGTGTTTTGACTGATATAAATTCAAAATAAATATACAAGTTAACTAAGTTTAACATTTTTTAAGTTTTGAATGATTGTTTTTATAAAAAATATTTTTGAATGATTTATAATCATCTTATATTTCGTTAATAAATATTTCCAAATCTTAGACTCTAGGAACACTCGATTCTTTTTTGTCAAATTATATCAAAGTATGAAAATATTATATTTTGAAAATATCATAAACTTGAAATGTACTCCACCAACCATTCTAAATGAGCGAAAATGGGTTGTATAAATTAAACATGTGTGAATTGGGGTGGTTTTTGCAACAAAATCTAGTGGGTGGGTGGGTACTTGCAACAAAATAGCTTATGGGTAGGAATCTCAAACTCAGATTGACTTATGGGGTGGTTTTCGCAGTTATCCCTTTGTTTTACAGTAACGAAATGGTCATAATGTCACAACATTGAAAGTTCTATGATGACTATATTACATCGGAGAACACAGGTCAACGTGGCAATCCGACGTGGCACACGGCACGTGGTGGCAATGACATGTCAATACGACATGGCAAGGAGGCGTGTCACAAATCCAACGGTCCACGTGTTGTGAAGCTATTGGTCCACGTGTCTCCTTCCTACGGCATATGTCGCCTTCCTATTGGTCCACGTGTTGGCATCTTACTGGTCCACATGTCGCCTTCCTACTCGGTCCACGTGTCTCATTCTTGCTGGTCCATATGTCACCTTCCTATTGGTCCACATCTCACCATCCTATTGGTCCACGTGTCACCTTCCTACAGGTCCACATGTCGTCTTCCTATTGGTCCATGTGGCAGCTCCCCCTATCCTGATTCGCCACAATTGGTATTCGACAGGTAATAAAAATCAAATTAGCATTATTATTTACAGACAACCATAATCAAATCAATGGTTAGTACTGTTAATGGAAAAAAAGCGCGCTGAGTGACATCTTGCCCACATGGAGACACACGTTGGCATGTGAGATCTGTTTAACTCCAAACAGGACGACACACGCTGGCCTGTGAGATCTGTTTAACTCCAAACAGGACCAAATCCTCGAATGCAGTGACGATTTCCCGAGGCGTGCCGATTGGTTTTCCCTACAAACCAACAAAGACAAATAGAACGTATAAAATTCATGGGTTATCGGCCTAGGCAGGTCGATAAGTAACTGCAACCAAAGAATTAAAATAAAACATAAAGTAAAGCATATCGGCTATCGGTTACTCAATTGATCGGCACCTAATTGAATTTAAATAGGACATTGAACTAAACATTCAGATCCGTCTTGGTAGATGGGTCCTGATACCTAACATTGTTGACGAGTACTAAAATAAGGCTTATCATGCTAATCGACAGTCAAACATGTATAAATCGACAAGTAAGGATATCTAGAAATAAAATTGTTAATTTATGAAACACTTAGTCTAATCCATGACACAAAGTATTTAGGACAAGTAAATCATATAAAACTATGGAATTAGCAAGATAACATGGTTTAAATCTAATCTTAACCGATAGTTTTAATAATTAAATGTTCATGTAAGATAGATCTAAACGTGGTAAACAATAGGCTAAACAACCTCGATTGAATGGTTAAATCACTATCACAGATTATAGCCCATATCCTATCAATTATCCCTCACATAGGACATGTCAACTAAGCAAAATCAAAGCAACACAGGACAAGTCAACTATATTGCACTAATCGGTAGATACAAGATATAATCGGTGATAGCAATCCCGGATATTCTACTAACTTAACCTAAACCCTAGCAACCGCTCTATTGTAAGACAAGTCAACTCCAACAGAGCCATACAGGACACATCATTTGTACTATTACGATCGCTGCAGAGTAGCTAGATTAAATTGGTAAAACATCTTAACCATGACTTGAGTAGCCCAGTGGACCATCGACTAAAGCACTAGCACCAACAACAGAATGAAACATGACAAGTCTACTGAATCGAACAGGATAGGACACGTCAACTACCCCAAGTCATCGATATTGGTAACTAAAGTTTCCGATCAACCGAGACTACCGGATAACTAGCAGTTACATCGCTTCTAATACGGACAAGTCGCCATGAAAGATCTGATGCACTTACCGGACGAAATGATTGCCGATGTCGGAGCCCCGAGAGCTCGAGCGGTTGACGAGAAAATTCGTCGAGAGTTTGTGGCGATGCACCAAGAATTGTATTTGATTGATTGATTGTTGTTTCTTACAATGGTCATATTCTACTATTTATATCCGATCACAACCGACCAACCTCAACCCCGTCCACAACCGATTCTAATACCTCTTTCCTACTTTACATGATTTCTTCCTAAATAATGACTTTGGGATCAAACTATGACTATTGAAGACGTTGTTTGACTCTTCGTCGCATATGCTACATTGTGCTAATCCAGATCCCACCAATCTTTCCTTAGCAACACCCCTTCGTCTTCCTTGTCACACATCCTCCATGTACTCATGCCATCGATGAGTGGATCTAGATCCAAAATTTGGTGTCAACACTACAACAATCAAATCAAGGTTTAGTACAACAATCACATCAATGTTCAACTTTACACACCCGTTGTGCAAACTAATAAAGTGGCATTGGCTCAGCTTGTAGGACAGGGCTGGTGAGATTGCTCGGATTCAGATGGGTTACCAATGTCTAGAAGGCGGCGAAGGATCTTTGCTTGCGCTAACTCGAGTCGAAGGATCTGGTTCTGCATTACGATGGATCGTATCAGCGAGCAACAGAACCTTGCTTTTCAGCTTGCAGTTCTTCACAAAGAGCTCTTACAGTTTGTGAAACTGAAATGGACGTCCTTGTGCCAGCATCCTTGAAGGTGTTGTTGGAGCTATCTTGGGAGAGAACCATTCCAACAACCTAAGCACTAGAAGTTGCCTCCTCGCCATCGAAAACAGGCTCGTCTAGCATGGCTTCCATAGTATCCTACGAATTGCAAGGATTTGACATCATTAGCCAGCACATAAGAGGATGAGCAACGAATGGAAGGAGCTAAACTACAGGAACATGTGAAATACAACATAAATCATATTGACAGTTCAACATATAATTTATGGCAACACAATGAAACACATATGCGAAACTTTGTTCAGCACAATCCTAGTAGAACAATCACATGAACACAGCTGACAATGGGAAGCAACTAAATTAGAGGAACATGTGAAATGCAACAGAAATCATAATGTACAACATTTGATTTATACCAACAGAATTAAACACACAAGAAACTTTTAGCATGTTCAGCACAACCACATGAACATAACAAACAGAATCACATTGTTCTCTCGGCAAAAAACAAACTTACAATAGCCTGATTGGCAGCTTTAGACATTCCATGCTTCTTGATGGTACGTGTGTCTTTGAAGGCATCAACCGCATCCATATCAAGATAATTGTTCTTTTCCTTCAAACAAATGAAGATTGCAGAATAGTTATTATCTAAAACTAGTTGGATCCCACGACAGGATTAGAAGTTAGTCAGCACTTACATAATCTTGCAATTGCGCCAAATAACATCAAGATCTAGTAGCCTAATGGTATTTCACCTTAGAATGGTTCAGTTTATTCTTTTTAGAAATTGCCTACAGAAGCACCATCTATGTAAGTTTGTCGCAATCGCATTTATGAAAATTAAAAGAGTCTTTCATCAAATAGTGTATAGACCTAGTTCTTTTCATCTAACCACTTAGCTACAAGTGCTTGCCATTGCAGATCGGACAAAGTGGGGACAGGTGACGTTGTTGGTACCAGGTTAAATACCAGGATAAAATTTCTATCAATCGAGGTTAAATATCAGGACAAAATTTCTGTTAAATACCAGATGAATAGACAATACAAATAAAACCTAAAATTCAAAAAGAACTTTCCACTAGGTTAAATACCATGATGACATTTCTGTCAATCACGAAACTTCGTTGGGGACAGAACTTCCATGGTTGACGGAACTTCCGTCACATAGAGAACGAACCTAAATTGAAATGCGGAAATGAAACAAAACTTACAAATATACTTGAATAGAAACAAAGCTATTAGGTCCAGGAACGTCCTCCCTGTATGGCTTGGCTAGCAAAGTAACACACAAGTAGATTGGGCATAATATTAAGCAAAAACAAGAACAAGAACAAGCACACAATGATATATTTCCCAGAGCTCAATAACCAAGTTATCTACATCTTCATTGAGGGATCCAAGAAGGATCGAGTCTCCTTCAACTCATAACTTCACCAAGCAATCATCAAGATCAAGCTTGGTCCACTAAGCAATCACCAAGGCTTCACTAAATTTTCTTCTTCCCTTTCGAAGACGAAGCCGACCTGCACACACTTTCTCAATGGCTCACCACAAGATTGGGAGCACTAGGGCGACGCCTATCCTCCTAGGGGATAAATCCCCAAGAGTAATAAGTGGATCAAAGCTTGTGAGTGAGGGAATCAAGATCCTCAAGTTTGGGAATGGAGTTTGGATGCTTTGATGCTTCAGTTTTCCTCTCTTTTGGATTTGGATCAAGAATGAGTGGAGGAGGAAGAGCAAGAAGTTGAAGCAGGAAACCTAGGGTTGAAATGGAGGCTCTCACCTCCCTCACAGGATGGGGGATTCTTTTATAGATGGAGTCAAAAAGAGTCGTTGAATCTATTGGTAATGTACAGGTGCATTCAACACGGAACTTCCTTCGGGATTCCCCTAGAAGTAACGGATTAGTTCACCCCTATTAATAGTATGGCTTGCATAGACTCAAGGAAAGAATATAGACATAGAACAACAACTTTGAGCTTGCACAAGATAGATTTATTGCCGCTTTCTTCTCGTTATTTCGATATGGGGTTGTCACTTGTATTCCGATTTCTTTTGCATGGTCACCTAGAGTTTGACTTGGAATTTCTCATCTTTGAAGATCATCCTCCTTATTATACTCACAATTCACTTGAGATCTTCGACATATTTGATACATAGAAATATATAACTCTTGTTGCTCCGTACATCGACATTGAGCTTCGCTTTTCCTTCTTCTATGCTCTAGTTCCTCGGTGTTAAGATACACTTGCCCATTTGTCCTTCACCTTCACATGGTCCATTGGAACAGTTCATGCACAATTCTTCACCATCGAGCTAACTCAAGTCATTCATAACTTGTATTCAATGTTGCACTTCTTATCAAAGATCTCCAATATTTCTTTAATCAAGTTGCTTGAATCTTGAGATAGGTCTTGTCATCAATTTTCACTTGATCACTCCATATCTTGTTCATGCATAAGCTTGTGTTTATGGAACAAATATATTTTAACCATTATCTTTGCTCATATCTTAAATTACTGCACATCTATGGACTTTTCAATATGTTCTTCATTTACGTACATTCACGAATATCTCACTGACCTTTACAATGTACATCAACAAATATAGTCCACATAAAATGCGCCCACAATCTTCAATGCTGCTTAAGCATTCTCACAAGAGCATTAGTTTCCTTCGTGTCCACCATCAAAACCTGCTCACAAAGGATTTACGTGCTCATTTTCATGACTTCACATTTGATTTGTTTTTTTGTTTTTCTCGTTTTAGAACATTTGTGAAAGTATGTTCTAATGTTTTCACTTAAACCTGCTTCAAAATTTTCAACCAAATTTGGTACAAAATTTTATTTTAAACTTCAATTAAAACTACTATTTAAACTTTGGTTCAAAAGTTCCATTCAAACTCCATTAAAATTCCTCATCAAAAGAATTTCAAATCTTCCATTCAAGCTTGGCTTAAAACTATTGTTTAGACTTTGGTTCAAACGTTGTCGAAATTTGGTTTTTTTTTTTTGGCTCAAACTGAGAAATATGATATTGTTGAAATTTTAAAATAGAATTAGTTATTAGTTGGAGCATTGAAGAATCAGGAGGCGGACCACCGAGAAGTTTGTCGTTTTGTTGTCGGGCCGCAGTGCACGCATATTAGCAAGCCCCCGTGGAGAAACAGGATCGCTCTCGAACGTGTGTAGATTAGCCACATGCTCCATTGCAATATGGTCTGCATGAATGGTTGAACAACCCCCCCCACCCCACCCCACCCACCCACCCACACACACACCACCCACCTCCAATCTTCTTCGTTGAAGCACCACCCTCACGAGTGCTGTATTGAATGACAAAAACAAAAACAAATCAAAGTCAACCTCCTCCTTTAGAGCCATGGTTTGTACCATCAAAGTCAACCTCCTCCTTTTGACGGATATGGCAAATGATGACGATAGTGGTCGGTGGAGCTTATCGGAGAATTTAAGGTTGGTCGCGATGGAGGTTGGTGGTAGAAGCGACGTTAGCGCTGCCGGAGCCGAGCAGGGTGCCGGTTGGTGGGGGGGGGCTCACGCCGATAGTAGCGACCACGATTTAGGGTGGCGGAGATGGCTTCATGAGAGCCGGACAAGGAGCGTTGCAGAGCGAGGAGCGGCGGCGATCGAGGGCAACGACGTAGGCGGTGGGGTGCCACCGGAACCGGGCGGCAGGCGGAGGTGGCAGGGCTAAACATGTGCGACCGAGAGAGATGAACAATGCCGTTGTTGGGCCGAATCTTGGGCTGTTGTTGGGCTGTGGAGGGGTCGATAATGGCTTTCTATCGACCCTGTCATGACCCAAGTGCTCCCTTTACATTCACGGGCTAGGGCGGTCCAGGCCCACCAAGCGGGGACGCATCGCTTTCCCCCTAACAACCTTGCGGGATTTAATGTTTAATCCCACCTCGGTTGTCGGTGCGGAAATGGCGCGCATAAAAAACTCCCATTCATAGACCCATTCGTTGTGCCCGGTGATGCAGGCTCGTTACTCCAACTTCAGCCGAAGGCAAAGTTTTTTTAGATAAAGAGTGGTTATATTAATTAGCGGAACCGGGGAAAACACAACACCTATGATTAAGGTGCTGACAACAATGCACGGCATCACGAACACACACCAATACACATGCAGATCTAAATCCAGGACACGTGACGGGCGATCATATCGTAAGTACAACGTGTGGACAAGCGGAAGGGGTGAGCTTGACAACGACGAGGTCATTGGCGTAGCTCTAGCGGCATCGGCGGTCGGAAGATGGTCGGGCGGAAGGGCCTCCACCGCATTTGTGAAGATTGGTGTAGGAGCACGAAACCAGCGTGAAAGTTCATCATCGGTGGCTGGGATATGGTTCTATATCCACCGAGACGCATATGGGCGGTGTCGTCGACTCCCAGCGTGAGTGGAGCTATGCACGCTTTCTTGTAGTCGGGCCGAACTTCGCGATGAAGCTTAGACACTGAAATCACACTCGTTGAACTCGGCCCACTTGGGGCCCAATCCCCCGTTGGCTCATAGAGACCTGATGTGGGTGGGTCCAAGGTCTAGCCCAGCCCACCCCCCCCCTCCCCAAGGCTAGCGATGGGCTTCCGCTCCGGCGACGATGGGGTGGTGGGCTCTGCTCGCGAAGGAGCAGATCCCGCGCACCAGGTGTGGCGGCCCCTCCTCGACGACGCCATGTGCGCCGGCTCGGAGGGACGGCGGCGTGGCGGAGAGCCCCAAGGGGGCAGTAGCTATCGGCCACCCGAGGGGCCTTCTACGACGACGTTGAAGGAACCGGCTTCGAGGACCGGTGGAGCTTGCGTGCTTGGAGGCGGCGCATCGGAGGAAGCCGTAGGTCACAAGCAGCGAGCAGCCCAAATCTGGTAGATACGGCGGGCACCGGCAGAGGAGGCGATAGGGACTCGGCGGTGGAAGCAAGATTCGGAGTGAACTTCTCAAAAGAAGATCTGGATCTGGGCAACTTCACCGATGGTTGAGGGGATGAATGGAAGGGATGAGGAAGGGAACCTACTTCTACATTATTTGGTGGCTCCTCTAGCTCCGAGCTAACATCATGGAAGTCTCTCGCAACGAGCAGCAGCCCGAGTACCAAAGCCATGGCGACTCGTAGGCGGAGGAGGAAGAGGCGGCAAATGGCCCGGAAGGAAACACACGGAGAGCTATTGCTAAGACTAAAAGTACAAGGAGGGAGGGCTTCCCTCTCCTTCCACTGTCGGCGAGCTCGCCGGAGGGACAGGAAAGGGGGGGACGGGGGCGTCGACAGGAGCCTAGTCGAGGGAGCGTGTAGGTGGTGCTAGGGTTGGGAGGGATTGATGTCTCATCGAAAGGCATGAGGTAGCAACGATCACAGCCGTAGCTGGACATTGGAGGACCGCTGCCTGGCGGAAGTGAATAAGTAAGTGGTGATGCAACGTGTAAATTCCAATCTTCCATTGCACTGAACTTGCAAAATAATCAGTTCTGTTGTAGTTTGGCACTGCTGCGGAAACATCATTTCAGTCTCCATAGTTTTTGTGTTGGTAGTTTGTATTGAGAATGAAAGATTTGCCCATCACTTGAACCTTTGACCACTATCCTGAGAGTTGATTATCAAACCTTTGAACAAGTTTTGTTCCAAATGGACTCATTTCGGAATAATGTAACTTTGTTGGGAGGCAGTTTTAGAGAAGGCTTTGGAATTGAACCTAGCCATGCCAACCTTTGTTTCAGCATATTTTGTTCAAAATTGGACGCGGTGCTAAGGATTCTGTATTCAGGTCTCGTGTGAAATCTCTGTTTCAGTTGGCTGGAGAAATGTAGCTCTGCAGTAGCATGACGCGGATGCTGCAGTCCGAGCGCGGCCATGCGGCACAACAAATAAAGCAGAGCACATCTCTGCCGTTATGCTGTCTGGTTCACTTCCCCGGAGACGATTGACGAGCCTGATCAGCGAGGGCTAGTGGCTCCAAGACATCGTTGAGGTCAGGGCCGCGCCACCTCCATCGATCAGGACGGGTAACCGACATGCCTGGCTCGGCCCATTAGCCTTGTGCGTGTACCGTAAGCAACCAGTGCCAGACTGGCAAGCAGTCCAGTCCCGAGTCTGGTTTCCGACTCCGAACGCGCGCAGGCGCTTCCCTCGGCCTTGGGTATAAATTTGCGGCCATCCCATTACGCCCCAACTTCCCTCTCGTGCCACCACCGTCTCCCCCATCTCCACTTCGCCAAGAACGCCCGCCGGCACCCCGATCGCGAATTCGCGATGGCGTCCAGCAGCGGCCGGAAGCGTTTCGCCGTCGGCAACCTGGAGAACTACGAGCCGCTGCAGGAGGTCGGCACGGGCGGCTACGGGTCCGTCGTGAAGGCGCGCCACCGCGTGACGGGCCAGACCGTGGCCATCAAGCGCCTCGCCGACCCCGGGCAGGGCAGCTCGGAGGTGATGCGGGAGAAGGGCTTCCTGGAGGCCTGCAGCGGCAACCCCTTCGTGGTCGGCTTCCACGGCGTCGTGCGCGCGCCGGACTCCTGGAGCTCCGCCTCGTCATGGAGCACGTGGGCTCCAGCCTCCGCGACTTCCTCCGCCAGCGCCGCGCCGGCGACCCGCCGCTCCCGGAGGCCGCCGTGCGCGCCATCATGTGGCAGCTGCTGCAGGGCGCCAAGGGGATGCACGCGGTCCACGTCGTGCACTGCGACATCAAGCCGGACAACATCCTCGTCGACGGCGGCCGGAGCGTCGTGAAGATCTGCGACTTCGGGCTCGCCCTGCACATGGCCGAGACGCCGCCGTACGACCAGGTCGGCACGCGCTGGTACATGGCGCCCGAGGTGCTGCTCGGGAAGCCCGACTACGACGCGCTCGTGGACGCGTGGTCGCTCGGCTGCGTCATGGCCGAGCTCGCCAGCGGCGGCGTCCTCTTCCCGGGGCCCAACAGCGAGGGCCAGATATGCGCCATCATCGACGTGCTCGGCGTGCCCGACGACAAGGCGTGGCCCTGGTTCGCCTCCACGCCCTTCGCCACCGGACTCCTACGCCGCCGCCACCACCACCGGAAGAAGCAGAACCTGCTGCGCAACAAGTTCCCCGAGACGGTGCTGTCCGAGCAAGGATTCGAGGTCCTCAGCGGCCTGCTCACATGGAACCCGGACAAGCGGCTCACGGCGAGCGCCGCACTCAAGCATCCATGGTTCGACGCTCTCCGCGCGCCGGCACCGGCACCGGCCTTGCCCAAGATGATGGACCCGCTGATCGCTCCACCCAATTTGCACAAGAGGCAGAAGTGCGCCTGAGTTCACAGAGCCTTTCACCTTCACGCATATGTAAAGATCGCATCGTTTGTAACAACTCACTGTAACTGTAATGTTTGTGAATATAATGAAATTTACTTAATCTCTATTGTTCGTCGAATTTTACCCATGCGTTCTATTTTCTTGCCGTTTTCATCTTTCTTTTTCAGATTTATATATACTCTGTAGATTACAGATTAGGTCTTGGTTACCTCGGGGGTTCAGATTGGTTCTAAGTTCCCGGCCTGGTCATGAAACACGATGATGACTCGTCCATCATGCCTCCTTTCTCTGCCCTTGCAGCGCCTCGCCGGTCTCAGGTTTCCAGCACGAAAAAGGCCTTGTATCTGGCGTCAGTGTCGGGCTTTCCCCATGGTCTGGGGAGGGTGAGGACAAGCAGACAGCTTGTTTTCCGAGGAAACATGCTTGCTGCTCAGGTAAATCTCCCTTCGTCGTCCTGCACGAGCCGACACGGTGACAGACCCGGGGCTGAGCCCCAAGCACTAACAAGACTGTCAAACTCTACCGGAGATGTGAACATTGCACTGAACACTAGCTCAATAATCAAATATCTTGTTCTGCTATAGTAGTTTGGCACTCCAGAAACATCATTTCAGTCTTCATAACGCTACGACTTATTACATTACAACTGTTGGCTGTGCCATTATACAAATGTAATATAATATATAAGCATTACAACCGAAAGAGTCAAAATGGAAAAAAAAACTGAATTACAGTACTCCCAAGATATTTTAACAACAATCTAATATTTCCCTAAGCGTTACTACATAAGAAGCCAAGACCTTTTCATCCGTATGGTATAGAGCAGCCAAAGAGCGTGGCACCAAAACTCTCGAGTCTTGTGTTCTCTTTCGTCGCTTTTATATACCAAGTGGCCCTACAAGATAAATGAATGTGCCCCTTTGATACGATTAGGATAGGCTGCCGACTTCCTCAAGCGGATTCCTCCTGGTCCCCAAAGATACGTTTGCGGAAGTCAGTAACCATGAGGGGAAGGCCCTCACGCAGGGGAACCTTGGGCTCCCAGCCAAGGAGCTCCTTGGCGCGGCTGATGTCAGGCTTGCGCTTGTGTGGATCGTCTGCGGTGTTTTGACGGAACTCGATGCTTGCTTCAGGGTCAATGGTGTCCTGAACCACCTTAGCCAGTTCCAGCATGGTGAACTCGCCAGGATTACCCAGGTTGAATGGTCCAATGTGCTCCCCTTCCATAAGCTTCATCAGTCCTTCCACCTGACATAAGCATCATCTCAGTATGACAAAGATCATCAAAATTATGCATTCCATTTCAGACCAATAAGCAGTGGCGGGACCAGGAAGAAATGGTAGAGGGGGCCGAGCATGTTAACTTCCATGCTACCACTAAATAAACAACAACAAATGCATTATCAAGGAGATTATGTGAGATTTCAAATAGGCTAGCATACTAATTACTACATTTTTAGACGTATGCATCACAAAATATAGAATTATATACTTTGTAGAGAGTTTTTGTCAAGGCAAGCAGGGGCCAGGGCCCCATCTCTGGCTCCGCCAGTGCCAATAAGCATTAGGCATATAATATGAATAATTTCAAAGATGCTAATTGAGATACTGATATTGTGCAGATGGCACCTATATGCTCAACAAGCTATATAAAAGTAGATGTCAGGATATTGTGATAATGTTGGTTCATTCAAATGCTTCTTAAGTGATAGAGAGACTAACCAAATCAGAGACATACTGAAAGCTCCTAGTCTGCTTGCCATCACCATAGACAGTCAAAGGCTCCTTCCTCAGCGCCTGAAAACCCATATTTGCAGGAGGAAAAATTTTAGTACTAAAAAAATGTACTGTGGATAAATTCAAGTGCTAAAAGAGGAATATGCAAACAGGTTGGTACCTGAGCAACAAAGTTGCTGACAACACGACCATCATCTATGCACATGCGAGGACCGTATGTGTTAAAGATCCGGGCAATCCTTACCTAAATAGGAACACAAATCAACAAAAATCATATTTTAGCAAAATGTTAAGTCTGAACAGATTTTCATAACAGGCAGTTTGGGGGGGGGGGGCATTTAGAACCTCAAGATTTGCACCACGATGGTAGTCCATGGTAAGAGTTTCAGCTGTGCGCTTGCCCTCATCATAGCAGCTTCTAACACCTAATAGTCAAACATAAATATTTGCATTAAAAAATCTCTCACAAAACTATTGTAACTTAAAAATCATGGAATCAAACAGCATGCAATGAAACATGAAACGGCTAATGGGCTACTATGAGGATGGTCCTAGGTGTTCCAGTCAAAAATCAACTTGTTGTCCTTGTTTCTATTCTATCGCCTTTTCCAGACAAAATCAACTTAGACGACCTAGTATAATTTTATTCTCCTCTTCCTGTATTAGGTAGAGATCCACTTAGTAGCTTTCCATCTTGCAACAAAGTGCACCAACCAAAAAGTGTCTATATATAGATGAAAATGGCAACAGATCCCAGCAATCCAACCAAACACCCCTACGCTCAACAATTCAAATGAGCAGTACTTTCACAGTCAATTTGCTGATGATATTGTCATCAATTGAAGTTGTATTTAGCGATTTTATTTCTGAGGAATATGGTTAAGAAACATAAGTCTTTGGAACTAAAACACAATTCATATGTTTTCTGCTATGCTCTAAGTGCGTCCATAGTGGAATGACCAAAAATGAATGGAGCAGTGAAGATATTCTTGTACATTTTACTACTCTCCCGTGATCAACTCAAGCCCAATTTTTGTTAGAAGTATATATGGGAATTCTTGGAAAAGGATATTATGAATATGAGTAATTACCAATGGGATTGACATTGCCCCAGTAAGTTTCCACCTGAGGGTGCTGTAGGGGATCACCATAGACCTCGCTGGTGCTGGTAAGAAGAAACCTCGCACCAATCCTCTTGGCCAGTCCAAGCATGTTCAGTGTCCCAACAACATTTGTCTTGTGCCATCTCAAAAGTTAAGGTTCACAAGTGATATTTTTTAAAAGATAAAGCAAGCTAGATATCAAAAGGCATTCTTTTCATGCTATGAATATCTGAGGTTCCGATTTGGCAACTAGGCACTTGGGCTTCAACCCCACTATGCACTAGGAAGTATAGATGGAAAACAAGACATATGTCAATAAAGTTAAGTGAAAGATGCACAACACTGATAAAAAAAAGGTCAGCTACCTCTTATGGTATTTGCAACTAGAATCTAAACTTTGACAGAGTTAATAAATTATACTAGTACAGAACAAAACTAGGTCCCAAGGTATCTTTGACCTTTACTCCTATTACAAGTAAATAACAAGGTGAAGCAATCGTTTTCATCCAAACAAGAATGAGCAGGTACTACAAAGCACAATTTTCAAGACTAAATAGATCTCAAGATCATTTTCTAAATCAATCCAATACTAATTTGAAGATGAAGGGGAAAGGAAAGCAACTGATAATGCATTTTCTTGACACTACCTCGGAACTATACATACATGGGGCTAGCTAATTTTCAGTCGATTGAAAGTTCCCTTGAAAGTTCTGGATGGACCTTTCAATCACCATCCAACACCACTAGATTGAAATCGGATGGTCTACAAAAAACAATTTATTTCTACAGTCTATACATTAACATATTTTTTCCTCTCTATCTACATGCTACATAACCCTACAAAAATAAATAGCAATACAAATTCTAGTACAAATCATGGTGATTGAAAGGTTCTCAACTTTCAGTCGATTGAAAAGTAGGAAAGATGTATTAATAAATGCTCTAATGCTCTGTTCTTGTATCCACTGGTTTCCTGCCATAATAGTCAAATTTAAAACATTGGAATCCACCAGAAATGTATGCCTGAACAATCAAATTAAACCGAACTGACTGCTAAATCAAGCTCATTAATGATCGTTCCAAGCACAGAAATCAATATCAATCATCCAGGGGCAAGAAAAAAAAGTCAAATTTGAGAAAGCATTCAGATTCAGAGTTAGCGAGTGAGCAAGGATATGATGGTCTTGATGGGGTTGTACTTGTAGTGCACCGGGCTGGCGGGGCAGGCGAGATGGTAGATCTGGTCGACCTCGAGCAGGATGGGCTCGACGACGTCGTGGCGGATCACCTCGAAATATGGGTTCCGGAGGTGGTGCGCCACGTTCTCCTTGCGCCCTGTGAAGAAGTTGTCCACCACGATCACGCTGTCCCCGCGCTCCACCAGCCGATCCACCAGGTGGCTCCCCACGAACCCGGCGCCGCCCGTCACGAGCACGCGCAGCGCGCGCCGCTTCAGACCCAGGGGAATCTTGCCGCCGACGGAATCGGGCAGCGGCTTGTACCTGCCAGAGGACACGGCGAGGTGGTTGAATCCCGCGGACGCGGCGGGGTAGGACGACGGGGGTGAAGCGGAGGAAGAAATGGCGAATAGGGCCGCGGCGAAGAGCATGCCGGCGAGGGCGAAGATGGGGCGGTGCTCCGCGGTGGCGTAGCGGGCGGCGCGGGTGAGCCAGGACAGCTTCTTGGAGGGCTTCGGGGAGTACTCGCCGCCGTTGGAGGCGGACCCAAGCGCCGCCCCGCCGCGGAAAGTCAGCTCCGACGCCATCTCCGGCGAAGGGCCAGGTGTCCGGATGCAAATTTCAGCTCGGGATTGTGAAGATCTAGGGACTTTTCTGTAAATATGAAGCCGCCGGCGACGAAGTACAGTTTTCCACTGATGGGCTTATATGGTATATGCCGTCAGCTCGGGATTGTGAGTTTTGCGTTGAAATGATTCCTGGCATCGTATTGGTGATGGACGGTTGAAACGGTAGCTTTGCTGGTGCTGCAAGGCAGCTCGTGGACCTTGACCTCCGAACTTCTTTTTTCTTTTTGAAACCTGTGAACTTCACCCTCGCGGCAAAATAAATCCTTGTTTCAAGAAAATTTCGTTGATTCAAATGGGTTTTTTTACCAAAGATTGGGCAAGTGCACATGGAGATTCAAGAATAGAAATGAGGTTCCAACAAATTTCATCTAAATATTAATGTAGGTTTCAACCTCGCAATCATTTAAACAGTAAGAAAACTCACATTAATCATTATATGTATCTTATATCAGCATGCAATTTTTTTACGTATACGAGTGTGATAACTAGTACTCCCTCCGTTCTTAAATTGTTAATGCCTTTGATTTTTTTTCATTATGTTTGACCGTTCGTCTTATTCAAAAAAGTTTAAGAATTATCAAATATTTTATTATAATTTATTTTATCACTAAATGAAGTTGAAACACGACTTATAGTTTTATATATTTAAAAAATATTTTGAATAAAACGAACGGTCAAACATAACAAAAAAAAGTAACAGCGTCAACAATTTAAAAACGGAGAGAGTATTTGATTTATAAATATGTGCCTTGCACGTGTTAATAGCTAGAAGTTGTCTTACAAGATAATCTACTGGTGACATGTTTCTCGGACTAGTTTTGAGAATATTTTTGTAGATGATGGTGACCAAATAAAAATAATATAAAAGAAGCTCTCTCCTTAGTCACAGGTTTCTTAAATCCAAGTGTACAATATGCATAGTACCTGTGACATTTTTTTAGTATATTTTTATTGCGTTTCCGTCATAATGTATGTGGTACACAGTAAGCATAATTTAACTAGAAAATAATGCATCCATAATCGTCGTAACGTGTTATTGTAATGCATCTATATATAGACTGAATTAGAAGAGAACACGACACGCTCATCGCACATGCAGCTCATCAGTAATTCTTAGCATTTCCCATGGGATTGCCGTCGAACCGGTTGATCCTGAAATGCCCAAGCTCGACGCCGGCCTCCTCCGCGGTCCTCGCCTTTCCGTGGATGGCCATCTCTGCCAGGATGCTCCCCACCGCGGGCCCCATCTTGAACCCGTGCCCGGAGAACCCGGCCCCGACCGCCACGTCCTCCCCGAACTCCCCTCCAAGGAAATCCACCACGAAGTCCTTGTCCGGCGTCATCGAGTACATGCACGCCTGCCGCACCGCCGGCCCGCCGGCGGTGTCCACGTGGCCCGGCATGACCTCCTCGATCCACCGGGCCACGCGCTCCGCCACGTCGCCGCCGGCCCAGTCGCGGCGGTCCGGGTCGCACGGCGGCCCGCCGTCGTAGTTGATCTTGATCAGGCCCGGGAGCTCCAGCGACGGCGTTCCGTACACGTGCGGGTCGCCGTAGCTGGAGAACGTTGGGAACCCGGAATCCGCCGTGAGGTCGCGCTCTTTACCGGGCTTGACGCGCCAGTACATGACCATGGTGTGCAGCGGCTGGATGGGGAGCTCCACGCCGGCGATGGACTTGACCAGCTTGCTCGTCCACGCGCCCACCGTCACGACGCACTTGGCGGCGCGGAACACCTCGCCGGCGCGCGTCCTCACCGTGACGCCTCCCTCCGGCTCCGGCCCCTTCGTTATGTCGGTGACCACGGCGTTGTCCTTGATCACCACGCCCTTCTTGGCCGCGAGCGCCTGGAACATGGCCACGGCCTTGGTCGCGTTCAGCACGCCGCCGCCGCGCGCGCTCACGGCGGCGACCCACCCGTCGTGCGGCGGGGCCCGGAACGCGCCGCCCCACCTCCGGGCCAGGCCCACCGCGTCCACCTCCTCCGCGCCGGCGTCGTTGGTGATGGCCGCCATCAGCCCGGCGTTGCTGCGCGGGCCCATGGAGAGCTGCGGCGCGGGCGTGAGGACGCGGTACCCGGACTCGGCCTCGGCGTCGCGCCAGAGGCGGCGCGCGAGCCGTACCATGGGCGGGTAGTGCGGCTTCGGGTAGGCGTCGCGGATGGTGCGCGACGCGCCGTGCGAGGAGCCCAGGTGGTGGAGGAGGTCGAAGCGCTCCAGGAGCAGGACGCGCGCGCCGAGGAGGCCGCCGCGTGCGCGGCGCAGCTGCCCATGATGCCGGCGCCCACCACGATCGCGTCGAAGTCGAAACACTGGTTGCTAGACATCGCGGTGGCTGTAGGTGCGACGGCCATGGCGGCAACACTTGGTTACTATGATGGCTTTCGATGTATGTATAAATAGATCGATGATGAAGTGAGCACAGGAGTGACCTCTGCCTCTGCTTTTTTATAGATGATCAAGTTTCCAAATGCGAGTTGGTCTGCAGCGTAACTTTAGCATAGAAGTCTATATAGTAATATAAAAAACAGAGAGTGCTCTTGAAAGTATCAATTCGTAGAAAATACATACTAGCATGTGGGCTTGAAACTTGTTTGATGCCGTTTCAAAGTCTCATTCATTACTTTTTCGAAAAGGCAAGACTAAAAAAATATATACATGTAAGGTGATACAGTGATATTGGTTAACTGGCATTCTAGGCAACTTCTGAGGACAGATGGAACCAACTTTATTTCATTTTCACCTGGCTGCTATTAGCGACGCAGTGATTGATGATCGCCTTAGATAGATTAAAGTCGTAATCATGGGTCAAAATATTGTTCTGCAAATGTAGTATCGAATGTGCAACCTAACATTGTAGTTGGATATCAATGTTTTTGAGGGATTTGAAACTGAAGAACGTGCCGAATGGATGTCACATTTGTATTAAGAAAAAAATCTAATTATTACTGAATAATTTATGCTATATAGCTAGTAGGTGTATGTGATCAGTTTTGCAGAGCTGAAATTGCCCATTGGGACTAATGTTTGGGCACCACCTTACAGAAACATCTACTAAACAGAAACCATTTCATGGAACATAGAAAAGTTATGAGCTTTTTTTTTGTTGCGATTACGTAGTACAATGCAAACACTAATAAACCCATAAATATCTCATCCCTATGAACACACGTACGTACACCCTATCCTATGAGCTTACGATGTTGATATGGTGGATTTATCGTGTCCTTCAAACAAGACTGCTATCTTATCAGTATCAGTTCATGCAACCAGCGTTTATAGCTATATTAGAATTTCTTTTTCGATAATCATATGTGCAATAAAAAAATATATCACTGTATTCAATACGAAAAATCCGACCTCTGTATCTGATTCACACAAGCGTGCCTCACTACGACTACGAGGTTAGAATCTAGTACATACGAGGAAAGTCGATAAGATCATGTCCACTAGCTGGCATGGCATGAAATATATAGATTAGGACATGGCTAAATTATAATCAGGAACGCACGGGATGAACCGGGCCAAATCCTAAAAGATGCCAGAATCAAATACAATAATGACAAGATTGTCTGGTTCTTGCATGCATATACTGCTGCAACATTAGTCTTTTGCATGCTTAGGTCATTGCTTACGAGGAGATCAATAAAACAAACCTTATTTGATTCATAGTATTGCTGGTGCAGTACTAGTGAAGTGTATATCTTGCTTCATGAATATCTTTTTAATCGGAATATGAACTGGTCGCATCCTTCCCCCTTCTGCAACAAGTGTACAAGCCTTGGGTTGTCATCCAAAAAGCCGATACATTGTCAAGCTGCCTGTTTTGGGTTGTCTTCCAAAAACCGATACATTGTCAATGGATGAATCACCACCGGAGAATTCACCTCCATGCCATAAGAATTATGCAACAATAGCTTCCTGATTCGGCAGTACCTGAATATGATTGGTCTGAGCGGACATCCTCCTCCACATTTGACATGGACATCTTGGATCTGTTTCTGTTCAGAGTGCGTGCCCTCTGCCAAACCTGGCCGATTACTTCTGAGGATAGCGATCCTAGCACAGCTACGCTATGCAGACACATCAGATGACATGCTGCAGCAACAAAGCCAGCGACATCTAGAGCTTAAAGTTTTCTTCACGCATACATAATTCTTCAGAATCATTACAGAATCTGTAACACATAGAAATTACCAACTGACCAGAAATTACTGTACACATTCCGCTACATCAGTAACTAGTTTGATTGCTCTATATTGGCGCATACTACAACAAAGCAGAATCTGTATCTGCTGGGGAACTGCCGCACAACATTTCCCCCTTCAGACATGTCCTCATGTAACTTTTCACTTCAAGGCATCCAACATCCTCACATCATGCTTCTTCCGCCTGCAGCGGTGATGGCTCTTCTGCTCCCCAAATTTATTATCATTGATCCCCATTTTACTCATATCTGTAATAGCCAAATAAGAAAAGTGGTCAGAACAGCTTCTGAGAGAAAGCAAAGACATCTTTTTAAGTTCCAGCAAAAGAATGTTGACCACCATAATAACAGCAACACATGATCCGGGCAATACAAAGGATTGACAACAACAAACAAATACAATCAACAGGCATTTCTTAAAGAAATGACAGCAAGGAATCAATACCAAGGCCATCACATTTTTGCCATGACCACAAATTTTAGCACCAAAGAATATTTTTGACATGGCAAGCTAAGCCTTTGAAAAAAGACAACCATTTCTACCTTTCCCAACATGTCAACAGATTTTTTGTCAAAACAGCGTTAAATCCTAATCTAGCAATATTGATATAGCACATGTATTTAATGCAGAATGTCGTTATTTCAGGCATGATATTGCAAATATTCAGTGTAATTGAATTTCAACATCAAATAATATTTTCAATACTGAAAAAGGCTGGCCATACATTTAAGATGGTGGAAATTCAAGCATAATAACAGCAACCTATGATGCCAGAGCAATTTCAATATGGCAAGCTAATCTTTGCAAAAAAAAAAAGAATTGTTTCTACCTTTGGCAACAAGTCAACAGATTTTTGTCCAAAAAGTGCTAAATCCTAATCTAGCAAAATTGATATAGCACACATATTTAATGCAGAATGTCACTATTTTAGGCATGATAATGCAAATGTTCAATGTAACAGTAGTATTTTGTTAGTATTAAAAACCATTGCTTTTACATGACACAACAAACTCCACATGCAAAAAATGCAGTGGCCAACGGTTTGATGTTGTTGCTGCCTAGTTCCTGCCTATCTAAATTATATTATCAGCGCAAAAAACTTAATAACCCACAAAGTGGAATGTAAGCATGTGCCGCAACAATAATTTCCATCCACAACAACTAGCAAGACCAAACAGGTGGGAGAAAGACCACGCCCATAGCATTTCATTAAGAAATTGAATTATTACTTAACAAGTAAGAACTTTTGATTCTTCCCATTGAGATAAGAGGTAGGCAAAAGAGAGATTTTCATCGTTTTTGGATCAAATGGATAATCGCATACGCAATCTTACAGAAAGGAATTGATTCTTAATCGTAAAATGCTTGCACAAGTAGCTGTATTAAATTATTTAAATCCTACATGATTTCCAATAACGTAAAGACCATTAATTAAAGGGATAAAAAAGTAGTATACATGAAAAACAAAAACCAAATTCTCGGAGAGGAACTCTGGAAAAATACAATAAGCTTAGATTAAGTGATAGGAATTATGCACAAGCCTGAATATGAACACCAGCTGCAGCTGGCTAACACCACTACTTGGTGATCAACCACGACATTACTCGTCTAGCAGCAGTTGAGTGTTTCACCATAATTTTTCTTTTGAACATCTACTGATCTTGAATTGTCCTTTCATTTAATTCCGTTAAGACAGAAGAAATAGAGCAGCTAGATTGAAACATAAAATAGTAATTCCGTTAAGGGTGTGATCGCTTCAACTTTTACAGCTGCAGTGCAGCTGTTTAAACTGTACAAACTGTAGTAACCAAGGCAACCAAGAAACTGCATCTGTAGAAAGTTCTACAGATCATACCCTTTATCTAATGAAGGTACTAAACATCGAAATTGTTTCCAGAAGCAGGCTGAAAAATTCTTGCATTTTCTTATGCAGCAAGAGACCAAATATGCATTGTCAGTGTGTTATGTGGGTCGTATGGTCCATATCAATTTATTAACTGACCTGTGACCAGTTGTGGCCAGAATCTTGCTTTTTTTAATTTTCTCACATAAAATAAGTTTGTGTTACAGAAGTATCTCCCTATCTATATAATGTACGAACAATGATATTTGCTAGGCAATCAAGAATTAAGGCCAGCCAGAAGTCCTGGCCCTAAACCTACTTCTACCCCCTTTGGTTCATATATGTGCATCAAAATCCATCAAGTTTAGCTCAACTTGCCTAAGGGATGCATTCCATTTCACCTGCCAAACAACATTCATTTTCCTGAATGCATCTAAGCTCTAAGGTATTATATTACGCGGTTCTAGTTCTAGATTTAGTTGTAATCACAAGAGAAGCCTTGTAAAATAACATAAATCATTTTAATGAGCTATAAACGACCGATCTACATGTGTTGCTATCTAATAAGAGTACAGGATGGTCCTTTATGGAAACTTCTGGTTTTTGTCATAACTACTTCTCAGAGGGCTAAGCAGTGTAATGAATATTTCATTATTAAAATAACCATGCACTTAATTTTGTTAAACATCATCTATGTCTATTTCTTTTGTGTCATAATTCTATTTCTTTCCAGATTGAGGTTCCATGTCAAGGAATTCTCATATGGCATATGAGTTGGGTTACATCTCATTTTTTGATCATTTATTTCCTTTTGCTTTGGTTTTTTCACTTGTAATACTTTTGTCTATTCTTTCTTAAAAACACTTGACTCAACTAATCTTCTACTACCTTTGGGTCATAGCAAAAACTGTAGCACGATCTAGCAAACAAGATAAGCACCAGATACTAGGTAAGAACCGACCATTTACAAAAATAAGAATAGAATAGCTGAACAACCAGAATCCAAAGCACGAAACGACCAAAGATGCCAGAATATCAATTCTCAATGTTAGCAAACTAAGGCTATTCTAAGTTTCTAACAGAGGAGCCGATGATTTCAACGAACTAAAACAGTAACGATGCCAGAAATGCCGACAGCTCAGATCTATGACAGATCGAGGAGATTAAGAACTAAATCATTGACTATACAAAGAATCAAACTCAAGGACGCTCATCACCTCCAATCATCCCGCCCCAGAACAGCTGCTGCTTCCCATCGTCGTCCTCCTCGTCGATCTCATCGCCATACCCAAGCTCCACGTCGCCCCGGTATCCGGGCTCGCTCCCGTACCCAGACTCAGCCGCAGCGGCCTCCGCCACCGCGCCAATCGCACCAGCCCCCGCGCCAGACGCACCAACGGGCGCCGGGCCGAACTCGGGCGCCATCGGCACATCCCTCATCCGCACCTCTCCCACATCCGACGCCCACATCTCCCCGCTCGAGTCAGTGGCGCCTCCGCCTCCAGCGCCACATGTGAAATGGAAATCCGAGCACGTGCCGGATCTCCGGCGGTCGCTGCTGCGACCGGATACTGACCGCGAGCCGGCACCACGGCGCCGGCGCTTGCGGAGTCCAAGCCACCGGAAGGATCCGCCGCTGCCGCCTCCAGAGGGGGCAGCCGTCGGGGTCTCCGCGTCATGGAGGTGGGCGGAGGAAGGGGGAGCGGTGGAGCGGTCGGAGAGGCAGGGTTTCTTCTGAAATGGGTGCCAGGAGGCTACGGCCTCGGCGAGGAGGAGGTGCGGCGGGTGGTGCCGGGGCGGCGGGACGCGCGGGGTCATCGGCGCTGGCGGGGGCGACGCATCGGGGCTAGGATTTGGATTGGGGATCGGACATGAGAGCGATTTCATTTTGCTGGGAAAGCGAGCAGGAGGATTTTTTTAATACTCCTATATATATGCCTAATACGTTAATTTTATTGCAGTATAAAAGGTCAGTCATAGTGAAGACATTCATCTAGTATTTCTTCTCTTCTCTCTTAGATCATATTAATAAATTTAATATTTATGACACTATCATGATATTTCTATTGAGATTGATCTAATCAAAATCAGAAAAAAGGTGAATAAAATTTTATAATCACACATAAAATTTAGTAAAATGTAGTGTACATACGTATTTTGTAACTGATTTACTTCACCTCAATAAACGACGATTTAGGGGTCTGCGAGTAGATAGAGATCTTATTTTAAAAAACAAAAGAGAGTAGATAGAGATCTTTCTAGAAGTGAAAGTGATTGAGCAAGAAAATTAAATAACTTGTTGTCTAAGACCGAGTCTCGATGGAGAGTGTCATCATACATGATTATCAAAAAGAATTTTTAAAAACCGTGTATCGTGGAGGGTCATGTTGATAACACTCATCTCTCATCCCATGACACTTCTCCTCTTCTCTCTCATGCCATATCAACAAATTTAATGCTCATAACATTTCTATTAAGATCGGCCTAATGTAACATCCTGGCCAGGGCTTAATAGGATTGATAAAATACTCATGTCAACAAGTTGCAACTTCTTTTCCGGAAGCTCATCTCTAAAGAACTCTAAGGTTAAGCGTGCTTGGCAGGAGCAATTTAGGGATGGGTGACCGACCGGAAGTGTTTCCAGCGTGTGCATGAGTGATCACGATGTCTGCGAAAAAGCTAGTGTTGGTCACGTGGAAATCTTGAGAGCGCGTTAACGCTGCAGGGATAAGCGGGCCCGACCGGAGTGGCGGGACGTTACACCTAATGGATCCATCTTGCTGAAGCGGCTTCACTGACTGAATGGATCCTAACAAACCAGTTGGTCTGATCCAACGCGAGCCGCCACCACTCAAAGACTGTCCCACGCCACAGCTGTCAACTGGGCAAGCACGCGGCCACATCGCACGAATCTAGAAGCGCCCCTATCTCTGTGACAGCCGCCATAAATCGCCACTGGCTTTCCCGTCGCAGGTTTGCTGCTCACGCCATTCCACCTCGCCACGCGGCGTCGCCTCGCTTTTCGGAATCTTGAAGCTTCTGGGCTGGAGCCACCTTCTCGGCATCTCCTTCTCCGCTCGACCGCTCCCTCGTCCCCGCGCAGGTGCGCCCCCGCCTGATCCCTTGTACTGCATCCTGCCGAAAATGATCTTCGGCTTTCCTTATTTGCTTTGATCGCAGTAGCCATCCGTCCGTGTCTCTGATCGTGCTCCGCCGCTCGAAGTTGCGCGATGAGCGATCGAGCCCCAAGTTTCATCTGTTCAATTCGTTCTGGATTGCTGTTTTGTTTGCGACGTGCTGTGATTCCCCGTCCTACGGCTGTTAATCTAGGTTCTTCGTCCTATGTGCAAGCGCAACGCAACACCAACCTATTCAAGGTCCGTGTGATGTTTTGTTCTCCAAAAAAAAAATGATTAAAAATAGGTTCGACTAAAATCCAACGGCCCACTTCAAGTTTTAACTGTTAAGCGCCTTTTTCATAAAAAAGCCAAAACTGTTATAATTCCTTAGCAGCTGTACTTCTCGAGCCTTTACGGTGCACTTTCGAAGACTAAGCATGGTACACACGGTGCTCTAAGTTTGACATGAGACAGCAATTACCTGTACATGGGATAGGCTTTAGGCTATGTTTAGTCTGCAGAAATGAGATGAGATGGACGAATTGAATTGGTTCAATTTACAATCTATGTAGAGAAGTAAATGGGGTACCAATCCATTTGTTTTGTTTGCTTAGCAAAGAAATCTTGGAAACAGAAATAGGATGAAATCAATTCCATGCTTTACTTGTTGCCAAATTGAAAAAAATAAAGCTATTGCGTCAGTATGTGGTAGCGGCTAGCAGGCTAAAACAAAAATTAGAAGTAGAGGGTGGGAGGACGATAGTTTGAACCTCGGCATTTAGTGCCTGGATGCTTAGCTGTTCCTAATTCCAAATCCAGGAATAAATGGGCTCGAATTTCAATTTTCAGTTTCAATTCAGATCTCATCCAAACACCGGTATTCGACAAGACCCAATTCCAAAGAAACGGTTTCTGCCCCAATTCAGAGAACCAAATGAGCATTTAGGTGGCACCTTGACCGATTTTTACACTTGTTCCCCTAGAAATTATAAGGGTCTGAAAAATGTGTCTTACTGGAACTAGTTTGTTTTTCTTCTTGAAACACCAATGTGTTATGGATAGATGCATTTCTGACAAATCTCAGCACACTATCCGTCTTCCACAGTCCACCATATATTTTTACTTCGTTTCCGGGCATTGCTGCATTGGCAGTAAAAACGTGGAAGAAGAGGAATGGTCACTTTGATGCTTGTTTTCATGCAGATTCTTTGGTTTTTCATGGTCTAATGCTAATGCCACTTGTGTTGTCGCCAGAGAAACATAATAACTTCTTCAATATCTACTTTTTGTCTATATTTTGGCAACCTTCTTCAATATCTTAAAACTGCATCCACTGTACATTGTTTATCTCTGCTGTATTACTTATTGAGTCTTTGACCATAGGAAACAATGAGCAGGCGCAACAGCCGCACTATATATGTAGGCAACCTCCCTGGGGATATCCGTGAGAGGGAGGTTGAGGATCTCTTCTACAAGGTGGGTTGTTATTATGCTTGTTAGTGGTTCGCTTGTATCTTTATCGCACCTATCATTTTGGTAATCAAGTGTTAGGTCAATCAGGGCATATGTTGAATACCTGGTCTGGTTAGATATAAATTGTTTGTTTTTGTGATTTCCGCATCCTATTAATGTAAATCTGCAATCAGTCTTAGAGGCTATACATGAATATTTGGCCTTTAATGTCTCAAGGCTTTGTGATTTTTGTGTTTATTTGTTTCCCCATGCATGTTTTAATGGTTAGTTGTCCTTGTCTCTAGAAAGTGGCGTTCACGATTTTTATAAGGATAAACTTCACTTTACTCCCTCCAACTATTACAAGTTCAAGTAACCCCTCAAACTATAAAACCGTATATTTACTCCCTCCAAGTTTACAATACCATTAACTTTCCCACCTTTTCAGCAGTTTTGATGAGTGGTTTTGCCACCGTGGTGGCTAAGGTAGGCCCGCGCTCACTTTCAGGCATCGGCGAGGTGGTGGTGGTGGGTCTCCGTGCCTAGTGACGGGGCGTGAAGGTGAAGGGCGTGAGGGACGATGTCCGGGAAGAGGCGGGCTATTGAACTATGTGTTGAGCCGACGAGCAGGATAGGTCTTCCCACCTGCAGCAGCACAGTCTCCGGTCTACCTCGGCCACCACGATGGAAAAACCACTAAGCAAAACCGTATAAGTGGGGAAGTGAATGGTATTGCAAACTTGGAGGGAGTAAAATAAACAATTTATAGTTCGGGGGTTAAGTGGACTTAGGTGATAGTTGGAGGGGGTAAAATGGACTTCATCCTTTTTATATTGATAACTTGCAATGTGTTTTCTTGCTGTACTACGCACTAATTATAGTTTCAATAATCTGTTGATCTAAATTCTGAAAAATGACATTATTCATATGAATATGAAAACCCTTGGTGATTCACATATTGTGTCTTGCAATGGAAATTGGAAAATGTACCGGTACATTGTAGTATCCTTGTTAGCTCCAAATGTATCTGACGAAATATGAATGACAATAATATATGCCTGCACTTTTTCTAATCATCAAGCTATCCTTATGCAGTATGGGCGAATTTTGGATATTGACCTGAAGATTCCTCCAAGACCTCCTGGTTATGCTTTTGTTGAGGTGAGGATACTTTGTTACTGTAAAAATCTTTAAAAATGAGCTAAACTTGTATAAAAGCTTCGTTTTTATTTCTGGTATTGAATAAATTGCAATTAGGTCAACGTTTTTATATTAAAAATAAAATTTTAAAAAAATCACTTAGAGATGTTTTTACATAGCCAAACATTTGGAGCTAACAAGGTGATGTTTTCGCAGTTTGAGGATCCCGTGATGCTGATGATGCAATTTATGGTCGTGACGGGTATAACTTTGATGGTTACAGGTTGCGGGTATGTAAATGAATATCTTTTTTTTTTGTTGAGTGATTGTCCCAGATGATAAAGTCTGTTTTGTTTTTTTCTTGTGGCCTGGATTAAAAAGTTCTACTTTTGTCACTCAGGTGGAATTAGCTCATGGTGGAAGAGGTCAATCTTACTCATATGATCGTCCGAGCAGCTACAGCAGCGGACGTCGTGGAGGTGTCTCTAGACGCTCCGATTATCGTGGTTAGTACTCTCTATTTTTTCCTAATTGTGTATTATGCATTATACAGACATAAATTTATTTATTTTTAACTATGCAGTTATGGTCACTGGTTTACCTTCATCAGCATCATGGCAAGATCTGAAGGTACCACTTTTGTACCCAAGTTTTCTACTTAATCCCTTTGCTGGAAGGCCCTCATTTTACTACTACATTCAGGACCATATGCGGCGTGCTGGTGATGTCTGTTTCTCTGATGTATATCGTGAGGCAGGAGGTCAGTGATTGATATTCCTAATTTCCTTTTCTTTCTATTTAATATCAACAATGATCATAAATTAGGAATTCTGTTATGTGGTTATAGTTTGATTCCATGCTTTGTTTTAAATTTATACTCAATTGATAACAGTGTCTCCTTTTATGCTGCAGAAACTATTGGAATTGTTGACTACACAAGCTATGATGACATGAAATATGCAGTAGGTTTATGATGCCCTGTTTATTTCTTTTTTAAATTAGTTTCTTCAACTATTTTATCTCAATAGGCTATGTAGGTTAGTTGAATAGAGAACTCAGTTAAATGGTATGCTCTTTCCTGCTAGAAATGGTATACTTTTATTCACATGGACTTTGCTGTCTTGCAGATTAGGAAGCTTGATGACTCACAGTTCAGGAATGCATTTTCACGGGCATACATCAGAGTATGAGCTTTTGTGTTTTCCTTAAACTAGATTTGAAGTTGTTAATATGACTTGTGCATGCCATTTGACTGCAAAACTATTAAATGTTCTGTTATAGGTGAGAGAGTATGATGCTAGATCACGAAGCAGAAGCCGTAGCCGTTCGTTCTCAAGAAGCCCTAGTTATAGCAGGAGTCCAAAGTACGTTTACTCTTGCTCTTTTTTTATATCAAAGTCTTCTATGTCCAAACTTGCTCTCTTTTGACATCCAAGTCTTATGGGGACCACCCATTCTGATTCTTTGTTCGTTTCTTTAGATCTATTTCTCGGTCACCTTCACCTTTGGATGAAAGGTATGTGAGTCTATGATGGAAACAAATATTTTTTATGGGATCATAATTGCTCATAAAGAATTGATGAGACAATCTCATCTTATCATTGGTTATACCCTATAGTGGGATCATAATGATTTTGAGAAATAATGAAACCTTACTGCTGTTATAAATGTCACTGCATAGAAAAATGATGAGTTGCTGCATCAACATGCTTATTTCCTATTGTCAGATATGCATCCAGTGGACAGAGTACTGTGTAGAGCTTACGCGTACCTCTTGCAAACATGTACAGTTCTAGATATATAGTTTATCCCAAGCTTTTAGGGAATGGTTCTCTAAAGTTTGAAGTTTGTACTCTAGCACAAACTGCCATGGAAGTTCTTAAATGGTGAAGTAGGAAGTGTTATATCCTTCAGAAGCATGGCAATTTGGATTGGGAAACTGGGTTGAGTTCTTAATGAGATAAAAAGATATGAAAGAAAACTTACAGCACCAGAATTTATCATCTTCCAAAGCCGTGAATCACACTTATGCTGACATAGATAGCATATCACTTGTTCCTTATATAGCATGGTACCGTTAATTTTTCTTGATTATGGGCTAAATTCAATTCACTCCTTAACTTTTCAACTTTATACACTAATTACCATTGTGTACCTTATTTTCAGACCCATTCATATGCATATAGCATATTATAGTTCCTACTTTCTTTTGTGTGAAGGCAAAAATTGCTACTCCCTTCGTTCTGAAATTATCTCACTAGGACAAGAATTTTAGTTCAAAGATGAACTAGAGTTGTTGTCTTAATGACAACAATTTCAGAATGGAGTGAGTATAATTTTACTTTTTGACATATTTCGGAATGTGCCCTCTGCTTATGATTACTGCATGTGATGTGCCAATCTCTCTTTAAACTACCGTGACTTAAATTTACTCTGGTTCAGTGATTAGACACACGAAACTTGCTTGGTAACATGCACTCCTCAAGCTTTGCTTTTGTTTTTCCTAGATCTGGCCATGCCGCGATCTGGGGACTGCATGCATAGAATATTGGATGTATTGAGAATCAGAAAGGATGGTTTGGGACATTGGATAGTAGAGCTGGATTGTGATGCATGTATGGCAAGTGGGCAACAGCCACTCAACCAGTCCTAGGAGCGAGATAGGACTGACAGTAAGAATATGTGAAGTGCATCTTGCGGTATTATTAAAAAAAACTGTTGATGATAGGCATTTAAATTTCATGAAATCCGTATGAGAATTGATAACTTTGTAAAATTTGTCATTTAATTAATCCTTTCTGTTTCGTGTAAAACTGGAAACAAAATCCAAATAACTATGGTGCGTCGTAAGCATTTTCTTCTGTATATGCATGCTGTGTTTGCTTTTGCTCAGAAGAATTGACAAGCAATTAAGATACATCTTACTTAGTTTAGTTTTAGTTGAACAACATGACCTCACTGCCTCATAATGAAGAATATCACTTTTTCTTTTGAAGCATACAAAATAATAATAATTTTAATCTCAATCACCAAAATGCTAAAGTAGGTTATTTTGAATGATTTTACATCTGTTATTACCAATGTGCATATCTCATGAGCTGGTTAGTTTTATTAGCATATTTGTTTTTGTCAGAATACTTCTAACTCTGCATTAAGTAATGGATTTTCTGTAACCCTCTGCAGATCACCATCAAGATCCCAATCCCCTGTTTCTTCTGTAAGTATTACACTTACAAGCCCATCATAAGTCAGCTAAACCTTTGCAATCGCTTTTTCAGTGCAGTTAAGTTTAACTCTTTTGCAGGCTTCTCGTGGAAGATCTGTTAGCAGAAGCCGTAGCAGAAGCAGAAGCTTATCTCACTCACGATCTCCTGTAATGGCAAACATCTAAAATAGTAATTTGTATTACAATGCTAAGAACTTCGTGCTAATCTAACGTTTTTTTTTGCTGGCAGGTGAGATCTTACTGAGCATGGTAACGCTAGATGCAATGAGCGACTATCCTTTGGTCTGGAGCAACATGAGAATATGGGCTGCTATTCTTAATACTCTGCTGCGGTTGCTCTCCGTCATTTTTTATATGATGCCTTTTATTTAGTATAATAACTACACTATATTATGAGATGGAGGCTTATACGTAATAACTATGCTGCTGTATGCCGAAATATTGTGTCGTGAGTTTGGTTTCATTTACACGAGTCTGTATCTTGTGCTGTGGCCTATCTTATAGGAGAGTTACGTGGTTGATGTAGTTTACCATTTTGTGATTGGTATGTAGTTTACCATTTTGTGATTGGTATATAGTTTACCATCTCGTGATTGGTATGTCATTAAGATGTTCACGTTCTAAGGCCCCCTTTCGAGGGAGCTGAAAAAAATAGCTTCTCCTTATTCTAGGGAGTTAAAGAGAATCAAACCACATGATCACTTCACTAGATTCCAATTGGCTGAGAGATAACTGGAACTTGGTAGTTGAACTCATATTACTGCAGTGTACTTTTCCAATGTGTTCCAGCTATATACTTTGCACACACTTCGATTAAATACGTGAAATTCACCATACAGTAAATAAGGAAGTCATACGTGTACTTATACTGCATACTGTACTTTCGTAGTATAGTACTGTATGTTTTTTATAAACCGTACGTAGTACATGTTGTCTTCATGGATGGGACTGTTTGGGTGGCGCTCCGCCGATGGTTCCGATAATGGTGGCACGGGCACTATGTCCACTAATGGCGCCTGCCTCGCTCGGCTCCGGTTTGCCGCAGCAGCTGCCGGGCGAAATAACAACAACAGCACCTACTTGCAAAGAACTGACCATAAATTAGTTGCACTACAAATAGGCACATGAAGTGCATAATTTTCTAGCGTGTACTTGAAGGAATGTTGAAATTTGCAACATGAATATGAATGTTACTAGTACATGCGTACGTGCACGTAGAAGCGAATATACACGTGCACGTGCGTACCTCCTCCGTGCGCAGTAGCAGATTTAAAAGTGGCCGGCGCTCTGGCTGCGGCCACCTCCGGCGAGGCCAGAAGAAGAGACGACGCTACGATGATGCACACAAACAAACCCGCGGTTTTGGAGGCCGCCATGTTTGTTGAATTGTGTAGCTTGGTTTCTTCTTCGTACGTGTTGGCGTTACACAAAGTGATGATGGCCAGGATGTGAAGAGCTGCTGCTTCCTGCTCTGCGTATTTGTAGAGCGAACGCCGTATGTTGACCCGGGAAATCATAAGTCGTCGATCGACACCGTGCGGTTATTAGGATTACTTGAGCTGTATCTCGC
Source organism: Chloris gayana (assembly GCA_031894775.1). Taxonomy (NCBI): domain Eukaryota; kingdom Viridiplantae; phylum Streptophyta; class Magnoliopsida; order Poales; family Poaceae; genus Chloris; species Chloris gayana. The sequence goes on along the minus strand of JAUNZO010000864.1, from coordinate 147,979 downwards.
GTAGCATTATACGGCAGCAGACGAAACTGTAAAATCATATCAATGTCAAGTGACAGCAGCATTCCAGTGTGCTTCCTTGTATCGATCGTTCTCGTCTCAAATGCTACCAATTAATCTGTTTGCCCGTTGCTTTTTCCCTTCCTCTTACCATCACCCACCATCGCCAGCGTAGCTTCTAAAAGAGAATCACGATCACACAGGGATGGTTGGATTTTACTACTAGTCGCCAAAAAACAGACCATTGACGCATTCATAGTTCGTAATAAGGACATTGAATTTCTTTGGTGGATTTTCGTGGGATCGATCGAGCCAAATGGAGAGTGCAAAAGAGAACACAATTTTAACGGATTTTGTATTGATGGAGATAGGATTGCAAAGAATGGAACACTGGTGAAAAGAATGTTTTCCGCCTCCTTTTCCACACTAGATGTCGAGTGAAGTTGGAATCTATAAACAAAAACTGTTGAGGTACGAATAGAAAGATTTTGCTTTTTTCCTCAATTCTTGAGAGTAACTTACAACAGTAGCGAGAAAGACTGAAACAAAGTCAGTCAACTGTGCAACCAGCTCAAGTCACCTACTAAAGGTCCGGTTTTAGGAGGTATGGAGGTGTTTGGATGTAACAAGTTTTGTAGTTTTAAAAACCATGATATTAATAAAAGTGTAACTATTTTGGAGTTTTTAAAAACTCCACTCCTAATCTCTTTTTTCTAAACCATGGTTTTGTTTGACACCGGCTTCTAAAACCATGGTTTCTTAATACTTCGGTTTTGATAAATTATAACACCCAAACAGGACCTAATCCTGCCTAATGCATCATCATCAAGATGAAATGCGAAGACTGCTGAAACAATAATTATACGGAATAAGTTTTTTTTGTTAACAAAAGCTATAACCTCGGTTCTTCAAATTTTGTTATTCTATATATAATCCACTGAAATATTACAAGAGTAGGAGTTTTCTCTGTCTTTTCAACATGCATGAGATATTTTGGTCGAAATTGGCATGTGTGAAATATTTACAAGAACGATGCTTTATTTGTCAGCATGAACATATGGGGTACAATATGAAGTACGTTCCTACAGCTTATACAGTAAAACAAAATTCATAAAGAAAATATTACTAACGAGGGAAAACAGGTTGGTGACCGGAGAATTGAAGGAATAGCACCTCTAAATATGGTCATCCAAGAAAAGCCACTAGTAAACGAAGCATCCAAAGCCTCGGTGAATTCCAGATTCGGATGGAACTTTCTTACTACTAAATTACATCTCATTTAAATTCCATTGATGTTCTAATACGTTTTTAAAATTTTCGAGGGCCAATTTGTTCTTGTCAGATTGTGTGAATTACTAACGAGGGAAAACAGGTTGGTGACAGAATGTCTATATGAGCCTCGGTGAATTCCAGATTCGGATGGAACTTTCTTACTACTAAATTACATCTCATTTAAATTCCATTGATGTTCTAATACGTTTTTAAAATTTTCGAGGGCCAATTTGTTCTTGTCAGATTGTGTGAACTTTACGAATTATTATATGAGTATAGCGGTATAGCCCCTCGGGCACCGGCCCTCTCCTCCTGTATTCCCCCTCCCCAAGTAAGGAACGCCGACGAGTCGACAAGCGAGGTACGCCCGATCCCTCTTGGCCTCTCACTAGATCCGCCGCCACACCCTAACTCTTTCCTGCTAATCGCGCCGATCCTCATCGTGCTCTAGTGTTCGCGCCGTGTCCGACCGTGCTGCAAGTCCTCCCGATGGCCGAGCCGGCGAAGCCCGAGGCGACTGAGGCGGCCAAGATGGACCTGCTTGAGGACGACGACGAGTTCGAGGAGTTTGAGATCGACCAAGGTAATGGTTCCGCATCTGTTCCTCGCACTCCTCCCTTTTATCTTCACCACCTTGATGCCTGTTGTGAACTTGTGAAGCGTAGTTGTACCCGCAGATCTGGTAGATAACTTGACTGGTGAGATCCATTAGTCTTTCCTAGCAGGCTTTCTCATCTCTTGATTATGAATTAGATAGGTAACTGGGGCTATACGATCTAGGGTTATGGTTTGGCGTAAGCATGCTGATAGATAGCAATTGTTTGTACTTCAATTTGGGGAGGATTAGCCTTTGCGCTTCAATACCGTATAAGTCACCCACATTTTCTACTGTAGCATGTCCGAACACTTGCTAATCTGCTCCATAATTTGTGTTATGGGATTGTTCTCCTCTGCAATGAAGCATTTTATTGTAACATGCTTCTGCTCCTGAGTGCCTGCCAACTAATTAGAATTTGATGTTTGCAACTAATGATTGATGATTTTTTGGATGACACATTAAATCATCGAGGTAATGGACCTATCTTTGCATAAGTTCTGTGGGTTCATATCTATCAGTTACCAAATGTCCAAATTCATCTACCAATTACTCTTTTGAGGTCACAAATTAGTGTCATATTTTGAATATAAGTTTGGTATCTAGACCTTGGCTATCAGTTTCAGTTCTAATACTTACAAAACATTACATAGAAAGATCAGAATATGAGGACAGCCTTCTTCGAAGTTACCTGCATTTACATCATTTTCATCATACGTGAAGTAGAAGTAATCATTGACTGTAAAGTGCACGCATCCTAAGGATGACTCTTTAATTTTGACTGGTGGGAGGACATTCTTGTTCTTCACTCTTCAATATTTAAATTATACATGAAAAGATGACCAGGAAATGAATATTGACAAAATTTCATGACTGGTTTTACATATTTTGTCTTTGTTACTGAATCCATAATGTTACAATCTGTCACATGTCACCTAATCAATGTGGAACAAGTCACATGCTCAGTTCTTGCTCGAACCATTTACCATTAAGGAGCATGATGTTCAAATTATGCATTTTCATTTTTGTAGTTAGTATATTTTCAACTAGGCAAATGAGTCATCTCATGACCCAGTTGAATGTATGTTCGGCGGTTTGTTTGGGTTCTACTCTTAGCTATTTTTGGATTAATTTGAATGTAGAGTGATTATGTCTTGATTTATTGGTACAATATACTATGAAAATGGTGCTGAAAATAGATTATTCAAACTGATATAGATTGTTTTTTTATTTGAAACTTGATATAGATTGTTAAAAGAAGTACCACATGTACAAATAACACACAATTTTATGGCATTTGTTCCAATATGATGATCCATATTCCTGATACCATCTTCTGTGAATTACAGAGTGGGACGAAAAGGAAGAAGGCAATGAAACAGTTCAGCAATGGGAGGATGACTGGGATGATGATGATGTCAATGATGATTTCTCCTTGCAGCTGAGGAAAGAGCTGGAGAGCAACTCTTCGAAGAATTAGCATCTGTAGCCTTGCATTGGTGTCTGTTGCCATTTACCGGGCCGGGAAACTGTTTGCTGTCATCGTGTAATATCAACCAAAGTCGATCATTCTGCTTTTTGCCGTGATATTTGATCTTCTTTATCTAGGTGGCATGCATAATAATATTTGTCTCATTGGGTCGTCTCCATATTTATCTATGGGCTAGAACACACAAACACCGAACAGTTAGTTTTGAAATAAATATATCCTGGAATCAAATGTTTTGAGTCAATATGTATCCTAGATTAGAAAATTGGATCACAAAAAAATGGTAACCCAGTAGCTATGGAAAAATGGGGAAGAAAGGAGAAAAGGAAAAGGAATTGTAAATTTTCTGTCAATTGAAAGTTTGAGAAAAGGAAAGGGACCTGCACATATACATCATGGCACGCACGAGAAAGAAAAATTGACACGCCCAAGATGATGTGGCAGGTTTAGAAACAAAGAAGAGTAGTTTATAGAGGCTCTGTTGGTTTAATGAGGGCTTTCAACGCTCTGGCAGCGCTGGACTGCTGGGAATTCCACCATGTGAACGGTGCCTACATGATCTTATTACCGAAGAAAAAGCTGTAAAGGGTGTTAAGGATTACCCGACGATTAGCCTCATCCACAGCTTTAGCAAGATTTTCGCCAAGGCTAGTCGCTCCGGCTCACAAATTTCATGCCACAGCTAGTCAGCCACAATCAAAGCGCCTTTCTTCAAGGCCGGATTCATGATAATTTCAGATATGTCCAACAGTCGGCACACATTCTCCACGCCAAGAAGATACCAAGACTACTCCTGAAAGTGGACATTGCCCGAGCTTTCGACATAGTCTCCTAGGCCTTCCTCCTTGAACTAATGCATTTCGTGGGCTTCCACCGCTGTTGGATGAATTGGGTCTCAGGTCTATCCTATTGCCTACAACAAGTATTAAAGTCCTTATCAATGGCAATCCTAGTCGTCTAGTCGTCGTATCTGTCATGGTCTGTGTCTTGCGTCAAGGAGATCCGATCCTCTTTCACCGTTCCTCTTCCTCCTCATCATAGAATGCTTGAAACAAAATGTTGGAACAAGCCGACACGAGAAGACTATTCCAGCTGTTAGGCTGCAATGCGATCAAACACATGGCATCTTTCTATGCAGACGATATGGTTGTGTTCTTATCCCTGGTTGTGCAAGATCTCGCACTTCCCCTGTGAAATCTCGAACTTTCCATGTCGCTATCTGGGCATTCCGCTCGCCATCCAGAAATTGGGGACAACTGTGATCAACCCTTGCTCGACATAGTTGCGGACCGCCTACCTACATGGAAGGCGTGACTCCTCAATTCAGGCAGTCGTCTCATTCTAACCAAACTTACCTTAGTGAAAGTCGCCATAGCCGATGCGTGACATCGTCGGTCGCTCTAAATCCTCCGAGATACCACTAAGACAAAACGTCAAATGCGAGCACTTCCGTAGGGCTGGAACTTCGGAGACAGATGGTCGCAATGAAACCCTACATGATCCTGGTCGCATGGACGAAAGTAGATTACAACCACTATGTAATTCTGAGGAATTTAACAACACAACGGAAACTAACAAGCAACCTAGTGAATTAAACAACAAGCGCGTGCTAAGAGCACGGAGCTCACAATGACACGTGATTTTCAACTAGAATGTCAAGCCCACCAAGGACTCTACGTCTCCGTGGAGAAAGTCCACCAAGGACCGGTTTCTCTCGACCTATTTCTCCCAGTCACCACCAGGTTGAGCTTGAGTTTCCACTATCAAGTCCTTCGGACGACATCAAACTTCTGACGTCACACAAGTTGGGAGCTCACGAGCACGCTGCCGTCAGGAGCTCAAAGCTCCAAGAGTAACAAATCCAAATCGCAAGCTTGCGGAGTGAAGATGCTCAAGAATGGAATCAAGTCTCTCAATCTCTTGCTTGAAGTCTCTGACTCGAATCATAAGCATCAAGGATGGAATTTTGCTCTTGGAAGGATCTCGAGTCAAGTAGTGTGTGCCTCAAACGTGTGCGCATTCGAACATGTGCACGAGTCTGTGACGCACTAGAGCGAGGGCGACGATGGCTACCGCGACAATGAGCTGTGTGTGTGTGCGGGGGCCGCGCGGGAACTCGATAGCATACTGGTTCTTCGTGAGTTGGTCAGGATATGGACTCGATGCAGACGATGGACTCCTAATGCAGTGAAACTGTTGACCACCTCCTAGTCGGTTGCATCTACAATAGAGAGTGGTGGTTCAAGCTTCTTCATCCGGCAGGCCTACAACACCTAATGCCGCCACTGGATGATCTCTTGGACAGTTGGTTGCTCCAAGCGCGCAAGGTAGTTCCCAAAGCTCTCTGGAAAGATTTCGACTCCTTTGTGATCCTCGTCACTTAGCAAATCTGGAAGGAGACGGAATGCATGCATCTTCGACAACAAGCATATCATGGCAAGTATTCTGGTGGGGCAAATTAAGGCCGAGCTTCAGTTGTGGCAACAGGCAGGCTTAGTTCAGTGGTCGTCCTTCCTTGGCAATGGATTGTAAAGTAGTTACGATCGCTTGGTCGTGTAGAATAGGCTAGCTCAGTGTTCTTTGTTTCATCTTGTACTATGTAGAGACGCCGCAAGACATCCCTATACTGAACGTTGTAATTCTATCTTCTTCTTTTCTCAGAAAAAAGTTGCTCCAAGCACTTCTTTTTGCATGACGGAAGAGTGGAAATCAAATCATAATCAATGGGATTTATTGTTCAAACAACCAAGGAAAGGAGAGAAATCGGCAGAGGAGGTGTGTGAGATTGACTGATGGAAAGGACTCTCCAAACAAAGTACTTTTGGAAAGAAAATACTTTTTTCCCTGTGACGACCACGGGGAGAGAAAGGAAAGAAAGACATGTGATGTATAGGAAGAAAAGAAAGGAATTGATTGACGCTGAAGATGATAAGAGGAGTGATCGAGGTTGAGAAGGGCACCTCCACCTCAACAAGAGATTGAAAAATAATAATCCTCGCAGAAAAACAGAGATTGAAAATAATTAACGTAGAAGATATTACACGATGAGATTGAAAATAACTATTGAATAACTATGTAGACGACACGCTAGAGACGTTGGATGGGGATGCTGAGTAGAGCATCACGAATGTTGCCGCGCGGAAAAGATCACACACATAAAAAGAAATAAAAGGTAGGAAAAAAAATACACGGACGTGTCTCGTTAAGGGGAAAGGAAGGAGGCAGGGACGTAAAATCCGGGTGGGTGGCTAAGACCCTTTTTTTTGAGATAGAGATTGTGGATTCTAGATTATGAATTGTAGATTTTAGAATCTGAGATTGAAAGAATCTGAGGGTTGTTTGTTTGTCTGGATTCCATAATCCAACTACAATCATTATCTGGATTCCATAATCCAACTACAATCACTTACGTGACTACAATGACACAACAGTAAATGTTGTGTGAGAAGATTACATGATTATGGAATGTGGAGACCCAGATTGTGGAATCTAGAATCAACCCAGAATCACAATCCAACCTTTCGTTTCAGCTTCAGGATTATAGAATCCAAAATCCACAATCCAAAGCTCAAACAAAGGAGACCTAAGATATACTTCGTCAAGCAATCCTATGGTTGATGAGATGATACCCCTTTAATCCGATGAACCAGATGGATGGGTGTATAATTTTTAAATAAGAGAATGCATAGGGTGGTACTCATTCCATATTATTAGTTAGATTTAGATAGAAGTTTATATCATTAGATCAAATTGGACGGTATACAATTTTTTTTCTTGTATAGTTTAGATATTAATAGATTTCTCTTTTATCTTATACATGTTACATAATCTTTAAATAAATATAAATAATAATACATATTTTTAGTACAAATCAGTTTGATATTTTTAGAGGCAGCAAATCAGTTTTTTTTTCTGTTTTGATATCGCAACAAATCAGGTTGAAAAGAAGGAAAGATGGAAAAGAGAAGGCTAATGGGCCGCACAGGTGTCGGCCTGCGGGAGCAGTACGCCCCTCCCTCAATTGAGCTAGGTTCTCTCTCGAAACAAAGAGGGGCTGTTTCCCTTCTCCTCCCACGCTCCTCCATTTCAAACGAAACCCCCAAATCTCCCCTAAAATCTCAAGATCTGCGGCTACAATGCGGCGAGGCGGCGGCGGTGGTGCCGGCGGCAGCCGGCGGCTTCCCAAGTCCTCCCTGGCGCCATCCACGGCGTCCGAGGCCACCCCTGTTATCGATCCTGTCATCCGCAACCTCACCAACGCCTTCAACCGCCGCGACTCCGACGCCGCCAGCCACTGCAGCAGCCGCCCCCTCCTCCCACGGCGTCGGCATCTCCTCTACCCACCACGACCGTTCCACGCAGGCCACCGCCCTCCGCGACGTCAATGCCTTCCTCGGCAACGCCGTCACCCTCCGTGCGCCCCTCCCGGCAGCCCGCGACATCCTCAACGCCTTCCGCTACTTCCTCAATCACTTCGGCTTTCACCTGCAGGAGAAGGAATCCACTTTGGAGGACGACATCCTCTTGTTCCTCCGCATGATGAACTGCCCCCACAAGCTCGCCCGTTCCGCCCTCAAGGCCCCCGGCACGCCGCACTTCTGGCCGCCGCTCCTCTCCGTCCTTCACTGGCTCACCCTCCTCGCCACCACCTGTGGTGATGGCACCGATTCTTCCTCGTTCTGTGATCTCATGCTGTACACCACTAAGGGCTACTCCCATTTCATCATGGGCGACGACGAAGCTGCCGAGGCCCTGGACGATGAGTATGTCAACAAGGCCCGCACCCACGCTGAGGCGGCCGTTGAAGCCACCCGTGCCTTGGAGAAGGAGGCCGAGGAATGGGAGGAGAAGAGGAATCAGCTCACCTCAGGTCCCTCACGGCTGGAGGCCCTGGAAGCAGATAAGGTGGCCCTTGCCGAGGACGTTCACAAGTTTGAATCTGTGGTGAAGACCTGGTCTGCTAAGGTCACCGAGAGGGAGCAAGCCTTAATGAATTTGCGGAAGGAGGAGGAAGTGAAGCTGATGGATGCACAACACCTTGCTGCTGAAAATCAGGAACTTTTGAAGAAAGTGGAGGCACAGGCGGTGAATGTCCGGGATGTTGACAGGATGCATAGGGACAAGCAGATGGTCGAGAATGACATTTCCAAGCTTGAGAATGAATATGCTACTCTAGAGGAGAAGGGTTGGGAACTTGAAGCGGCACTGGTAAGGAAGCTTGAGGATCTTGAAACAATTGCCGAGCAGTGCAACCAGGCACTAAAAAGGTATGAATCTGGTGCATGATATCATAAACTTTATTCCTTTCATTTATTTTATTCACGTCCAGTCTTCTAGAACTAAGGAAACATTCATACATGAGTTTTTAGTAAACACTTGCGAATCAATGTTAACCATGCTGCTCTTATTTTATATGTAGATGTATTATTTGAAAGAAAACAACTCCTTGTTAAGCTTACAAGCATTTTTTAAAAAATTGTAATACCCATGAATATAAAGATATTTTAGTTATCTTTATATTAACTTACATGAATAATATTCAGTTACATGGTTCTCTTCAGCACTCGTAAGCTTCATAAAAATTCTGGTTCAAAATATGCGGCTTACATTTTTTTCGTGATTTCAGAGAATTACTTTGCTCTATCTATGCCATTATGATTACTCATTTTTCTTAATAACTGCTCAGTTTCAATGCTGTTTCTGCTGATCACAGTTCACAATGTAGCTCTATGATGCTCATTGCAGTTTTGTGTAGCCCACATAAGTTAGTATTAATGATTCATCCACGGAAGGGGTCTCTTTGCTATCCGCGATTTGTATTAATAGAATATGTTTAGGGGTTAGGAAAGATGTTTGAACTGATTTTCATGAATTATGAGATTTATTGTGCTACTATCTGTTTATGTCAACAGTTCTTCTAATTGATAAAAGATAATTCAGCTTGCTCTCATGTAGCTATCATGGTTATCTTTTTTTTTTGTATGGTGGAGTCTCTTGTTTTTGTGACCAATTCTAGTGTTATAATTTTTGTTGCCTGGATAGTGTGGACAAAACATACACTTTGCTTTAGGATAGTTTGGCTTCACTGGTGGATATGTACAACTAGGTTGACTATATGCTAAACTGCAAATCCTTTTGATTTTGATGGTGTTGTTTGTTTCTGTTAAATCTTAGAGTATTAAACTAGGGATTCCTTTATAAACTGCTTAAACCATACCTGATTTGTCTTTGCCCATCAAGTTTGCCAAAGCAAAAACAGCACAAAATTAAAATGTGAAATTTATTTGCTTCTTTGTTTTTTTGTACTTATTTATATGCATATTCTGACACATTGTGCTATGTGCTCATTTTTAAATTTCTGGGTCACTTTTCAGGTTGAAACCAACCATTGATTTCCAATACTCCATAAATTCAAAAGGATCCTCACCTGCTGAGTTACTTGGTCTCAGTTACAAAACAAAACTGAAACCAGCATTCAAGGTATACGCCGAGGAGCACAAGAGAATGTCTAACTCAAAGCTTGAGGAGTCAATTGATTTACAAAAGCAATCACAAGAAAATATCAAAATCCTGGAGGAGAAAGAGTCTCTTATCTCCAGTTTGCAGGATAAAACCAATGAGGTCAGTCTATCATACCGGACAAGTACTACATTATATTTTGCAGATCAGTTATTTGCATTATTAGCAAAATGGAAGTTTCTATCAGTGTTAGAAGGTATGATGTTATGATATTTTTGGTGTATGTGTTTGCTGTGGTGTCTTGCTAACAGTATCAAAATCTACATTAGAGACTGTTATTGGCCCTAAGCACACAACAATCATACATTTAATTTGAACTACTATTTGGTACTATCTCTACTACTACTACTACTACTACTAGCTGATGCATTTCGGCGCCCAAACCACTGTCTACTTGGCACCCAAAAACTCAGCCTAAACACTGAACATGTTAAGTCAAAATAAGCAATGCATTCAGAACACAAACTGTATGCACGGTTAGTTATTGATCTTGAGTCTTGACTCAGTTCCCAGTTACTTTCATTGGTGATATTTACTGTGGGACAAATAATTACCATAATTAGGAAAGATGGTGCTTTTTTTATTAATGATATTGAGCAGTGGACAGGGACACCTCAAATTTGTGGGGTAGTAAAACATGAAGACTCTGAATAATGAGAAGTTGTGACACAATAACAACAACAACAAAGCCTTTTAGTCCCAAGCAAGTTAGGGTAGGCTAGAGATGAAACCTACAAGAGCCAAAACACAAGGACAAACAATAAAAAAAGGAGGAAGGAAAGAAAGAAAACTGGCGCAAAAGACTGATAATAAACCAAACCAAAATAGGGTAAAGAGGGGGATGGAATGAAGTTCTGGAAATTCGATTTTGGATTTATGTCATGGATTATATTGTGGTCTGTTCCTATTTCTCTGTAAATCATGCCTTTTTGGCAGAGCACTGGGCATGACCTACCTTTTTCTGTCTTTTTTCTATCTGAACTAATGTTTACTTCTAGCAAAATAAAAGTATCCGTTGCTGTTTCTGTACTGAAATATCTGTTGGGTTTTCTCCACATGTGGTTCGATGTCCTCAATGTTTATAGTGATAGCCAAACTGCCAGATGGACTATGCTTTGGTTTCTTTCTACGTTGTTGGTGCTCTGATGGGTGCTCATAAATTTTCTGTTTTTTTGGTGTTTCGTATGTATCAGCAAACCGTTCATTATGTTATTTTTATTGTGATCCTGAACCATATATCAGTTTAGAGAAGTTTTGGACCAAGTGTTTACCAAACTGCTCAAGTTTTTGTGGCATCTGACACCTTTTGCAATAACTTGTGCCCTTCTAAAATTTATTTCAAAGGTGATGTTCAACCTTTCTATATGCTATTTACACTCGGAAGTTTTGTGTATTCCAGAAAGAAAGGAGCATGAATATTCTGGATCAGGAAATTGAAAATGATGACACAAGATTCTTAGCTGATGCCAGAAAGATAAAAGATGAGTTGGAAAGAAAGGAGTATGAACTTAGTTCTGTTGAACAGGAAGCAGCTGATTTTCTGAAGGTACTTCTCACTTTTATCTCTTTATTTTAAAAATATTTTCCTATATTAGTATAACATTTCAAGAGTCAGTAACTTACAGAAATTCCATTTGACAGAATGCCGAACAGAGACTGCGAGATACATTGCTTAGAACTGATGAAGAAACTCAAGCGTGTGCACACGAACTGTTGGGACTTATGGAGTCCGTTGCTGAGCACAGAGAGTTCATGGAAGCATCAGTTGCTAAGAGGAAGAAGGACCTCAATGAAACTGCAGATTACATAGCCTCTTTGGCATCCAAGATGTCATGAAGTTTTCTGTAGTTTTCTGGGGCTGGAATATATTACGGCTTGTGAAATTATTCCTGTAACAAAACATGGCGTTGTTGTGAAGTATGTTAGCTGTTCCTTTCATTTGGCATAGAATGGTAGTGTATCTCCGCAAATTGTTCACCATGAGTATGATTATTACTAAAATATGATAATTTCTAATTAAAAGGAACACAATCACAAATGGTCTGGAACTCAAATCACAGTGGAAATAATGGATTCTTCATTTCTTCCATATTTGGATCTTGGGATATCACATAAGGAGGGACTGAAGCACCGATGATAAACTTAAGGAGATGGAACCAAGGTTTACATTCCCGTTTCTCCCGGTAATCCCGGTCGAGACCGGGACGTCGGTTTCCGCGGAAACCGGTAATCCCGGTCCGGAATCCGGACGAACTCCGTTTTGGCAGTCCAGACGGGATGGACCGGGATCCCGATCGGGACTACCGGGATTCCGGACGGGATTACCGGAATTCCGGACGGGATTACCGGGATCCCGGTGACTGATTTGTAAAATTTGAGAAGAGGTTAAAACATGAAAAAAAGGCGTGGAATTAATCTAGAAAATTGGCATAACAGTTTCATAATATTTCTACTCATATTCATGACACATAAAACATTCATCTATCACAAATGCATGATAAAGACATAAAACATACATCCATCACACATAGTTCAATTACAAGTCCTTAAATGAAGTCCACAACTAATACTTCGATGACAAATACAAACTATGATAGATAAACATGAACTCAATATTAGATAAGGTTTTTTTATTTCTTTCTTAACTTGTATCTTACTTCATTTTTCTCATAAATCAAAACATCATCATTTTTATGATTGGATTTCACCATAAATCATGATTTTTTATCTAGTTTTTTTTTCATATTTTCATATCAAATTCTTTCAAATTTTTAAAAAATTCAAAATTCAAATCCGGGATCCCGGTCTCCCGATGAAACCGGCCCGGACCGGGATCTCCGGAAACCGCGGAAACCGGCCGGAAACCGGTCGGGATTTCAAACCCTGGATGGAACGGGCAACTCAGCTGTAAAAAGGGCAACCTTCACCTTTAACAATGGTCTCGGTCTGAAAAAGGTAGTTGTAGCACCAGCAGCAGAAAGTAGATTGGGATTTTACATTGTTGCCACGCTATAACAGGAATACTCTCTCCGTCTAAAAATATAAGGATTTGTCGACTTTTAATTGTCACGTTTGACTAGTTGTCTTATTTCAAATATTTTTAGAAATATAAAAATAATCTTTAATATTTAAAGTATATTCAATAATAAAATATATTATAATAAAAATATAATACTTTTATAAAATTTTTAAATAAGACGAGTGGTCAAAGGTAATGTCAAAAAGTCAACAAATGCTTATATTTATGGACGGAGGTAGTAGTAGCTGCTGGGCATTTGATCTCTGCTAACACCAAACCACATTTTTAGTCAATTTTGCCTTGTCACTGCACAGTAGCTGAACAACATATTATCTTAGCAGTGTATCCCATGATAAAGAAGCGCAGCAGACTGGAGATGCTCAAACTAAGCACACACCAAAATCTAATATTTACAGAGCAAATAAACTAGGACTGTAAGCATAAAAAGTATACCAAAACTGCTCCAATGGACATGAAATCACTATCTTCTTAACCATTGAAATTCCCTGATCCTCCATGTTATATGGCTTGATCTTCCTAGGAATGCTGAAAATTAGCTGACCACGCTTGCCAGTCTTCTAGTTTGTCGAATGACATAGATTGGTGTATGAGCAAGGCGGTCAATTACCTTGTGCTGATGGTACCGAGTATCCCATGTTGGCCTTTCAATATCGGGGTACAGTTCTTTCACTCGATTCAGGTCAATACGATACAGAACCGACCACTCAGATTTATTTCCTTGCATCTCTAGGACATCAAAGCAAGCCGAGCTTCGTACAACCAATTATCTGAAGGTGACACCAGACTCTCCAGTATATGCACATATCCAATCCTTTTTTCCGAGATGGCATTGACATCTTTGTAAGATGTTCCTCTTCGATAATAAAGCGGACCAAGGAGTGTGCCACTATCCATACTACCGAACCATTCTAGAATAGGCCACGAAGGAGTTGTAGGCCCTGGAACATGTCAGCTGAGTGATCCGACTGTATGGCCATCCGCCACTCCTGTGGCTCGAAAAGTAGACATGACTGTTGTACATATGCCCAGCTGCGACCACCTTGTAATGCGGCGATTTGGATAGGGCGAAGGAGTTGTGATTGTCTGCCTTACTATTGCAGAAGCCTTCGGGGCCAGCCACTGCTTCTAACAAAGGACACGGCGGAAGATTACCTACGGCGCAACCGCCACCGCCACCGTCACCGTGGGTCTGGTCAGTTTTCACGCTGTGGACGACGACAAAAGGTTCTGATTGGATCAGGCCGGCCTTGACGCCAACCACCAGAGCAGGCCAAGGCCGTGAACCAGGCCCAGAAGCCAGAGTAAAGCATTTCTAGCAGGCCGCATGAACAAAAAGCCCATTGGCCATGATTCTTCCTCATGCCACTCTACGAAACCTGGACCCAATGGAGGAAAATCATAGGATTTTCATAGGATTCAATTCTAACAGAAAAAATTTCTGTGACAGCCTTTGGAATGCAGGATTGAATCCTATCAAGTCCTTTAAAATTTCTATGGAATGCTTTCCTTTATGTAAGTTTTGGAGTCACTATCAAGTCGTTCAATTTTCCGTGTTTTTTCATGTATTGCAACCAAACTATTGCTAGGATTTTTTTTTCCACGTTTTCAATTCCTGTAGGATTGAAATTGATAATGAATTCAATTCCTATATTTTTCCTATTCATATATTTTTAAAATCCTGCATTTCAAAGAAGACCTTGACGTGCCAAATTCAAAAAGAAACTTCACGTGCAAGAACACACTGAAACTTAATGCTTCACAGGCAATCATGCATTTTTCAAGCTTGTGAGTCTAAAACTTTAAACCTCTGTTCTTAAATTATTAACGTCGTTGACTTTTTTTATTAAGTTTGACCGTTTGTCTTATTAAAAAAGTTTAGTAATTATCTAATATTTTGTTATGATTTATTTTATCACTAAATAAAGTTAAAACACATCCTACAATTTTATATATTTGAAAAAATATTTTGAATAAGACGAACGGTCAAAACGTAATGAAGGAAGGCCTTCGGTTGCCAAATTCAAAAAAGAAACTTCACCTGCAAGAACGCATTGAAACTTAATGCTTTGAAGGCAATCATGCATTTTTCAAGCTTGTGAGTCTAACACTTTAACCCTCTGTTCTTAAATTGTTGATGTTGTTAACTTTTTTCATTAAGTTTGACCGTTTGTATTATTAAAAAATGTTTAGGAATTATCTAATGTTTCATTATGATTCGTTTTATTACTAAAAAAAGTTGAAACACGACTTACAATTTTATGTATTTGAAAAAATATTTTAAATAAGACATACATGTAAACGTAATAAAAAAGATCAATAACGTCAACAATTTAAAAACGAAATGAGTACCTTTTTCGAGTACGAGACAAATATACTCTCTCCCGGAAACGAGTCACATGGCCATAGGAACTCGGGCCTGGCCGCCTGGGCATTCCAGACCTGCAGCTCACAGGGCTCACACTTGGGCTACCATGGTTGTGGGCTAAACGGATAGATAATAGAATACTTGAGCAACTTGCCAATTGACTGCGAGCCACATGTATAATAAGGATTTGTTTGGTAGAGCTTCAACTCATGTAAAATACAGCTTTAGCTCTAGATTATCGATCAAAACAGCTTTTCCGGCTTATTCTAGCTTATGAGTCAAATCGTTTGGCAAAAGAGTTTATCATGTCTCGTTGAGAAATAGATGATACATATGAAATGATTATCATGTCTCTAAGTTTTAAAACAAAGATACATATATATTTAATATGATTTTAGATATTGTATTGAAATAAATTAAAGAATATATTTATAAATTCACCTTAAAGTAGACATACATCAGACAAGTTCATGTGTTATCTCACAACCATGTATGCACCTGGTCGATTTCTAGAGACACGGCTAATCGATCCAAATATATACCGTAATTGTCTTGATGATTTACACGGGAAGCATCAATAATGCTCAAATCAACAACGTTCATGTAAAAAAAGGCTCTTTCCCCAGCGCCCACGCTAGTAGCCGCGCCTGCACCGGCCGTGTCCGGGCCTCGAGCTGCACTTGCGCCCGCCGCGCCCTTCCATTTCACGCCCAATCGTGGCGCTTGCGCGGTTGCGCCAGCCGCGACCGTACCCGAGCCACACGTGCCCAGGGTGCCCGTCGCGCCTGCGCCATCCAACTCCCATGTCGGCTGTCGCGCCGGCACCCATGGTGCTCGTCGCGTTTGAGCCTTCCGGCTCCCGTGTCGGCTATCGCGCTGGCGCCTCACGCCTCTGCCGGGGTGATTCATGCGCATCGCGAGCACTTCCCTCACGAACGGGAGGAGGGAGAAAAAGAAAAGTTACGGAATGGTACCGAGGGTAAGAGTCTCGAGACCGCGCGTGTGAACTGTAAAAAACAGTTATTTACCGCTTCACCATCCGAGTACAAAAATAAAAAATGTCTATAGCAGTTTATGTTCAAAAGTATTTCTGCAACTTGCCTTTTAGTAAGCTTGGACCATAAACTAAAGCTAAAGCTGGTGTCCAAACTGTACCAAACAGACCATAAATGTCCGACGATGCTTCGATCGAAGTCAAAATAGGCAACGGAGAACTCACCTACTTCGGACGGACCGGTTCAACAGAGAGTCCAAATAATCCAATCTATGTCACCATACCTAGGATCCAACAGTCGGAAAGCAATGGATCAGGGATTTCACCGGACCACTATGTGTGCGAGCAATCATACAATACCTACACCTTTGGGGATACCGACTACAGGAGGGAACGCGCGATCAAATCTGCTGGCGTTGGACAGCCTCAATAATGCAGTAGTACACGACAAAATTGGCCTATAACAAGCTTGAAGGCGTAAAGCTCCTCTCGGAAAAGGGATCCTCCGAAAGTAAAGCTATTCATGTTTCTAGAAGAGTAAAGTCCTATTTTGCTCCCTCAATATAGATGTATTGCTAGGTCATCCCCTCAACTATAAAACCGGATATCGAACCCTCGAACTATTGATCTCGGTTCAATTCCACTCTCTTGATGTTTTTAGACGGTGATTTTACTAACGTGGCATAGATGGACCGCCATGTCGAGTGCCACATCATTTTTCTTTATTTCTTATTTTCTCTCTTCTCTCTCTTCCTCTGCACAGCGTCGTTCCTGCGCCACTTGTGAGGAAGAAGATAGAGGAAGAGAGAGAGAGAAGAAAAAAATAATGACGTGGCACCTGACATGGTAATCCATCTATGCCATGTCAGCAAAACTATCATCTAAAACCGCCAAGGGAGTGGAATTGCACAAGGGTTAATAGTTCGAGGATCAAGATATCCGGTTTTATAGTTGAGGGGTGACCTAGCAATATCCCCTATAGTTGAGGGAGCAAAATAGGACTTCACTCTTCCTAGACATGGACAACGTGCAGGAGGACTACAATGTGTGACTAACAGTCCGAACACATTGAGCACCTTCTGTTGCACTAGCCCAATAGCCAAGCAGATTTGGTGGGAAGTTCTGCGATAGATCAGTCTTGCCTTTGGCATTGCAGAAACTTGGCAAGCCATCAACGGAAAGAAGTGATCTTGACAAGAATCAACTTTAGCATTGCAGAAACTTGCAAGCCATCGAAGTGATCTTGACAAAAATCAACGGAAAGAAGTGACTCCCTATTTCTACTAACATCTTGATAGATATGGAAGGAGCGTAATAATAGAGTGTTATAGTGGCAGATGACAAACATGGACCAACTAATAAGTGGCCTTAAGGAAGAAGCACGAGCCTAGGCTTCTCTGCTGGCGCATGAAAACTAAGGGTGTCCGATGCTTTTCTTTCCACAGCCTGAAAAAGTGCGCCAATTGTAAACCTTGTCAAGGCTGGCATCGGCCGATGCACGGCTCACAATTTGTATAAGGTCATGGACCTCAACTCTTCTATTTAATACAATGATACACAGTTCTTCTGCATATGTTCTAGAAAAAAAATTCTCCCATCTGATATAAGCTAACATGCCCAGTTTCTCAAACATCATGATTACATTTTTGTCCATCTTCGTGAAATTAATTTACTTATTTGTTTATGTAGGACAGCAACAGCCATACTCCGTGGCTTACAGGTTAAATAAATCGATCAAAGCAACCTCTAAGGCACGGAGAAGGGTTGTTGCTGCCCTACATAAATTGATCCTTGCAGCAACATAATAGACCAAATAATAGTTAGTCTCGTACCTTTTTGTTTTATGTAGGTCAGCAACGGCCGTTCTCTGTGGCTTACAGGTATCACAAGATGATCACAGCTAATCGATTCTACCAATCAGAATATCCTACAACGAGCTAAGAGCATATTCAAGAGAGGCCCAAAAAACTCTCCCTAAATCAAATATAGGGGAATTAGTCTAATAATTCATCTCCAACAATCTTCTAAAACCACCCCTACATTTAGTTCCCCCCTAAAATCTCCTCACTTGGAGCTAAAAGCAGGGGAAAATTGGGGTCCCCAATCCTTCTATTTGTAAGAGAATTAATGTTATTGTGGCCCCAAATGCTGACATGGTCCAATCCAAAGTATTCTTGATCATTTTTTAGGGATGACTGTTGGAGGAGGGAAGAAAAATTACCCCTAACAATTTTTTGGGTGCTAACAAAAACATGTTTTATGGATCTATTTTTCGGAGTTCCCAATATTTATCTCGAGTAACAACAGAAACATCTTAACATCTTTCTATTCGCATATTATCAGCAGATACCAACTGAATGTTAACCTGTTACTTTGACAAAAACCCCAACCTAAACACAATGGTAAGACTAGATTTTCACAAAGTACTAATATTTGGGGACTATCATTTACCTTTGATATTCCTTGACTTGTTTGCCCTAACTCTACCTTCCACTCTATGCTAACTTAGCCAATTTTGTACCTAGTTTCTAACTTTGAAATTAGCATGGCAGAATACAAGATGGACACTACATGACAGAAAAAAAAGATACTCCATATCAGAACACAAGATGGATACTCCATGGCAAAATACACGATAGACGAGTGGCAACCATGGCTTGTTCCATATTGGGAACTTCGAATCATCAGACAAGGAGCAACACAAGGACAGTTAAAGTTAAGGAAAATGAAAGGGGAAATCAGATGTCAAAAAGGCAACCCTCACCTTTAACAATGGCCCCGGTCTAAACAAGGTAAGCTGTAGCACCAGCAGCAGAAGGTAGATTGGGATTACGTTTTTGCCACCCTTTACTAGGAACGACTCTTGTTAGCTGCTGGACATTTGAACTCTGCTAACACCTCTATTTTGATCATACCGAACAACAATTTAAGTCATTAGCTGATAAACATAATGTCATAAACTAACTTAGCACACACCAGAAACTAATATTTACAGAGCAAATAAACTAGGACTGTAAGCATAAAATCTATACCCAAACTGCTCCAATGAGCATGGAGATACAATCTCTTTAAGCATTGAAATTTCTTGGTCCTTCATGTTATATATGACATGACTTTCCCAGGAATGCTGAAAATTAGCACACCGTGCTTGCCGATCTTCCGGTTTCTCGAATGACATAGACTGGTGAAAGAGCAAGGCGGTCAATTATCTTGTGCTTGATGGTGCCGAGTATCCCATGTTGCCCATTCAATACTGGGGTACAGTTCTTTCACTCGGTTCAGGTCAATACGATACGAAGTGGCCACTCGGACTTATTCTCTTGCATCTCGAGGACATCAAAGCAAGCGAGTGAGCTTATCCTTCTTTGTGTAACCAATCATCCGAAGATGACCACCATACTCTCCAACATACGCACAAATCCAATCTTTTTTCCTTGATGGCATTGGCATCTTTGCAACTTGTTCCTCTTCGATAATAAAGCGAACCAAGGAGTGTGCCACTATCCATACTACCGAACCATTTCAGAATACGCCACGGTAAACCCGGAGGCTCTAGACAGAGCCAGCTGAGTGATCCGAATGCACGGCCACCCGCCAGGAGTGTGGCTCGGAAGAGTAGACATGAATGTTGTACCTGTCCGCAAGTGCAATGACCTTGTAATGGCGTGACTTGGACTGGTCGAAAGCAAGGCTTACACAAATCGAGAGCGAGAACGAGACATCTCTCGGTTGGACAATTGGGACGAACTTCTTCGTCGGTGGGTTGCGGACATAGTAAATTGATCGGCAACAAAGTAAGAGCAACCCATTGGAAGAACCCTGGAGGAATAGGTCTCCGACTGGATTTGTTGACCCCCGCCGGGGATAAACGATAGGTTAAGGGCGAGACGCTCTCCGGAGGCTGGTTCCTCATCCGCCTGCCTTTTGAGGGGAAAGTAGTCGCTTGGAGTCCATCCGTGGTTGAAGAAGAACCCTGCGACGGGGTGGGCTTGGCCGGAGTGCCACAACCGGTTTTAAACGGTTATGTGAACCATGTCGGTCGCCGGCCGCCGTATTTTAGTTTTTTTCCTTTTCTTTTAGCAACATTTCAGTTGGAAACTGACACACTGCTCAGGCTTGGGGTCGACGACGACAGCGAGGCCGAGGGTTGTGAGCACGCCAGACCATCGCTGCCTGAATTTGGGCTGTGTAATAGACCCATACGAAAGGTATTTCTAGTGGGCTGCACCGACAAAACCCATTTCTCTCCCGGATGCCACATTTGCCTCCCTCCAATAATCTGGCTCTCTCCTGATGAAGACTATTATCAAATACTACTAGTTTTGTCTAAAAAAAATCAAATACTACTAGTTAAGATTTTTTATACTTAAAATAAAATAAAAGGATTTCTTCTTATTATTATTATGTAGAAGAACGCCTGATATTTATGAATTTTTGACGTCGGCAACGAGGTGCACAATGGCGTCGGCCACTCGGCGTGATGCACGCACCCGACCACAACCCGTCAACCAGCACACATAATCATGTCCACCGCGTTCACACTCAGGGTTACCAGTAACAAAATTCTTCGTCTTCTACATGAAATTTCTCATGGACATTAAAAGTATACACGAACATTTTTTTGATTTTTATGTTGTATCGAAACATTTCAGAAACTTTTAGCATCCTCACTTACACCAGAGTTCGTCAAATATGGTCTTCAAATTGCTTGTAATAGAAGAACTAGGACAGTCTATCTGAAATCCACAGATTTCACACGAACACATTATAGTTTGTCAAATATCATCAACCTCCTTTCAATAGAAGATCTAGGGCAGTCTATCTGAAATTCAGAGGCTTCACACACCAAGAACGCACTGAAACTCAATGCTTCAAGGAGACAATGTCAAATATCATCAACCTCCTTTCAATAGAAGATGGCAGTGGAATATTTAAATTTCATAAAATTACTGAAAGAAAACCTTATATGTTTATTTGATGATCAACTGTCAGTCATATCCTAGAGTGTTACTGTTAAGTGAAATTTATATTTTATAAATATGAAATCAGAAGCATAGTTTGATTTTAGATTAATCATGAATTCCTTTTGACATAACGTAAAGCCCATATTTTCTGATCCTTGAGAAAATAAATTTTATGCACAAATGTTGTTTGAAGCAACATAATTCATGTCAAGGCACCCTTAAAAATCTTACATACTTTTGGCAAGAGAAGCAACTACGGGAATTTTGCAACCTTGCATTTACCAAGCACAAATGTTCAAATAACCACGGTTGATCTGAATGGGAGCATGTTTCAGCTAGTAGTTGTTAGATCACCTTAAGTTACAGTGTAGCCTCAAACCATGATAAAAATTTTCATTGTATATGAATAACGATCTAGAAGAGGCATGATAATCGAACTTAGACATCCGGACATGCACACTAAAAAGCTTAAAATGAAAAATGCTACATGACGGTCAAAAGCATAAGAAGAGCAAGCTCATATCTGATAAAATTAAAAGAAAGTTATTGTACATTGTTAAGGATTCTCAAATGAATTCTACACAAACAACCTAGATATAAGCATTATAAACAGTAAATCGCTACGAGCCATGTAAAACTATTTCGATAGTAATACTATTGAATAGAAACATAAAAGGATACACAAGTAACCAATATAGACGACACCTCTCATATCTAAGTACATGCACGGGATATGTTCACGTTAAAGACGAGGGTCAATTGTATTTTAGGAAATAATTAAATATCCCGCCAAAAAGATCATATCTATATCGACAAACGTGATGTAACGTAATTCGACGACTACAATTTCACCATTAATATGATCGAAAAACGACAATACTTCATTACAACGGTACCTAACTGTTCGGTGGCGCGGAAGGTTTTCGCGCCAAGAGAAGGCAATGAGGCAGAATGTCTGGGTTCAAGCACAAGCATGGTGGCATTCACCAATGGCTGCACAACGGATCCTTTTTGGACGAGAACGAAGGACGGCGAGCGTGCAGATCCAATCTGGGCCGTCGATTACCGCGGAGCCCATCCGTTCACACGCGAAAAGGGGACGTTCATCGATCCAACGGCTGGCGCATCGCATCGGAAAACCCAGAGGGCGATGGGCGAGTTCGCTCCTGGTGCGTGGCGTTGCTCTACGGAGGAAGGGGAGGGTGGGAGTGGAACTGGAAACAGCTTGCCGGGGGTTGTGTCCAGCGCGTGACGCCATTGGAATGCCATTAACTGCCTTCCCAGCTCTCTTCTTCCTCCTCTTTGTTTCTTCTTCCTCCAATCCAAAATAAAGGAGCGGGAGCCCCGAATCGATGGACGCGTCCTTCCCTCTCCCTCTCGATTGAGTCCCACACCCCGATCGACCGCGCCACCGCCCAGAGCCCCCCAATCCCGATTCCCCCGTCAACCACCGCCATGGTTATCCGCCCGGGCTGACGCCTGATTCTTCCTCTTGACGCTCCTCGGTAAGCAAACCCTTTGTCCCCCAAGTTGGTTCTCGTGGTAGAGACTCCTGTGATTCCGTACGAGTTCCCCGTCACCGTTCTTGCGAGGTTCCTTTAGCCGCGTTTTCTCGCGGATTTCTGCGTCTCCTCGTCGCGTGGGGATTCATTTGCTGCTATTCGTGCGTGTTCTGGGCGCAAACATTATCTAGGGTTTGTCGTCTGTGCGGGTTCTTTCTGTTAGGGGGAAGAATTTTGGGGATTCCTCTGGTCGGTGTTATTTGCGCAATCTGCCTGTACCACAGAATTTTCTGGGGGTTTTCACGGATTTCCTTCGATGGAATTCGGTTTCTCTTGCGGGCGATAGGAGCATTCCGCTGTTCAATTTCGTCGATTCCTGCGAATTTCCTTACTGCTGGTGCGAGTGATCCGTCTGTTTCGTCCACAGGGTTCTCTGAAGGAAGATTTGGGGAATTCCGGCGGGGCGCTTCCTGTAGCCGCGCGGGGCATCTACCGGGGGCAGCCATGGCTCCCGCTCCAGCTCCACCCATGGCTCCTGCTGCGGCTTCAGCCGTGGGTGGTGAGGACGGGGGTGCCAGGGACCAGAACACGGTGGTGTCCAAATCAAAGGACGCCTCCATGGGTGCCGACGGTGACCTTCCCGTCCCTTGCTCTGAGCCCGCCGGTGGCCCAGAGGTGACTCCTGAGCCCGTGGAGGACAAGGGAGGGGATACCACGGAGTCTTCCAGCTCGTTTGGGGGCACCTGCTCCGGGTTTGACGATGAGGCAGACGCCGGGGAACCAGAAGTGAGTTCTCAAGCTCTGGCCCCTACTGAGGATGACCGTGCTTCCATGCTGCCTAGGTGAGACTTTTCCTCTCTGATGGTTGTGCAGTTCTGGTTCGTTATTCTGCTGTTTGAGGTAGACTGAATATCTGTAATACTTAGTTTTAGGCAGCGAGTTACTGGTTTGCTGAAGCCTAGGATATTCCCGTTCCCGTGCTTTTTGTGGTATAAAAAGGAAATTTGTTCTAAGGTTTCAACTGGTACACCTGTCACAGTTATTTCAACTTCCCCGTAACGGAAGGAAGCGACAAGAATCAGAATCAATGCCGCTAAAACAAACAAAATTGAACATAGTAACGTAAATGTCGTCTTGCGTGCATGAAAATTCATGTTGGATATGTTTCTCCCTTCAAAATGCGGCAGCTGATTGACATATTTTGATCCTTATTTCTATAGCAAAATTATCAGTGCTTGAAGAAAAAACCTTCTAAAGCAAAATTATCAGTGCTTGAATAAATAATCAAGGATCTCGTAGGATGCTTAGGAACGGGTTAGCTTTTGGTCTGCCTAGGTACCTTTTTTATTTTACTCAGAGCTGCCTGGTCAGCTGCCTAGCCGCTCAGTGTCTAAACCGCAGATTATGCTCTAATCATGGTAAGTTGGTGACATGCCATTTCCTGTCATCTCACCCATGCCTAGCTTGATTTTGAACTACTGGAAATCTGAAACTCGATGGTACGGTATACTACTGATAACGATTGCTAAGATTCTTGGGGGTCTTCGCACCTCAAGGTGAATAATATGCCCCTTCTGTTATGCCTGGTTGCACCTGAAGCTGTGCATAGTTTCTCTTGGTTTTAATGCTCAAATCTTCCTAGGATAGGAGATAGGTGGATTTGTAGCAATAGCCAGAAGGATATGTATTATATGCTAAGAAATGATGTGCCACTAATGCAAATTATGGTTACCAGGATAAAAAAAGCAATCACTAGAGACTAGACAGTCATGTTGTCGTCACTCTTCGTCGTTATCTATTTGAAAGTTAATTTCACAAGTGGTAGCTGATTAATTATAACCCTGTTTATTCCACCATGACTTTTGTAGCAACCATCGATAGAGATAAAATACCAAAGTGTACAACATCACCATTATCCGATATCCATCTGGTTAGGGTCAGAGAGAGCTACATGGGTAAGAGGTGTTATTTTGTTTTGTTTTAAAATGTTAAACTAGTGTTTAACTAAAAGGGAACCGTCCTATTTTGCAAAAGGAAGCCATATCCTAGATTCAAGTGTGAATAACTATTGCTTACTGATTGGAGCCAGATTTAATGGTGTTTGTCTGGTGTATGGACCATTATGGAATTTTTGTGTTCATTCTGGGAGCACGTTGTATATTATTATGTTTTATAAGTGTTGTTTTTTTCCAACATTGTGCATGCTACAATATGTGCTTGTTTATTTCTAACATGCATACTTTAAACTGCAAGATGTACAAATCAACAAGGAAACCCATAATGAGCTACTGTTATTATTAGTGTTTCCAAATACTTGTTTATCTGTCATTTGAAGGATATATCTGGAGTATTACTGGAGTGAGAAGCTATGTACTGCACTACTTTTTGCCCTCACCCCAAATGGCTTTATAGAGACCTTTTAGTCCGTTTTGGGTGCGGAACGCTAAACTTTCTAGTTCTTAACTATTCCTTTGTTTTCTTGTAAACTGAATGATCTCCGTTTCTTTTGAAATATAAGTGGGAAATCCCAGATTAAAAAATGTCCTTTTATAATTTAGTAATATGAAAAGTTCTGTTATTCTGACACACTTCTTTTTATGCACATCCTTGTAACATGTATTATCCTTCAGAAGAAAAAAGGTAACTGCTGAGTGGAGAAATGCTATTCGTCCAACTATGTGGAGACTTCAGTGGCTAGAGTTGCGTATGAAAGATCTTTCATCACAAGTATCAAGGTATGACAGGGAGCTTGCTCTGATCCAGAAGGAAAAGGAAAAGGAACTGCAACAGGCAGTAAGCAAAACAAATGGTTCTATGCCAGATGTGATGCAGACTGTCAAAGATCATGGAAACAGTAGCATGGAGAGGAGAAAGAGGAAGAGAGATGAAGATATTACAGACACCGCACTGTACATCAAGAAGCACCCGATATTATCACACCATAATGGTCTGATATCCATTTATGTTATTTTTGTAGGGATTGAAATCAATTTATTCATGCTTATGTAGATTTTTGAGGCAGATTTAATTGTTATTGATATGGCTTTTTTTGATTCTTTGTAGATAAACAGACTAAGGGAGCTGAAACTGATGGTCTCGTGCTTGATGATGATTGTGACAGTGCAGGTACGTACCCATATGGTATAACTATTCTGTTGAGTTACAGTACAACTGTTAGTAAGCTGTTAAGGGAAGCTACTACATTGAAAAGATCTAGCTTTGTGCAAATACTTTCATTGTTAGGCATGTGTATTTGTGTGCATAATCAAGTCCCAACAATTATACAATGAAATACACTTGATTATATTATAATCACTAATCACTGCTTATATTCAAGGAGAAAATTTGATGGTGATTGCTTTTTACCGATCTCCTTACAGAATATATTTCATATTTTCTGCTCGAAGTGTTCACAATTCTTTCTCCCTTTCTAGAATGAGCAAGCGTACGTCTAATTATCTTTTATGTCATATCTGGAAGAAAATACAACATACGCGATGGAGCTTGTTACAACATGTCATTGTAGACCATCAACAGCCTCCAGTGCATAAATCTAATAAAAGTATTTTCTTAGGAAATCTAATAATACTATTTTTCTGTACAAATCTTACTTTTACATGTTTTCTAGTGGTCAAGGTTTCTTATATTTTTTTATCGCAAGCATTCTAACATTGAACCTATTTGAGTATGCATGTTAATAAATACCTGCAGCTGCAGTTTTAACAAAATCTCTTGATTGGTATGAAGTAAATACTTATTATGTTTACGTGTCGATTAGTACCCCACCATTTCTCTGGTTAGATCAGATCTAATAATATCTGCAAATTTTAGTATTAGTTTTTGTGCTCCTATTTTAAATAAATCAATGAAGGCTGCAGTGTAAAAACTAAGATTTTAGTTAATGTGGCAATTTGTTTTTTGAGGAAATATGTTAAGGTGGCAATGTAGCAAATGCAATTCATCTTTATTGCCTGCCTAAGTATTTTTTTCATCTCTTGTGCTAATGTATATGGTTTATTTCTAATACAGTTTGTGTCATTATCACAGGTGGACATGATACTGTTGCCCTGCTTGATGCTGAGGAATATGATGTGATTTCGGAGCAAGTCTCTTTACAAGATATGCTCTCAACAATTGATGGTGTCCAGTCTCAAATTCGTTTGCTAAAAGATCGTCTCAACAAGGCTCATCTTGAACAAGATAATTTGGCATTTTCTGAGGAAAATACCCTTGCCAGGGTGCCCCGGAAAAGGCAGAGTACTCAAAAGTTTTGTGATACCTCTTATATGAATTATCAAAATACCAAATCACAGAAATATCGGAATGTTAAGCCTCAGAAAAAGAAGAATCTAAATATTTTGTTGAAGGATGATAATGGACCAGCTCTTGCTGCGAAACCTGGTTTTCAAGACAGGGGTGCTAATTGTCAAATTGAAGATGCAAAGGGGAATAACAGAGAACAAAGTGGGGAGTGGAATCGTCCACACGATAGAGCAATCACGATGGACCTACTCTTGGGTGTTGATAATTCCCTACCAAATGGTCATATGGGTGATTTGTGCAAAGAAGTAAGTCATTGTTACTTGTCTATTTCTATTCCTTTTCTAATTCTTTAGAGTTTGTTTAGATTCGAGTTTATCCTCTTTGCATTACTGCTTGGTATTTAGTAAGCATTGTATGGCATATGTAACTTTCTTGCAGCAGTGACTTTACTTGTCTGCTTTTTTATTTTAACTGTAGTATTTAGAAAGCATTGTATACATATAGACATGACGTAATAGATATATTCATATTTTGAGGAAACAAGCATAGATGTATATATTTTGAGGAAATAGACATGTAATAATATTGTTTTCCCCACTAAACAAAGGACCTGCAGTTATTGCTTGGACATGGGAATTGGCAACAATGTCAGAAGTTAAACATCGTTACGCATTAGTGGTAGGATACTTGTAAATTAGATCCATCCATAACTGATCCAGTAGCAGGATATATATATATATATATATATATATATAAACACATAACAAGTGTCATTTGCTGGTTATAGAAGTGTTTACATGAGGGGACAAATGTGCCAAGTACTAGTAGTGTATAAATGTATCTTGTTTTTTTTGCCATTTTTAGAATGTGCCATACTTAGATTCTTGCGGGGATGTGGTTGTGCCATGTTCAGTATTTCATGATTTAAGAAACCTGCTGAGACTGGTGAATATATCAGCTTATCAAAGAATACATTTGTGTTTAAATTTAATTGACACCATCACTATTTCCCTTTTTCACAGAATGCTGATGATATCCTCATAGACAATCGAACAGCCAATGAAGGCTGTCCCCAGTTTCCAAAGATCGAGCATCTGCCTTTTGAAACTGATTCCAAAGGGGAGAACGTTTCTGCACCAGTGGAAGTGGAGACTTCTGCTCCTGTGAAAGTTGATGGTATTTCTTCAGCGCTGAAAGTTGATCGCACTTCTGATACAGTGGTCGAGCAAGAACCATTACTTGAAAAGTCACCCATGTTAAAGCCTGTGAAGAAACGGGGATGGAAGCCCAGGGAGAGGAAGAATGTTTGGGGTTCTGACTCTTCATCTATAAACCACAGCAAAGGGGCCTCCGCAACATCTGATTCAGAACTAAAATCCAATGGTGCACCCCCTGCCAAGGAGAAAACTGAGAACACACCCACTGTTCCAATGGATCTGGAAATCATGACCCCTCTGGCTGCTTGGAAGAAGCGCAAAGCTGGAAACAAATCGGAGGAGCATAAAACTGGGATGTCAGCTGGAAACAAATCTGCTGCTGCTGTGGAGCATAAAGAGGGGAACTTAGCATCAAAGAATCAGAAAACGGGAGAGCCATCCTCAGGAACAAAGAAGCGAAAATCTGAAAATTCACCCGCAGCTGCAAAGAAGCAGGAGACTAAAAACTCCTCCCCAGCTGCAAAGAAGCAGGAAATAGAGAGCTCCCCTTCCAAAGTGAGCACCTCACCCCCTTCCAAGCTGATGGTTGAAAAGGCTGTGCTGGTGGCTGTAAATAGCAGGAGGAGCCAGAGGGTCCGGAAGCCCAAAGTGTACTGAAGAAGAAGAGTAACCTGTTTGGTTCGTGATGTGTATGTATCAACATCGTTGATTTGTATGTCCTCCGCCGCTGAAGTCTGGCGATACAGGAAGCAGTCGATCGTCATGTACTCATGTGTAAGTTAGTGTACAGATATCAGTCTTGTAGGTAAAGAAAGTTTCGAATGGTTTGGTTGTCTAGTCTTTCTCTTCTCCTTAGGGTGCTAAACTTTCCATGCTATGCTATCTTACTGAATCAAAAAAAAAAAGGGGGAAAAAAGGAGAAAGTTCTGTACTTATAGTTGGATGATACATTGCCAATATGATTACAACTCTAGGAGCTCGCATATTTTGTGACTGTCTGCGCAGCATATTTTGTGCGTCCTTCCATCTTCTCAAGAATGTTTCTAATGCGGTTCGGCTCGTCCAGGTAGGAAATAACTTGTGTGAATTCAATCTTGCGAGCAAGGTTATCTGCTCTGAGATGATGGAAGAAACAGAGGAATGGGAGCACAGTTATGTACAGCGGTGTGGCCCTGGAGTATAGTACTCATCAGTTAAGAATCCCTGTAATACTTAGTACGAGAACTGCTATGAACCACCTAAGCTGCCATGTTTTGGCCATGTGAACTCTGAGCTGCACCATTCATAGATCCGGGCCCGAGATGGCCGTTTTGAGCGAGCAATGCAGTTGACGTGATGAGCAGCCCAACTAGTATGCAGTGACGACAGTACTAGGCTAGTAGGCTGTTAGTACAGATCAAGAACCCCAAACAGGAGCTGGTGGTTGACGCCAAATAGTCATGGGCCATGAACCTCTGCAGTAAGCATGGTGCCTGTCACGTTTCGGCTGTAATGTACTCTTGGATTTGTGGGAAGGAATGTGCAATAGACCATCGAACAGAACCAGCCGGGATCGAAGTCATCTATAAAAACGCCATCGTCTCAGGAATGTGAAATGCGCCACACAGTGATTGTGAATACTTGTTCCATCCATGGCTACTTCTCCGGATAGCACGCTCGCCCGTACGCCGCGTATCACAGCGTAATTGACCTTCAGTGTGTTTGCAGATTTTTTCCTTGGAAAACAAAATTGGTTGCTGAAAGAGGACAGGCAACAAGAGTTGGATGCACACCCACTCACGTGGCTTGCCTGGTCTGGCGCACCGTTCGCCCTTCATTTCGCGCCTGTCTCCGTTGCTGGGGACTCACATTTCACGTTGAAGCATGAAGACAGTTGTACCGATCCTCACAGGCGAGTAATGACCTGTCAGCAGTGAAAGGCAGCGGAAACAAGACCGTTTGGTGCGGATTCATCAAAAACGGCTCATGGATCTGTGGATGGTAGTTAAACAGTGCCATAAGCGATTGCATAAGCTGCTGCATAAATATATGCCAAACGGACCCATAACGCTTGAGGACGTATACATTCAAATTTGCGTCGATTGTGCTCATGGATTCCTTGTTTCTCTTAAAAATTGTCATGGGATTGCTCTGATGACAGAAAAGATTGTCTCCTTTTTGCTTCACGGTTCCGTCCTTTTTGTTTTTGGTTTATTAAAATCGTAAGTCTAAAATGTATCGGAACAATAAAATTGAGATGCAATGATGCCCATGCACACAGATACAGTTGTCCTTTCCAAACAGAATGTCAGGTGTTTGGTTCTGTAATTGGGTGGCCGTTTTCATCATTTCACCACAAATACTGATCATTTATACAGATAATGCAACGAGTCGCCACCACATTTAACTTTTATGAGGAACGAAAGATGGGGACTTGATCACTTGTCCACCTCAACCACTCATCCTCTCTACTACTGTACGATGAAAACAAGATTCCGCCTCGCAGAAATGTAACTAGAGCCGGAACCTCAGGGGTTTAACTTCACGATCACGATCTAGAAACTCTAACGAGACTTCCTGAGATTTCTAACCCATGTTCTTTCCCTAGAACGTATGTTCCATAGTTATCGTATTGGACATGTTCTTTTTAGTCGACTATCATTCACGTTCAATGTTCATCGAAGATCGAGCTCGTTGGAGAATTTAGGGTACCATCAACGCCGGAATTTAGGGTGCAATCGACGCCGAAAATCTTTATTGCTAGGTTGTTTCTCCCTTGAGAATCCAACACCTCATATGATTACTATAGCTACCAACGGCGATCGAAGAACTTAGTGTGACGATGAAATGGAGAATTGAGGGTTATGGCTCGTCAAAGAATTTAGAGTGATATCTAGCCGGAGAATTTGGCTTGGACCATGATGATTGGGGGGGTGGGTGGGTAGAAGCGCCTAGGACGCCATCAAAGATGTGGGAGGAGGCAAAGGTTGGAGGTTTGGTAGTTCAGCGCCATGAGAGAGAAGAATCATGTACGATGAAGATTGAAGAAGATGTAGATCTATTTGATCTAAATCCGACGAACCACAACCATCGATTGAGAAAAATAACATCTCCCTTATCATGTACTACTCTCTGTCTAAAAATATAAGTATTGAGGCTATGAGAGAGAATATCCAGATTCATAGCATCTTCAATGACTCTAGATACTCCCTTTGTCCTAAATTACTTGTCATGCCTGGCATTTTAGTAGGTTCATTGAACATTCTCTCGAACCTGGACAATCCCGTATGTCCAGTATTGACCGAACATTCTTTGAACCCGAACAATCTGTATGTCACTCAATATTTTGTGAACCTGGACAATCCGTATGTACACATCGATCGAACATTCTCTCGAACCTGGACAATCCGTAAAAACAGATTGATCGAACATTCTCTCGAACCTAGACAATCCGTACGTACAGATTGATCGATATTATCTAAACCTGGACAATCCGTATTGATCGAACATTCTTTGAACCTGGACAATGGAACATCATCGGTTTAACTTCACGATCACGTTCTAGAAACTCTAACGACTTCCGAGATTTATAACCCATGTTCTTTTCATAGAACGTGTTTGTTCCATATTTATCGTATTGGAAATGTTTCTTTTTTGTCGACTATCAATCACGTTCAATGTTCATCGAAGATCGAGCTCGTTGGAGAATTTAGGGTGCCATCGACGCCAAAATTTAGGGTGCAATCGACGTCGAGAATCTTTATTGCTAGGCTGTTTCTACCTTGAGAATCCAACACCTCATATGATGACTATAGCTACCAACGACGATCCAAGAACTTAGTGTGGTGATGAAATGGAGAATTGAGGGTTATGGTTCGTCAATAAAGAATTTAGAGTGGTATCTAGCCGGAGAATTTGGCTTGGACCATGATGACTCGGGGGTGGTAGAAGCACCAAGGACGTCACCAAAGATGTGGGAGGAGGCAAAGGCTGGGCGTTTGGTAGTTCAACGCCATGAGAGAGATGAATCATGTACGATAAAGATTGAAGAAGATGTAGATCTATTTGATCTAAATCCGAGGAACCACAACCATCGATTGAGAAAAATAACATATTCCTTATCATGTACTACTCTCTCTCAAAATATAAGTATTGAGGCTATGAGAGAGAATATCCAGATTCATAGAATCTTTAATGACTATGAATACTCCCTTTGTCCTACGTTACTTTATCATGACATTTTAATAGGTTCATTGAACATTCTCCGAACCCTGGACAATCCCGTATATCCGGATTGACCAACATTCTCCGAATCCGAACATTCCGTATGTCACTCAACATTCTCTCGAACTTGGACAATCCGTATGTACACATTAACCGAACGTTCTCCGAACCTGGATAGTCCGTACGTACGGATTGATCGAACATTCTCCGAACCTAGTCAATCTGTATTAACTGGACATTTTATAAACCTGGACAATATGTATTGACTGAATATTATCCGAATCTGGACACAAAAAGCACTATGAGGATGACAAGTAAATTTAGGCGAAGTAAGTACTAAATTATTGTCCATATATACATTAAAGATGTTATGAATCTTGATCAAATCTATAATATTTATTAGTATATTTTAGGATGGTGGGAGTACTTTTTTCTTTTTTTCTTAGATAATGGGACCAAAATTCCAGCCTCTACACCCCAAAGAGGTGTACATGGCCCAACTTTTTTCTTGAATTCGATGGTGGGAGTACTTGGTTTGTTCAAATGCACATTTACGAGTCCGTTTCCTATCTCTGTCGCGGGGTATTAATTCCCGTACTTGCCATGGTCCCTGGCTTGACTCGAGTAGTTGGGAGGGCCAAACCTTGACGGGCACTGAATTATTATGTCTCGCTAAAATCTTTTTTGCATTAATGAAATACTTCCCCTCGCTAGTGACGTTTGTCAAGCAAATTGAACACACAGGGTCAAGCATTAAACAGGGGAGTCCAACAACGCCTTCCGCATCCCCTTGATTCCATCCACCGATTTCTATCTATAAACAAAGCAGAGCAGGCTGCTCTGCTAGCGTAGACCAAAAGATGGTTCATCCGATTGCGGAGGCCGACGAGCGCAGCCCGTTCGGGCGCTTCACCCCGGAGGAGTTCTACGCCCGGCACGGCGTCGCCCACTCCACCTCCAGCTTCGTCAACCCGCGCGGCCTCCGCATCTTCACCCAGCGCTGGACCCCGCTCCCGGGCGCCCCTGTCCTCGGCGCCGTCGCCGTCGTCCACGGCTTCACGGGCGAGTCCAGCTGGATGGTCCAGCTCACGGCCGTCCACCTCGCCGCCAACGGGTTCGCCGTCGCCGCGCTGGACCACCAGGGCCACGGCTTCTCCGAGGGCCTCCAGGGCCACATCCCCGACATCGAGCCCGTCCTCGACGACTGCGACGCCGCCTTCGCCGCCTTCCGCGCCGACTACCCGCCGCCGCTCCCCTTCTTCCTCTACGGCGAGTCCCTCGGCGGCGCCATCGCGCTGCTCCTCCACCTCCGCGGCAAGTCCAAGGGGCTGTGGCGCGACGGCGCGGTGCTCAACGGCGCCATGTGCGGGGTGAGCCCGCGGTTCAAGCCCCCGTGGCCGCTCGAGCACCTGCTCGCGGCCGCCGCCGCGGTGATCCCCACCTGGCGCGTCGCGTTCACACGGGGAACATCCCCGAGCGCTCGTTCAAGGTGGAGTGGAAGCGGAAGCTGGCGCTGGCCAGCCCGCGCCGGACCACCGCGCCGCCGCGCGCGGCCACGGCGCTCGAGCTCCTCCGCGTGTGCCGCGAGCTGCAGGGGAGGTTCGAGGAGGTGGACCTGCCGCTCCTCGTCGTGCACGGCGCCGAGGACACCGTCTGCGACCCGGCCTGCGTCGAGGAGCTGCACCGCCGCGCGGGGAGCGAGGACAAGACCATCCGCGTGTACCCGGAGATGTGGCACCAGATCATCGGCGAGCCCGAGGAGAATGTCGAGAAGGTGTTCGACGAAATTGTCAACTGGCTCAAGGCCCGCGCCGGCAAAGCCAACGCCGACGCCGGCGACGGCGAGCAGCAGTAGTTCGGCCACGCGTCCCGTGTGTGCGTGCCACCATCGGCGTGCGTGATCCGCGTGGTCCAAGGCGGATTCTAGGCTTCCTGTTCCATCTAGGAGTACGGGCCCTGCAGCAATAAACTCTGCTGATGGTTGCTTGATTCAATATCTGATCTTTTTATGGTCCCGGTTCATCATCTGTAACTGCTGGGCCGCTGGAGTCTAGCACGATCCTTCAATGAACGAACACATTTCTGTCGTTTCTTTACTATGGTTGATTCAAGTAGTAGTTGATTGTTGACAGTTGGGGAAATAATGGAGTCACATTTCTTGTTTTGTGTACTCTTTTGGTACTGGTAGCTGGACGTTCATCAGTTGCATGAGTGCTGGTGTTTTTTTACCCCTTCTTTTATTTTAGTTCAAAAATGTGTATAAAAAATTCTGTTACAAGTATCTCTTGTTAAGGACACCCGCAACTAATTTCGAATGAATTGACTTTGCTTTTCTTTTCTTCCCCCGAAAGAACACAATTTTAATGTTAAAAAGTTCTTGCCCCTTTTAGAAAACAGCCCCTTGACCGACCATACCGGTTATTTTGGGTCCTTCAAATACGAACACTGACAAGTCGTTCCCCACATGAATAGAAATGGTTTTAACTCTTGTCACCTAAATGCTGGCTCAGCCATTTTTACTCCCTCAACGCCTCGTGTCAAATCCCTTTCTATCGAATTCCATAGGCTATGGCAATGCTTCCAAACCAAATTGTCAACAATCTCGTCGCCTCCCCGGCCTCTGAAGCCAGTCTTCTCGATCGGTCAGCGAAAACATGTTGACCTGCTTTTCCCGGCAGGAGGCAGCCGTGCTCCCGTTCGCCGTCTGTTTGGGCTGTTTTCAATGTGTTAGCAGGTCTTAGCTGGACTGCAAAAGACTCGCGCGAGCCCTTCATGGATGGGCTGACTTGCTGCCTCGTCAAGCTGGGGTTATCTGGGCCATACAGCGAATACGCCCATTTCCGTCGCTTCTGCTGGTGGGATTGTCTTAGAGGATTAGAGAATTTTTTTATTAATAATCGATTTTTTAATTATTTAATATAAATAACCGTCAAATCTGCAAAATTGTAAAAATAGTCGCTCTGTCGCCCGTTTAATGGGCGACAAGTACATATCGCCTAACCAAAAGGCGACAAGTGGCATCTGTGGGACCCGTCGTCCAGCCGGTGGGCGACAGCAACCTATCGCCCACTCATCGGGCGACAGGATTCAATTGCTATTTTTTTCGTTTTTTTCCTGCCTTAACACTTAAGCCTCTCTAACGCTCGATTAAAAATACTTTGACAGCTCAAAAATTAATTTTGATTTTTTCTTGTGATAGAGTATACACTGGAGCACCCGTTTTAGCTTTGAAAAGTCCCAAATATGACAACAATTTTAAAATAAAAATTACTAAATTAGGATAGTTGTTAAGAAATAGTGAATTTTTCTGTCATCTAAATCTTCTTAAAAAATTATGAAAAAATGATCTAAATTCATTGGATCTATAGTAGTATCAACATCTAGGATTAGGTTGTGTTTCGTAATTGTGAGTTGTTTAAATAGTGTTTAAATTGAATTTAAATTCAACTTTAATTGACCATATTTCGAAAAGTAACTCCTCAATTGACCATATTTCGAAAAGTAACTCCTTTAAGCGTTATCATATTAATAATGATTATCAAATAAGACATTATGAGGAGTTACTTTTCGAAATATGGTCAATTAAAGTTGAATTTGAATTCAAATTTGAACACTATTTAAACAACTCGCAATTACGAAACACAACCTAATCCTAGATGTTGATACTACTATAGATCTAATGAATTTAGATCATTTTTTCATAATTTTTTAAGAAGGTTTAGATGACTGAAAAAATTCATTATTTCTTAACAACTATCCTAATTTAGTAATTTTTATTTTAAAATTGTCATCATATTTGGGACTTTTCAAAGCTAAAACGGGTGCTCCAGTGTATACTCTATCACAAGAAAAAATCAAAATTAATTTTTGAGCTGTCAAAGTATTTTTAATCGAGCGTTAAAGAGACTTAAGTGTTAAGGCAGGAAAAAACGAAAAAAAATAGCAATCGAATCCTGTCGCCCAACCAGTGGGCGATAGGTTTCTGTCCCGCACCGGTTGGTTGACGGGTCCCACAGATGCCACTTGTCGCCTTTTGGTTGGGCGATATGTTCCTGTCGCCCATTGAACGGGCGACGAGCGACTATTTTTACAATTTTATAGATTTGGCGGTTATTTATATTAAATAATTAAAAAAATCGATTATTAATAAAAAAATTCGAGGATTAGACTGACTTCAACAGAAAGATGCAAATCCATTTATGGCTCTCATTTGACACTGTACATCTTCAAAATGAACTCCAACAGATGAGGCAAGGGGTGAGGCTTTTTGCATTTCATGAGAGAGAAGGTGCAAATATACATCTTCTCTCTCCTCCAATGCATCTCAGGCTGCAGATGAGCAGCTGACGCGTGGCCGGGCGGAGCAAGGGCAAGCGGCGGTAGCGCGTGCGGGGTGGATGAACGGCGGCGGGCGGCTGATGTCGACGTGCGCGTCGGTGGTGGCCGGCGATGCGGGGCGGTGAACGGCATGGCGGCCATGGCGCACGGTGCGATGCATGGAGGCGGGGCTGCCGGCGCGATGAGGAAGTAGGGATGGGCGCGGCGAAGCGAGCTTGAGCGCGTCGAGGAAAGGACGTCTCACGTAGGATCCAACGGGGCGAGCGGCGGCACGCAGGACTCGCTCGGGATCCCGCGTCGGCTCGCGCGGGATTCGGCCGGGCAAGCAGCGGCGGTCGTCGCGTGGCTGGCAAGCGCGAGCATGGGCCCGGCAGGCGGACAAGCGCGTGAGTGCTGTGGAGGAAGGCCAGCTTGTAGCTGGCGAGCACGAACGCAAGCGCGACGGCGAGCAAGCACACGGGTGCGGCGGAGGCCGGCCACGGCATGCGAGCACAGGCACGGCGACGGGCAAGCGCGCGGGTGCATCGGCAGCAGGCCAGCGCGTGGAGCGGGCGAGGCAGCACGGGTGCGGCGATGGGCAAGCATGCGAGGGCGTTGGCGATAGACCAGCGTGCGACACAGCGGCCGGCGGCGTGCGAGAGCTACCGAAGCTAAATGCATTGGCCTGTTGGAGATGGCATGGGATGCACCGCTGTGCTGCTACCGTGCATCCTAGGTAAAAGTAGTTTTGCCTCTCAAAAATAGCTGCTATTGTTGAAGTCAGCCTTAGAGGATTCACCGCTGTTCATTCCATCTTTCCAGCGAGTCCGAGTAGGGCGTAGGTGCGTTTACAGGATTTCCCCGACGAGGATGGCAGTGAGAGACACGAGACAAGACAGATGATGAGATCTGCTCTGAACCATGTCTACCAAATGGATCCGAATTCTCTGCATTAGCACCCGCCAAAGGTAAAAATTCACGCTACGAGTAACCGGCTGGAAGGTGTAAATTCATGCTACAGTGTGATATACTGTTGAAACACTGTAGCAAGGACAGTTTCTACTTCACACGGTTTACTGTAGCATCAAAGTATGAACCATAGATTTTGCATCCAACGGTACTTGATGTGAATAAATTCAGAGGTACTGTAGCACCTCTGAATTTTGACCTCTACTGCAGAGGATCCAAACCCCTACCAAATCATGCTTCTGCTGGCAGCTCGTTGCGACATCGAGTTCTACGGCTGCAAGCAGGTCGTCTTTGGGCGTGTTTGTTTCCCTATACATGTTTTCCCGTATCATCTCAGGTGATACTGACCCGACTAAACCAGTAGCTCGAGGTGCAAATACTCATATTTGATAGCCTGTAGATCTTCAGCTCAGACTGGGGAGGGGCTGGTAGTCCAGAACCTTCATGTTCTTTTGCTCTGTCGGGAATAATTCTTCTTGTAATTGGCAAGTCAATATTTTAAGGAATAATTTCTTGAGTGACATTCTGTGGTGAAGCCAGGATAAAAATCTACCTATAGCGAAGATACTATTAATTTACTAACACATTAATAGAGAGCATAATTGTATGCAAATAACATATTTTGATAGGTAGTTGTTGGTTCAAGATACCATGTATGCATTATCATGTGCATCTTCCCGTTCTACATTTAGCATTTGGCTGTTCTTGCTTAGACGGTTCGATGTTTTCACCAATACTTAGCCCTGAAATAGAGGTAAAAAATCACTTTATTCTTAGAACTCTCCATCATTCAATCAAACATAAAAAACCTTGCAAATTAATAATATCATTTGCAAGCAAAAGTATGAAGTATTCGTTATTTGATTCCATATATCATAAGTCCATAGTAAAATTTTCTCACCTTTTAATCTTTCTTAATCCTACTGCTATTTGAATTCAATAGTTGGCGAGAGGCATCACGATTTCCCGGCTCTGTTTCCACATCCATGGCTCAGCTCACTCTCAACCTGCAGCTCCTCCGTGGCCACTTGTCTCTATCCAATCTCGATCTTGTGTTGCCTTCTCCGGTTCACGATAGGAAATTGGTACTGACCATACAAACGGACTGAAGAAACAGCCAACGAAAATTGTGTCAACCGTCGTGGTGGGAGGATGGAGGCTGTCAGGTTGGCGGCGCAACACCCGACGCGTTGGGCGGACAGCCGGACACCGGACGAGGCAACTTTCTTTCTGTCCATCTCAAGTTTTGATCCGATCAAATCAATAGAAGACAACAAGATAAAAAAAAGCCCAACAGCCCATCCCAGTGCCATAACGGTTTTGTCCCTCTGCCTACTCTTTTCTTCTTCCTCGCGATCGCAAAAGCTCGTTTTTTCACCGTTCGCATGTTAAAGAAAACATCTCGCCGGCGGAAGGTATGACGGCCGCTATGGCTCGCCATACTGGTGCCATCGCAAAATGACAAATTTTAATTACAAAAGATCTTGAAGCAAACGCAACACTGTTTGTCATGTTATATCAGTCTAGTCTAGTACTAAAGTGTTGAATGTTGTAGAATTGTTGTCGTTTCAGAGAAGGAAAATGAACTAAAAGTGAACCGATGATCTTTGTGTGAACGTTCATATTTAAAAAACGGAGTATTACTTACATGTCAACTGTTAAGGACCTGAGCTGAGACTTGCCATTGACGTTCTGCCTTAATGGCCGTGTCTACATGCTCTCCAGGGTAACGGAAAGAAGGCTCACCAACCTGTAGCAAGGAATGCAAGCCTCCAGCTGCGGGCCTGGTCCAAGCCGTTATTTCGTCACGACTTTGGATTTAATACACTTTACTTCCTCCAAGTAAGAAGTCTAGATAACCTCTAAATTATTGTTCGTTTTTCCCCTATAATTCGATAAAAGAGTTCATTTTACGTCTTTTATTCGTATTCTAATCCTAATTTAACATTATAAAATGGGATTAAGCTGAAATTGTTTGTGTCAACTAACACATATGTTGTTGAATATGACTAGATAACTAACGTGACATATAATATAATCTATAACTCGATAATATAGTGTGCCCTCTCACCTTCTCCCTTCTCATAGGTGTTTTCAAGACGCTCGGTCACTAGGAACTTGTGCTCACAATGCATCCACACTGCTCTCGTTGAATCTTGATCATCGCGATGTCATCAACCTCGCCCCACCACTAATATTCTATAACTATAACCTAGTTGTATCTCTCATCATGTTGTTGTGCGAGTGAGCGGAGAAAGTGGGCTACGCACAAAAAAACTTTATACAAGCTTGTGTTATATGACCCATTCACTGCTTTGTCACATCGTACACTCTAGGTGTGAGATTGTGTGAGAAATTCCAACTTAATTTCAATCCATATAAGTAACTTGGGATTAAAATACCAATAAAAGGTTAAAATGAACTGTTTTATCGAATTGGAGGGGTAAAACAAACCAAATGATAGTTTATGAGGTTATCTGGACTTTGGTCATACTTGAAGGGAGTCAAGTGAATTTTATCTTTTTTTCTCGGTCAATGTTTTTCAGGAACTTGTAATCATGCGATAGTAGTTGTTACGTGCCATCTGTTATATAATTGTCATCCATTTATCATGCTCAAAGAATGATTTTGTGTTTTGGTACCTTCAGCTCTTGCATTCACTTGGCGTGTTAGTGGCATGCCATTTACACATTCTGACCAAAGAAGGCGCCCCTTTCATGATTACATACATTGAATCAAATTGATTCTGATTACGAGCAGAAATATGCACCGAATGAAATTGAAAAGGCAACGGTTAAACTTGTAGAGCCAAGTGCCACCCTTGAGCTTTTGTTGCTGATTATTCAGATTACACTCTAACAGAATGTGCTTTGCTGGATCATACACTCCATGTATCCACACTAGGCAAGGCAGTGAAAAACTGAAAATGAAGTCACAATCTGTCCTTCCAGCACAACATTTGTAGTGGACCTTTTGAATTACAACAGGAGTATATCTGGAACCACATGTCAGCATTGTGTAAAAAGTGATTTATTAATTAGTGTTAGTTGTTGCTGGAATCAGTTTGCTACTACTGGATTTTAAACCTACTAAAATGCAAGGCGAGCTGGACTCGCCAGTGAAGCAAGCCATGCACGACGGTGACGGCGCGTGACATGGTGTGTTCGTTTCACAGGCCTAAACTTTAGAACTGTCACATCATAAAGAATCTCACTATTTAGAATTACTAAATAAAATTTAATTATAAAATAAAGTACAGGTCCCTAGACTAATTTACGAGACGAATCTAATGAGGTTAATTAAGTCATGATTACTTTAGCAAAACATAGATTAATTAAGCTCATTAGATTCATCTCAAAAATTAACACCAATATGTCAAAGGGTTTTGTCATTAACTTAATGAAAATATTCATAAATAATAAGATTCTCTTTGATATGATAATGCTAAATTTTAGAAGGGATGAAACGAACAGGCCTGTGCGTTGACGAAGTTGGAGGCCCTGCCAGGACGGCGGCTTCTCCTCTTCTCTGGCTCGCTAGCAGAGCATAGTTGCTCTGCTCTTTCTACGGAAGGGAACTACTCTGCTTTATCTTTAGAAGATTGGGAGCTACTCTGCTATGCTGTCTTTAGAAGATGGGGATAAAAGAATCAAGGGGATGGATGGGAAAGGCGTTGGACTCTCCCCGTGGGCTCCTTTGTTTGATCAATTTGCATGTTCAGAACATCTATCATCATGACGAGAATTGCAAGTACTGCTCTTTCTACGGAAGGGAACTACTCTGCTTTATCTTTAGAAGATTGGGAGCTACTCTGCTATGCTGTCTTTAGAAGATGGGGATAAAAGAATCAAGGGGATGGATGGGAAAGGCGTTGGACTCTCCCGTGGGCTCCTTTGTTTGATCAATTTGCATGTTCAGAACATCTATCATCATGACGAGAATTGCAAGTATTTTTTTTCCTTTTTTGTGGAATGGGCAAACTTAGTATTGTGAAGTATAGTAGAGAATAAACATCTTTGAACTTCATTCCCATAACTCAAACAAGTGATTGAATATTATTATCTGGTGCGTTTTACAGTGCATTTTACCACATCGAACAACAATGTGGTAACAGTCAAATCCAGACGTTAATTACCAAGGTTAATGAAGTAATTGCACATCAATTTTAACTAATTACAGTTTTGCCACCGAAGGCTGATTTGGTCTTTCCCGATCCAAAAGAGTTTTCAGCTGGCCGTGCATCTTCGACAACAACAGCCGTGAGCTGACGCCGCCGCCGTCCACGGCAAGAAGGCCTCCGATGCGCGCCTTCCCCGACGCCTCCTCGATGCCGTCCACGCCGCCGTCGTCCCGGGCGAGAGGGCCTCCGACACGCACGTCTTATCCGACGCCGTTCAAGTCGCTGCCGTCCCCGGCGAGAGGGCTCCGGCGTGCGCGTCTTCCCGCGCCTCCCAATCAACGTCGACGTCCGCGGCGAGAGAGCCTGCGGCACACGCATCTTCTCCGGCGCCTCCCCGATGCCGTTCACGCCGCCGTCGTCCCAGGCAAGAGGGCCTCCGACGTGCGCGTCTTCCCGACGCCGCCGTCCCCGGCGAGAGGGCCTTCGACGCGCGCGTTTTCCCCGGCACCTCCCCGACGCCGTCCACGTCGCCGCCGTCGACAGCGAGAGGGCCTCCGCGCGCGCGTCTTCTCTGGCGCTACATCGCTACCATCCACGGCGTGAGGGCCTCCAGCGTGC
Source organism: Chloris gayana (assembly GCA_031894775.1). NCBI lineage: Eukaryota > Viridiplantae > Streptophyta > Magnoliopsida > Poales > Poaceae > Chloris > Chloris gayana. The sequence goes on along the minus strand of JAUNZO010000864.1, from coordinate 105,595 downwards.
GCCTCTTCCCCGACGCCACGACGCCCGTCGTGTCCACGGTGTTGCCCTGCCGTCGGCGAAACGAATTTAATTTAATTTACAGTTAACTGTTTAGTCTCAAATGTCTATGTAATTCCAAATATAATTTTGTTCCCAAAATATTCATACCACATGTTACCACCTCAAAATACTACTTGTTACTACAATGAGAGTTAAGATGGTCATAATCCATTTAGACCATTGGATTAGAGAAAATGAATGGTCCACGTTAATTGTAGTGCACCATAAAATTGCTCTATCTTCTAAAATAAAATGAATTACACACACACACACACATCCTTTGAACTAGAGAATTTGCCAAAACCTTGCTCCCTCACAAGCTCCCTCACAAACCATCACGATGATAATGGCCAAGGCAAGTCTTCAGCTGGGAGACATTCCCTGCGAGTGGGTTGTATCTGGCGACCATGTGGAGCGCCCACCGGGTTGGGTCCCTACCCAAATGCAGTCCAGCAAGATTTTTCCAGCCCCCTTCCCTAGGAGGTGACTGTAACATCTGATGACTGTAACTGCCATTGAATCCTAGCGGAATGACATCCGTGATCAGGTGGGCCTGATCATCAAACGTGAACCGGCCATACCTAGTGGCAAAACCTTCTAAATAAAAATTCCATGCGTATGGCGAGGTTTGCTGCGTCTAGGTCCTCCTGATTCTTATCCTTGAAATCTTCGATATCTACGGTGTTCCATCTCTTTGGTCGCCCCATCTTCCACCAGGTTCCTTTGCCTGCTGCGCCATTACGGCGATGTGGTTGAACCACACCGCCTGTGCTCGATGCCTCGCTAGGTCCAACAAACCATACACGAACCCGCCAAATTGCCTAGTCCCCACATCCGAGTTCATATTATCGACATGGTCCGACCATGGGACGGCCACGTCCCTATTTTTCAAACAAGAAGACACATGCATGTGTAAGAAAACATACATCCATTCTTGGAAGTACTAGTATTTACTAGCTAGCAACATAACCACTTCTATGAATCTTGACTTGACCAGGTTCATTAGAGACAATTCCATGAGCTTAGACATCTAAGTAGAAACATAGCCACACATGCAAATATTTTAAAACTCAGGGAGTAGTAAGAAGGTTGGTTGGCCACAATCAAAGTTTAAGAGGAGCAAAAAAAAAAAAAACACCTACTCTAATACTCCATATATAGCACATAAATTGTTCTAACTTGCCTTTAAATATTTCTTCTAGGAGCTCCGTTATAATAGGTGTACGACACAAGTTAATAGTTGTGGGGGCATAATCTTGTGACAAGGATTATATTGACAATTATATTTGATCTATATTTTCACACAAAATGCAAAGTACAACCTTACAGCATTAAAACAAGAGCACAAAACTAGTTTAAGTGAACAGAAGTGAGAAGATGACTGTATACCCTTGGGCTTGTTCGTCGGCTTGGGATTGGACTTGGTATCTAGCTTGTCCATGGGCTCCTGCAGTCCTGCTTGAGCTTGCACTTGTGATTGATCTCCGCTGTCGGCCACCACTTGGGCTGGTTCTCCTGTGGCTTGCACTTGAGGCTGAGAGGATCCAACAACTCTCCAAATGCGACTTGAAGGACCACCGCCATCATCACTGAACCTTTGAAGCTAGCCAATGGAAACAATGTTGACGTTGTCATGCACTAGAGGAGGCATGCATCAAGATTTTTCCAGCATATTTGTAGTAGGATCTGTCAATGTTTAGGTCCCACCAAGTTCGTATCTGCCACAGATGTAACCAAAAACAAAACACAGATGGACCATCTCATGGTGCAGAAGTGCAACAACACTTGTTCAACAACATTTTGAGTACATAACTGCGATTTTGAACCGTGCCTCAAGTGATGTCCAAATTGTGGAGTAGGTTTGTTCAACAACGCTGGTGGGCATGTTCCCCACGAGTAAAAGTTTCAACCGCACTAGATTCCCGAGTGCATTTCCTTTGTGTTTTTCCTTTTCTCTTGCGAGGGAGTGGTACTAATATTGTGGAGCAGCGTAGCAGAGTAGGCGTAACCATAAAATTTTGATTTCCTCCAATACTTCAAGGTTCGGTGTCCTAACAACTGCAACGGAGAAATACACTAGACAAATGTTTGGAAAACAAATTAAATGGCATTTGAGGTTTATATAGAACTTTTAATCATGCGATAGTAGTTGTTACACACCATCAGTTATATAAGTGTCATCCATTTATCATGCCAGTGCGTTCAAAGAATGATTTTGTATTTTGGTTCCTTCACTTCTTGCATTCACTTGGCATGTTAGTGGCATGTCATTTACGCATTCTAACCAAAGAAGTTGCCCCTTCCATGATTGGAATATACTCTAAGTCCTGGACGGATTTAGCCCCCCCCCCGTTGATGACATGTAGCACGATGAGTAAGATACTGACGCTATCTAGTCATTAGAAGCATAACTAGTCTAGGAAAGAGGCACCTTGTCGAGATCCCTTGAGCGCCGCCTCGAGTTATGTTTATGGTCACGTGTTCTTTGTGAGGTTCGTTGATGGAGACCCGCGGGTCGTTGGTTTGCAGTGATGACAAGGAGTGGGTTGAATCACTCACCGCTTTTTCCCTGAAAGGATTGCCGGGTCAAGGAGCGGGGCTGGCGTGCTACCTCGGTGGGGTGAGTAGTGTCTAAGTCCCATAGTTCTAACCATGGCGTGAACTCCAGCGACCGAGTTTCTTGATCACTGTTTAGTCCATGACCCGGCTACGATTCCACTCAACGGTAGGCGTAGTAGGGGGTACAAAGTCACCTCAACATGTCTGTCAAACGACCGGGTAGCAAAAAAACCGCACCGTTGATCCCACTATACCACTATTGATGCCACCGAAGCATTGGTACACTGATCAACGAACACAATTTTTTGGAGGATCGGTGCCCAGTTGGGCTATTAGCGACCTGCAACCACAATACGTATGACTACCGTTTTTTCTGCACAAGAATAGGTGTGAGTACCTAATGGCCGCTACTAGCCAAACATTGAAGCGCAATGGAAAGATTTGTTTAGTTGTGGTACCTAATGACCGCGTCTTAGTGATTTTCGACCCGGGATACGAGCTGTGGTATTTATATGTCACGGCTTTAGTTCATCCTCGAAATCGAAAATCCAAATCAGTCGAAACCTCCCGGGGTGGACTTGTGCTGTTGTGCATGTCCCTCAAAATTTAAAGCATAGTGGGGGCCACAACACTGCTTCTGCGGCTAGCCGACAAAGCAGTCAGAAGCTGGCGAAAAGTTTTGAAACTTAGTTCTCGTATGCGGCCTCATTACTGTTGGTAATATCTGTCGTGTGTCTTCTAATCTAGGCACGTATCCTGCCGCCTCGTGCAGACGAGCGGCTGGATGCTGGGTGCTGGGGGACTTGGGTCATTCAGGACTCAAAACACACACTCCTTCCATGATTACATACATCGAATCAAATTGAAAAGACAATAGTTAAACTTGTAGAGCCAAGTGCCACCCCTGAGAATTTGTTATTAAATGATTATTCAGAGTAGACACGAACAAAATGTGCTTTGCTGGATCATACGCTCCATGTAGGCAAGGCAGTGAACTGAAAATGAAGTCACAATCTGTCCTTCCAGCAGAACAGTTGTAGTGGACCTTTTGAATTGCAAGATAGGAGTATATCTGGAACCTCATATCAGATCAGATCAGATCCTAGCATTGCTTATATCAGCATTGTGTAACAAGTGATTTATTAATTAGTATTAGTTGCTGCTGAAGTCAGTTTGCTGCTACTGGATTTTATAAAATGTAAGGCGAGCTGGACTAGCCGGTGAAGCAAGTCGTGCACGGCGCCTGGCTGGGGAAAGAGGTCTAGTGGGTTGACGAAGTTGGAGGCCCTGCCGGACGTTCAAGTCCTCCCGAAACGACGGCTTCTCCACCTCTTTGGCTCGCTAGCAGAACAGAGCTGCTCTGCTCATTTTACGGAAGGGAGCTGCTTTGCTTTGTCTTTAGAAGATGGAGCTACTCTGCTCTGTCTTTAGAAGATGGGGAAAAAGAATCACGGGAATGCAAAAGGTTGGACTCTTCGTGTGGGCTCCCTTGTTTGTTCAATTTGCAGGTTCACAAAATCAATCATCGCGATGGCAATTGCAAGTGTTTTTTTTTCTTTTTTTGTGGAATGGGAAAAATTAGTACTATTTTGAAGTATAGCAGAGAATAAACAATCTTTGAACTTTCCATAACTCAAACAAGTGATTGAATATTAGACCACATTAAATTACCACTTGTTATCATGGTGGGAGTTAAGGTGGTAACAATCAATTTAGGTCGTTGGATCAGAGGGAATGAACGGCATATATTAAAAGTAGTGTACTATAAAAACGCTCGAATATTAATATCCGAAATAAAGTGGATTACAAACTCTATTCCTTTGAACTAGAGAAAAAGACACAAACACTTATTTGTCTACTACGTTGACTCAGTACAAAATAACTAGTCCATTGCAAGTTGTAGAGCCAAAATTTGGTGTAGCTTCACCTAAGTTCCTAACTTGTAGAACAAGACCCATGCCTCTGGAGAGTGCCACCGTCCAGTTGTGTCATAGACGAGGATGGCACATAGTATGCCCTCCACAGTTAACGATGAGTTCTTCTATCCCCGACGATGTTCGTGCCCGTCAGCCAACCAAATTTGGCGGAGCCTTGCTGCCTCACAAACCGTCACGATAATTATTGCCAAGGCAGTCTTCAGCTTGGAGATGGGAGACGTTCCACGATCACGTGGAGCACCCACCGGGGAGTGGTACTCATATTGTGGAGCAGCGTGGCACAATAGGCCTAACCATTAAATTTTGATTTCCTCCAATACTTCAAGGTTCAGAATGTCCTAACAACTGCAATGGAGAAACACAAGAGAGATGTTTGAAAAATAATATTATTGGCCTTTGAGGTTTATATAGAAAATTGTAATCATAAAATAGCAGTTGTTACGGGCAACCTGTTATATAATTGTCATTCATTTATCATGTCAGTGCGTTCAAAGAATGATTTTATATTTTGGCTCCTTCAGCTCTTGCATTTGCTTGGCCTGTTAGTGGCATGCCGTTTACACATTTTGACCAAAGAAAGGAGAGAAATTATTCCATATTTTTTTACTGACCCTAGCTCTTGTAATCACTAGCTCTGTATCTGTGTAGCCAAGTTTTACGGACCACGAAGCTTGTGGTCCATATCTGTTCACTGTAACAAACTCTCTCTTTAATATTTTTTTTTGAAACTCTCTCTTTAATATTAATATAAATAAATACGAAACATGCAATGTCTGCTCCTAATAAAAACAGGCTTTGGAAAACCATATTTCTCTAAAATGCGGCTCGAGTAAATTCTCCCGATTTTTTTCCCTTGCTGGTCTTGATGAACACGCTTCATTCGCCTTCGCGTTCCCGCTCTTTCCGCGGTGCACTCGGTCTGTCTACTTAATCTAGCGTGCCCTGGGTCTCCAAATTGTTGTGCCCCCTCCTCCGCCAGCACCCACATCGCCATTCGATGACCGATGATGATCAGAACAACTCTGTTATGCTCTGAACCATGTTTCGGATGCAATCCTTGCATAAAGACGATCATATGCAATTATATACTTTAATTTGAGCATTACAAAGTACTTTTTTTGAAACCTTACAAAGTACATTGATGCTGCATCTAGTGAGAAAATAAGAGAACTTTTACATGGTCGATGTGCCATACCACACCAACGAGTGCCCCGGTTCGGGCAACCGTTGCCCGAACGCCTCCTTATATGGCAGCCGCCACAGGGTTATTGCCATTGGAGTTATAGGTTTGTTTTGCCGGGGTAGCGGCGGCGACGACTGAGATCTTATTTGCTGCCGACCGTGGAAGATTCCACCGGGGGCCATAGTTAGCTTGACGACGAGCTGGCACGCAGGGCTAACAGCTGAGGAGCGTGGATATGGATGTCAGGTGATGAGGCCGAAGACTGTGGACACGTGGTGGGCGACTCTGCTCGCCGTGTGCTCGGTCGAGCGTCACCGGTCGTGCCTTAGCCGCGTCCATAATTTATAGGATGCGATGGGCACCTGGTGCATCAGCATTGTGTCAAACCAAAACTTTCGATGTGTGAAAACCGATTTTGTTTAAGGTACGGTTATCCTAGTGTTTGTAGGACCCATGGTAATAATAAGAAATGCTTAATTTTCTTACATTACAATGAGGCATATGATGTATCTGACTTGGAAGTGAGTGCGTCTAAGCATTTGATTTCAGGTTTTTATTCAGCATGGTTCGACTAACAAACGCCTCGTCGGGTCACAGCCGGAGTCGAGAACAAACCCTAACGAACGCACGCGAACACCTGGAAACACAAGCAAATTTGCGTGGCCAACTGAACCCCTTTTCTGACTCTCTTTCTTTACATAAATAGAGGATACAACTGTGAGCTAACATGCCCACGACTCAATGTTGCCATGATCCGCCATTGGCGCTCCATGCCGCACGACTCGGACACTACGACCACTCGTTCCGCGTGAACAGGCACACGCCGTACAGATTACACAAGACGTGCTCCAGACAGTTAGAGCTCAAGAAACTACCAGATAAAGTTTGAATCGGATGAAACTAGCCTAGGATTCTCAACAGGGTGTACGCCTAACCATGATATTTTGGTTTCCTCCAATACTTCAAGATTCAATATCCTAATAATGGCAAGGGAGAAATGAAGAAGACACATGTGTAAAAATTCGTCATGGAACGGTTGGCATCTAAGAGCTTTATATGGAACTTGTAAACATGCAAATTTTCTGCAGGTTTTGTCATCCATTTATCATGTGAGTGCACTCGTCAACGAATCATTTGCATTTCAATTTGTTTAGCTCCTTGCATTCGCATGGTGTGTTAGTGGAACGCTGTTTACACGTTCTGAACAAAGAAGAGGAAGCTAATCGTATTTACCATTTTTAGTGCTTTTAAAATTCACTAGTTTTTTAGGACTCTTAAAAGGAGGGTACTATTTATTTGTGAAAAAGGATGGTACTATTTATTTAGGAAAGATAAGAATAATACAAGATAGGCCAGTCCAGGGAAGGCTTTCCTTATATTGGAATTCCTCCCAAAGGTCGGATACTAAATATCAAGGAATACTTGTACTTATTATACGATATTTATAATATTTTTAGGACTCTTAAAAACTGATCTTCTAATTACTTACTCCATTATCCGCGTAGCTTAAGTTTGACTAATCGTGTTGATAGGGCCAGAGGGCATCTCTTCATTGCAGCAAAGCTCTCTCTAAAATCTCAATATGAAATGTGCAATGTTCGCTCTTAGACAAAAACTCCATAATCTGTGTTATTTTGGATCTTCAAAGCTCTTACAACCTATCGAAACAGCCCCCTCGAGGATACAAGTTATTTTGGGTCATCCAAATACAAAAACATATAGAAGACACCGTTTCCCACTCGAATTTGAATAGTTCCATTGATGTTACCTTGTTCCCCACTCGAATTGGAATAGCTTGGCTCATGCCACCTTGTTGGTTTTGGGATCCATTGCCAGGCACCTAAAAGGTGAGTCAACCATTGTTTTACTCACTACCACCTCCTGTCAAATCCCATTGCTTTGAATTCCTTAGGCTATCTCAATGTTTTCTTACCGTGACACTGCATGCCAAACTTAATCTCATCGCTTTTCGGGCCTCCGCACGTCTCAGCGGTACGTAAGCACAAGACAGTAGTGCTTAGCAAGATACGATGCTCAGTTTGATGACCCCACTGGCCAGAATCACCCATACTCACGTGTTCCTATGGAGCCCTTCGAGTTCAAAGAAAGTTGGTGTTATACTTTTGAGTCCTTCGAGTTCAAACAACGTTTGTGTGCTGCTTTTCTTTAACCAATATCACCTCACCTCCCTCCAATCCAACCGGAGCTGAAGTTCAAAAGAAGTATGCAAGCGCTTCATGCCTACCTCATGTGCTAATGGTTAGAGCATGGCTGATAACATCGCAGGTGCCGGCGATTCAAGAAGGCCACCTCATATGCGCTCTCATTTGTACCATCTAGTATAGTGCTATTCATTTGGATATTTAATTAGGCAGTTTTTGCTGGCACACACGTTCCCAGTGGGAGTTTTATTAGCGTTAAATAAGACGCCACAAAAGCAAAAGAGGTGATGTAGCATGCCAATTAATATGAAACTGGGCAAATGGGTTTCATAGGGATGAAACTCATTTGACACTGTTTCATAGATATGAAACTCCATTGAAACTCCCATTGAGAGCATAGAGTTTTATCCCAACACGTTTTGACCAATCTCAATGCAACAAATAGATATTCAATTAATGCTATAACTTGCCTTAAATCTTCACATCTGATGTGGCACTCTTGAAAACAGTAGGATGAAACTTTGCATTGAGACTAGCCTTTGTGCACTTTTACTTTATGTTCATCTAGATCTACGTGGCTATGATCACTTTTACTTAATGGGTCACATGGAAAATGCATGACAGCACGGGGCTCAGCCACTTATTTCTGTTTCAACTGAGCTGCGTCCCGGGATTGACCATTTATTTCTCTTTATTACTTTTAACGAATAAACATTGTAATCCAAAAGACCAGTAGTAGAGCACCGCAAAAAATTATTGTATCCCAAAGATATGCCTGAATCACAGTGTATTATTTAACCTTACCAAAAAGAAAAGAAGTTGATACAAATAATTGCATGAGCAGCATCACGTTATTGGTCTCGTCAGCACGACCCACGGTGATCGGACAGGGGAACCTCGCAGATCGTCACGGTGATCACCGCCTGCCGGTGAAGCCAGCGGACGGAGTCAATCTGGTGATAAGATGGGGGTATCCGGTGACCCGACTTATTCGTGAAGCCAGCTTGGTTCAGGTTGTCTGTCTGCAGCGGCATGTTCGTCAGGTCTGCGTCGTCGTTCTCCTCCCCGTCCATCGACCTCAGTCACCGGCGGCCACCGTGGTCCAGGACGGCGGCCCCTCCCGTGTGATGTTGCTGGGACTTCCTTCTGTTCGTTGTTCCGCCATGACACTATTGTGGCTGAACCAGAAGGCTCTGGCCGCGGATACCACAAGGGTTTGGGATCAGGCCAGTCCGCGATCCTTTTTCGAACAAAATAAGAAACATGTCACGAACCGGAGACGGGGAACGATTCGTAGGAACGGAGAACCTTAGATTATAACGAACTGCGCGTCACGGAGTTCGTCCAGCAGCTCCTCTACCACCGGAATGGGAAACTTATCCTTGATTGTCTTGTCGTTCAGCGCACGGTAATCGACGTGGCACAGAACCGTCATGATCCGTCCTGCTTTTTGACGAGCAGAACTGATGACGAGAATGCTGATGTACTGGGTCGGATGACTCCTTGCTGCAGCATGGCGGCGCACTGCCGCTCCAGCTCATCCTTCTGGGCATGGGCGTACCGATATGACCGGACCGCGACGGCGCCTGTGCCGGGCAAGAGCTGAATGCGGTGGTGATGATCCCGGGCTGGTGGCAAGCCCGATGGTTCCGCAAACAGGGCCTGGTAAGCTACGAACAGTTCTTCCATGAGGTCCAGCGAGGCCGTGAGCACTGCCGCGGGTAGAGCCGACGAGTCAATCGCGGTCTAGAGCACGCGCGCCCCGTTGCGGACGAACGCCATTGTCCGCCGTTCAAAGTCCCACAGCGTAGGCCCGAGCAATTCTAGTCACTGGACGCCGACGACCATGTCGTAGGCGCCCAAGGCGAGGCCGTTGAGGTCGATGTCAAACGGCTCGCCACCAATGGCGACCTAGAGATTGTCGGCGCAGCCTGGACTAGAGAGGCGGTCGCCATTCGCCACGGCCACCTGGAGGCCGGCCTGTTCCCGTAACGCCACTCGGGCGCGTTTGGCGGCGTCCACATCGATGAAGTTGTGCGTCGGTCCGGTGTCCAGCAGTGCCATCAGTCGTGTGGCACCGATGTCGACGTACACTTGCATTGTCTTCACAGAGTCAGCGCGTAGGTGGAGATGGTGGGGTCCATGGCCGCGGTAGCAGCAGAAGCTTGTTCATGATCTTCACAGAGAACCTCCACTACGAACAGTTGCTTGCAGGCATGACGGTGCTCCGGGGTAAACTTCTCGTCGCAGTGGAAGCACATTCCTTTGAGGCGGCGTTCAGCAATCTCCGTGGGGGACAGCTTCTTTGTGGGCATCAGTTTGACCGAGGCAGCGTTGCTGGGCGCTGGCAAGGACAGGGCAGCAGACTTGGCGGCAGGCCGCGGCGCTTGACGCGGGATTGCGGGAGTTTGCGCCAAGGCCTCGCGCTGCTCGTACGCCCTGGCATACATGACGGCGTCATCCAGTGAGCGCGGCCGGAGGATAGCCACGTCGGTGCGCAAGGGTGCACCGAGGCCAACGACGAACAGCTGGATCTGTTGTGCTTCTGTGAGGTCCGGATCGCGGCATGAGAGGGCCATGAAGTGGTTACAGTAGTCATCCACGGATCCGTCGCGTCGGAGCAGTTTCAACTCGCCCAGCGGAATTTCCGTCATTGGTGGCCCGAAACGGGTGTTGACCAGCTCGACGAAACGCGACCATGTTGGCTCACCGCTGTTGAGCTCCAAGCGGTGGTACCAGAGCTGTGCGTCGTCGAGGAGGTAGAACGAAGCGTAGGCCACGCGTTGGTGCGATGAACCCGGAAAAAATGTTTGCAGCGATTCAGCCATGGCAGGGGATCGTCGGAACCGTCGTACTTGGGGAAGTCGATCTTGTGTGTGGTGGGCAGGCGTTCGATCGTGGAATCAACCTCTTCATTGGTAGCGGATGTGCCAGAGCCCTGCGTGGACTTGCCCTTCGCGCGGTGACGCTCGCGATCGTCATCTGTTTCAGTGCCGGCGACGAGGCGCTCGACGCGGCCCAAGGCCAGATTGAGGGCTTGTTGTTGCTGGTTCTGATCGGCGACGCTAGCCTCGAGGGAGGTGAAGCGCTCCACCAGCGGCTTGAATGCACGGAGAAGTTCTTCGATGGCCGTCAGACAGTTGGCCACGTCGGCCATGGTGAGGTCGTCTCCGGCGGCAGTGACAGGGGACTCATGGTGAGAGAACCTTGGTCAGCTGATACCAAATTGTCACGAACCGGAGACGGGAAACAATTCGTAGGAACGGGGAACCTTAGATTATAACTGAATGAAGTAGTTGGACGCGGTCCTGGACCTCGCCGGCGCGGAGGAGCCGTGGCGGCTGCCGCACCGTCTACAATTGGCTAAAGCCTAAATCACAACCTAACTGAACCCTTGGCCGCACTTCTGTTCAGAAACACTGAGAGGGACTACAGTCGCAACTGACGCAACAACTAGCAACAGACTCGAAACCAACTAAAGAGAAAGCCCAACAAATCGACTTTATCTACTGACTTGGCGTGCCCTTGTTGCGCCGCTTGTAGTGGAGACCCCACATGACAAACGCGTGTGGAATATTGGTGATTTTGACTACACTTACCATAACTGTGATGGTTGACAGAATCCGCCACCAGCGAAAGCGAGAAAAATAGCAACGGCCGCTTTGACCTCTTTGACAGAAAGAGGTTAGCAACTTGCCATCCGATTACTCCTGTGTCCTAAATTTGTTTGCAAACCCTGCAAGATACAAATTGTCCATCCTTAGCACTAGTGTAGTTGCATCTGTATCCTTGTTCCTCTCCTTCGAATCTTCATTCTCCATCATGCTCCACCTAGACGGTCGCTCCATGATCCGTATTCTGATCTTGTCGTCTGTGGCGCCTTCACGGCTATGTGGTTGAACGTCACACGTTGGTTGCAGGCCGCACCGCCACTTGCTCGAAGCAGTGCAGGGTGCAGTTGAGAGTGGGGGATCTGGTGGCAGGAGGGTGGTGGCGCGCAGTTGTGAGTGCAGCAGGACTAACCATGATATTTTGGTTTCCTCCAATACTTCAGGTGGATTAAGAATGTCCTCACAGTTGCAATAAAGAAACACACAAGACAAATGTTTGAAACTCATCATAGAGCAGTTGGCATTTGAGGTTTATATAAGCATGCAATATATAGTTCTTGCAGGCCATCTGAAAACTTTTTTACTACATAATTGTCATTCATTTATCGTGCGAGTGCGCTCAGAGAATCCACATTTTGTATTTTGCTTTGTTATGCTCTCCTTGCACTCGCATGGCGTGTTACAGGCACACTGTTCATACATTCTAGCTAACCATACAACAGAGGTATACAATTAGCATTTGGTTAATTAGCGCTCTTAAAGAACTCAACCTTGTAATTGCAAACTCTCAATAATATGTGACAGCTGTTAGTTATGAATTATGATGGTTCAGAAGAAAGCTTAGTCATGATTGTTGTCGTGTGACAAATTATATGCCATATGAGAAAACAACTCGATGAGTTGTGAGCCAAAATTACAAATTACATGCATGTACCGAACGTGCAAGACTATTGCTCATGGACGGCGTCGTAAACCACACCATCGCGGCATGCCTTTGTTTAACACTGGGGGACCTCACTTGATTCAAGAGCATTCATTTGAATGCCTAATTTTTTAAAAAAGGATGAATCATATATTTTTTTAGAAAAAAACTCCTCGGCAGATTAAATAAAATGCAACAAGCACGAGAATAAAGCAGCCACACAGCGTATTCAGAAATTCAGAGTTCAGCAAAACAAAGAAAAAGGACTGTCAGTAACCAGATCAATTGAAACTTCTGAATCGGAATATATGAAGATTATTAGCAGAACTGCACTTTCTGAACTCACGATAACAGTAAGAAAATAATCCAATAGTTTCTCCATCCACACCATTTTTAACGTATTATAAAAACAATGCAAGGCGTTGATATCGAAATCGAGGAGGCACTGTAAATGCAAGTGTACATTAGTAGAGAGTAGTGACCTGAAACCGCAACTATTCAACTGCTTCTTATCTCAAAGTACAATTTTCTCGAGCGCAGGATCGTATTCAAGAGCAGCAACTTTTCCAGTGATCTGCTTGCACTCTGCTCAACAGAATTCATGGAAATTACAGCAGTACTCTGTTCATGGGCAGAGCCAGAAAATGAACATGAGGCGGGCCAAGTAGTGATAAACATGTATTGCGGAGGGCCAAATTAAAATTTCGTATCAAAATACATGGTGAAAATTAGTGTACACTACTAATGTGCAGCTAACATAGGTCCCCCGCTCTCCCTCCCCCCCTGCATATCAGGTAGTAGTACATATATTGCCTCGACTGTTTCTCTTGCCAACAGAACAATACTATGGATATATTGAGGGCTGAACATATGTGACAGATATACCCAAAACTACACAATGGTCCAAATTAATGTAACAACGTGTAACTGAATAAGTTAATCATTTTTGTTAAAAAAAGAAGTTAATGGGTTTCTAAATTATTTAGAACTGACAAAGGTGAATTATTGGCTTCTTGTTTAGTTATTTGACTGAAGAAAGTGAAATGCTTTGGACATGCCACAAGGGTTGTTGATGGAATCTTTTTACGGCACGAGGCACTGCCATTGGCAGTTCCGATTGCATGATCTATCTACTTGGGAGAGTTAGTTGCTACAAAAACGTGAGAACTCCCTGTGTGTGCCTGCCTGATTCAGAATCAGAACACATAACTCCGTTCCCATGGCAAAATCTTCCTACGCTTCTCTCAAAGAGATGAAAGCAGCCGTTTGTTGTTTTCCTCGCTTTGATTTGTGGCGGATCCTGTCACTCTGTCAGCCAGCACCATCATGGTAAGTGTAGTCAAATTTGGCAGTTCATTTTTCGGTATATATCTGGAAGTAAAAAATTTGGCACGTGAGCGTGTGTGCTGTATTTGTTTGGAAAAGGATGGTGAAGTGGCCGGACCCCAAGCCCTGGTGGTATCCGGGCGCTTCGTCGGATTTGGACGTTGGGGCGGCACGCCTGGACGGATTCGTGGGGAGCTTGGTGGCCCTCGCAGCCAGTCAGGCCAGAGCCTTCTGGTTCAGCCACGTTTCTGTCATGGCGGTGCAGCGAGCAGGTGGGAGTCCCAGCAACATCACATGGGAGAGGCCGCCGTCATGGACCACGGTGGTCGCCGACGAATCGAGGGACGGGGAGTTGAACGACGACGCTGACGTGTCGAACCTGGCGCTGAGGATGGACAACCTGAACCTCGTCGGCTTCACGAACAAGTTGGGCGACTGGTTCGCCTTCAACGACCAGGCCCACCTCATCACCGACGCGACTCCGCTAGGCTTCACCGGCGCCTAACATGATTATGATTCTCCAATTCCATTGTGCAACAAGGGACGCACCGTTTTGTATTGTTCAAAGTTATATGCAGCAATTGATGCGGAGGTTGGAGTAAGAGTTATACCATTTTTATAAAGGAAGTAGTTCAATTACTTCCTCAAATAATTCACTTTGTTCGTTTTACATTCTAAACAAACCAAGGCTTAGCTTACTACCTTAAATATTTCATTTTTTGTTTCTCTCTTTTTTAGACAAAATATTTTTGTTTCTCCACATGTATGTTGAGTTTATAGCTTAAATTTTGCATACTGACTAGGTGACAGAACACCCTATGTTTGTTAAAATAATTACAAAATATTTTTATAATTATTTATTATGTATATATAGTTAATTTATACTACTATATGAAAATGATTATAAAAAATATGCTATGTAGTTTTTTTTTGTATTGCTTGTTTGTCAGCTATCAATATTTAAAATTTCAGCTTCAAATTCACTTGTATGCTAAGAAACAAGGGATAAATTATTGCATCATATAAATTTCTAGGAGGTGAAGTCAAATTTTGTTTAAAGTGTAAAATCAATAAATGGAATTGTTTAAATGAGTAAACTAGACTTTCTGCCTTTTATAAATAGGAATGGCCATGGGCTGGCCCGACCTTTTTTTTTGGTACGCAACGTCGTACCCACGAACAAACGGCCCAACTGATAGGCCTGTCCCGGCCAGGACCCGAGCCCCGTGCCTTTGCAGACCACAGCTTGCAAAGGCCCAAACGCCACTCGTCGGTTAACCTCCCCTCCCCGCTCCGCCGCCAATCCGAGCGCGCCGGCGGCCTGGCTCCGCCCCCAACTGCCTCGCGCCCTTCCACCTCAGGGCTCCACACAGCAGCAGCTAGCGCCGGTGGTGAGAGAAGATGGAGTTCACTTTCGACGACGGGAAGAGGTTGTGCGCGCTCCTGTCGAGGAAGGAAGTTCTGGTCGACAAGAAGCGGAGGTGGGTATGATTTTAATCCTTCCGGCGTACTCTGAACAGTTAGCTGTTGTCCGTCGTCGAATGCAGTTCGTTTGTTCCGCCCTATGTTCATTGATCAGCTACAACCCGAGGCCTGTTGCTGTTGATTTACAGGTGGTTGGCGTCGATGATTCGCAATCCGGACGGCGGCACCAGGAAAGTGAAGCGGCCCAAGTTTCTGAGGGAAGCGTAAGTCCCTTTCCCTACTTCCCCCAACCGGCTTGGGGCTGGGAACGTTAATGATGGAGAGTATGAGGATTTTGCTTCCCTTTGACCTGCGTCCACCGAATGTAGGCATTATGTCTCGAAGCTACTGACCGAGCTGGAGTTTTTCTCATATGGCTCGCTATTCATTTGATTTAGCAGACTGAGCATCTCTTTTTACTGATAGAATGTAGAGAAACATATCGCTTTTTTTGCTTTTCGTTTAGGAGAGTCTGTTTCTTGAAACGTTCAGGTGTGCCATTACTGAGCCATGATGGTTCTCGGAATACATGTTTAAAGGAAGATTATGTTCATTGTTTTACACACCACAAAGGATTGATAAGTTGCTTATCCTGTTTGATTTGTATAGGTGCTTATACGCGATCTTACATGCTCTAAAGATGCACTGATGAAATTTATTTTGATAAATAAACATTACTACTGTCATAACATCGTGTTGTATTCTGCTTAGCATTAATGCAAGTCTCTCTCCCTCCATTTCATTCTTACAAAATTTTACAATTATAGTATATCTAGTGAAATAAAGATTTTAATTGTTACCTTTCTCTACTTATGCAGGTACTTGCCTGAATCATATATCAGGAGTGAAGAGGTAACTTCTTGGTCCTATAGAAAGGTCTAAAGCTTATGTTGTCTACTCAGTTCTTGCTTAAAAAATCTGTGGTTTCTTTTCTGTTCTTGCTATTATCAACTCATTCCTGCGAAAGGGCCTTTACCTCACTGGTAAGGTGCCTGAGTAGCACCTCCTAGGTCCCAGGTTCGACTCCCAGTGGGAGCGGATTTGCGATCTGGATTAAAAAATCCCTCGCCTCTCCCCGCACCAAAGCATTTGGTTAAGGCCCTGCCTCTGGAAGCAACGGTGCCCATGGTGGCCCCGGCCCAGGTTCTCACAAGGCTAGTGGCCCCAATGTAAGGGGGAGGGAGGGGTTTTCTTGATCTGCGTGAGAGGATCTTCTCCTTAAATGCAATGTCCGGGGGCCGTCATACCCCCGGCCCCCGCAGGTCAAGTGTATCAACTCATTCCCTCGGGAAAAAAAACTTATTGCTTATGTATATCCTGGGCAGTTATCTCCTATTGAGTATGTTACCCACGTGTTCGTCTACCTTTAATAGTATAGGAATGACCAATTAATAACCATTTCTCGCCTCAAATAATTGATATGCTAAGTAATTAAATGGTCCTTTTATTCATGAATACTTGTTACTCAATAACAACTTAGGATTCTACTCAAATGAGTTCACTTCGGAAAGAAATATTTGTTCTTATTACTTAGCTACTTGTTCAGGAACATGTTCTGTTTACTAGTTTGAAACTTACGTGCATACTATGTCCTGCGCTCTATATGGTCGTCTATTCTCAGTTATAAATATGGTTCCATTTCATTATTTTGCTTCATAATGTAGTTCTTATCACCTTGACAAGATTGATACAGGATTGTTGTTTTCTTTCTTGAACAATCCCGGGTTGTTACTTTTATGTTATTTTTCTTTATTTCATAATATACCTACAGTTGTGGTGAGGAACCTTTTCTCAATTCCTGACTTGCCAATTATACATAACAATATTTTCTGTTGTGTATAATTGTCCATGCGTACATAACTAAAATTTACGTTGTGGGGTCCCTTTTCCTATGTTCAGGCATCTTGCAAGAAAGTGAGAGCTGCTATTGAAAAAAGTTTGAGTTCAGAGTACAATAATTATACCCATCACTTAGTACGGGATGGCCTCCGGCTTTTTGACTTCCAGGAAAAGCAAAATGTAGCACTTGCTTCAGAATCTCTGGATATCATGCATTGCACCATCAGCAAATTAAGCTACGAAGCACTTCGATCAGTGGCTTATATCGTCAGCCACAACAAGTCTAGTTTTGAGAACTCAAGGCCGCTAATGGAGAAGATTGTAAAATCTCACCTTCCAATGTACCTGACCAACTTGGAAAATAGAAATATCAGGTGTCAGTTGTTCAATATCTTTAGAAATCCATGCAGCTATCGACCTGGTTCTGTGATCCTTGTCACACCTGTTTCATCAGAACTTTTGTCCGCTATCAATCATGCTTTGGATGGACTTGATGGAATTCCCACACAAGTTCTTCTTGCAATGAACAGGAAGCTTAGAGAAAAATCCTGTCCTCCAAAATTTGGGCAAGTGGCTCGCTTTTCTAAAAGGGGGAATGTTGTTGAAGCTGTAAGGAAAAGATGCAACAAGGTTTTAGCATCACTTAAAGAAGGTAATTACTTGCCAAAGAAATTAGCAAAGGCCATGTCAGTGGTGAACCTATATCAGAAACAAAAGCTGAGAAGCGTTGATGTTTCGCAATCTGAGTTCTATCCCTTTCCAAAGGAAACTTTATCTATGCAAAATGATATCCTGAATGCTATTTGGTCAGTTCAAAAGCTCAAGCATGAGAAGCTGAAATTGGTACGTCCCATTCTGGATCAATATTCCATGGCCAAAAGGATGCATTTTAAAGTAGCTCTAAGGAACTACTTGACAGAATGTTTGTTTGAATGTGATGAAGCTGGCTTACCTGATGAGGCCCTTAGAGCTATAACCTTTATAAATCGGATTTCTCGCCATCATTATCAGCAAGCTGGGTTCACAGAGGAGAGAATGGAGGCAGAGGTAGATGCTGTCTTGAACTTTAGTAGTCACCTCAAAGCTTTAGCTCATTGTTGTGTAGCAGAATGTTCATGTGATGAAGAGTTTATTAGCTTAGGAAATGATAGATGCAATGATGGTAATGATTTTGTGCTCTCAGAGACCAACTACTTAAAATTAAGCTCCGTGCAGCAGCAGATGCCCGAGCCCTGTTGTTCCAATAATATAACCGACACTGACGTTATGAGAGAGTGTTTTGGGAGTTCAACTGTCAGAGCTACACATAATATCTCTAGATCTGAAGATCCTGATTCTAATTCAGCAGAGGCACTTAAGAAATCCTGTGAAAGGATTGAAGATTCTGGAGGCGCTGGGATGGAGCCTGACGCAGAGAAGTCTGGTGATGACAACCACTTGAAAAAATCAAGATGTTCAGAAATAACTGAAATCTGTGATGAAACTTCAATGATGGCTCATGAACTTATTGGTCAGATATTGAATACATGGTTGTTCGTGGAGGACAATGGAGCGGGCGAACTTATCGGAGACCATCTTGGAAGTGAATTGGCTTCTCAAGGTCCCCAAGGTACATTGTTATTTGCATTGAACTGTTTTCTGTTGTCACATATGGATCTTACAGTTTGCAGTCCTTTTGTAAGTTGATAAATATTTTTATTCCCATTTGTTAGATGATAACAAGTCTCTGGATTCAGTAGATACTCTGGAACGTGACATTCTGATTCATTCTGTGAAACGCATGTTGCCTAATTTGTCGAAAAGGTTTGCTCCTTCCTTTTACCTGTTACTCTTTTGCACACACTTCCTAATACTTGTGTTTGCGCAGCTGCATGGACAGAGTCAAGAGGGTAATGAGCTAGTAAGCCATGTAGGTTGAAGCTCGACTGAGAGAAGTTGCATTGATTGATGAATGAGGAACTCCATAACCATAAGCTCATAGCTTTTAAGTGATCTACCATGCGAGCTCGGGACTATAATTTCGTTTGAAGCGACGCCTGAACGTTCATTGAGATGCTCAAGGATGTGTCCACTTCATATAGGTCAAGGACATATAATTTTAATATTTCCAGCGTGAGTAGACATGACTCTGCCCGGGAAGTTCAGCAGTCCTTAACTGGCGCTCTCAAGTCGATCGTACCATGACGATCTCAACTATGCCCATTTGTAACTGTCCCAACTTATATCTGAGCGCCAGAGCAAGCTGACAATAATGGGTCATGCATACGGAAAATACATACGAAAATCGAAAGCACCGAGGTATATCATAACATGGAATGACAGATTTGTAACAGCACTTCGAAGGGAAAAATACTGAATGAAAATCACTACTCCAGGGCTCCAGCTAGTGTTATACTGTCTAATGGAAGATTGTCAGATCTATCCCTTAGTTGCACACTCCAAGAAAAAGCAGATGCCTTGCTAAAAGTCGCAAGATAGTCACCTAAGTGATACCCCTGAGAATTTCTGAACTACACTCCAAGGATAATACACTGCATGCTAAACACAAACTTAAAAGAACAAGCCTTGCTTCAGAACTAGTAGCGATGTTGGTGGTCATGGCGTCTTCTCTATTCCTTGATATGTTTCATAATAAGTTTAATGAAAACGTCCATACTATACACAAACAATCGCTTCACACTAAAATTTGGTGTTGCCTTCGTGAGAATTATGTGTCCACACAAGAGTCCAACACGGTGTTGTTTTCAGAAGATGTACGTCTCATGAAGAGAGGACATGTTTATACGCTCCAATCGAACATCTGGTTTGCCTATCCGATGGCTAGATCTTCCTTTTTAGACACCGGATCGAGTGTCCGTATAAGAGTCTAACACGGCGTTGTTTCCGGTAGACATGTGAAGGTGTAAGATACGAAAATGACGTGTTCATATGCTCCGGTCGGACGACATTCATTTTGCCTGTGTGAAGGCAAGATCTACCTTTCTGGACACCGGATCGAGTGGTAGCATGCTACAATGGTATGCCCGCATTAAAATTTGGTGTTGTCTTCGTGAGAATTCCGTGTCCGCACGAGAGTCCAACACTGCGTTGTTTCCGGAAGACGTACGTCTCGTGAAAGGATAAGATAGGATAAGATACGAGGACGTGTTTACACGCTCCAGTCAAACGACATCATGTCTCATGAAGAGAGGACATGTTTACACGCTCCGATCGAACATCTGTTTTGCCTGTCCGATGGCTAGATCTTCCTTTTTAGACACCGGATCGAGTGTCCGCACGAGAGTCTAACACGGCGTTGTTTCCGGTAGACATGTGAAGGTGTAAGATACGAAAAGGACGTGTTCATATGCTCCGGTCGGACGACATCCGTTTTGCTTGTGTGATGGCAAGATCTACCTTTCGGACACCGGATCGAGTGGTAGCATGCTACAATGGTATGCCCACATTAAAATTTGGTGTTGTCTTCGTGAGAATTCTGTGTCCGCACGAGAGTCCAACACGGCGTTGTTTCCGGAAGACGTACATCTCGTGAAAGGATAAGATAGGATAAGATACGAAGAGGACGTGTTTACACGCTCCGGTCGGACAACATCCGTTTTGTGTGTCCGATGGCAAGATCTTCCTTTCTGGACATCGGATCGAGTGGTACTATGCTGGACTAAAGAGGAGAGGAGAGAGAGAAAAAGACACGAGTCGAGGCGTTGTTTCCGGAAGACGTACGTCTCGTGAAAGGGTAAGATAGGATAAGATATGGAGAGGACGTGTTTACACGCTCCGGTCGGACGACATCCGTTTTGCGTGTTTGATGACAAGATCTTCCTTTCTGATATCGGATCGAGTGGTACTATGCTAGACTAAAGAGAAGAGGAGAGAGAAAAAGACACGAGTCGAAGAGGTAGACGAGCCACGAGATGTGGGGGCGGGCCTCGGTTGGGTTGTAGTTGCACGTACTTACAAATGCGACTTCACTATGGGTCTTTATGCAGGAGATTTTTCTAATAATATCTTTTTAATAAGATTTAATTATTTTGAGCATTTGAAACCCTATCTTTTAGCGGCAGCTTAATTATTTTTGTCTGTAGTTTCAAAATTTAGTTCGCATGGATTTGAATCCGCAAAGACCTATGGTAGAATCTCATTTATCTTGCATCAGCTTACAGATAAATATGGTGTGGATTCTGATTTAAATATACATATTTAAAAGCCCGTAGCAACGGGCATTTTGCTAGTCATGCATAGAGATACCAAAAACAGAGTCAAAAGCTACCAAAAGCATGGGAAACATAAACTTCCGTCTACATTCTACAATAAACTGTTAGGTGTTTTTGTTATCATCCCCCTTTCCAGATCGAGTTGGCTGTACAAAATTAAGCTGCATGAAGCATGATCCCTTCGTTTATGCCAGTATTGATCAACATATTCTCCCTAAGTTTTGTGTTAGACATTACCAACAAGACAGCACAATCCTCAGTATTGCATTCGGCAAGATAAATGAACAAAAGAAGCAAGTGGCATTTCATGAGATGAAGAAGTTAATAGATGAGATTAAAAATTATTGCTTTGGAGATAAACAAAGTGACATGAAATTAGAAGAATTGATCAGCATGCCTAATATTTCTTTTTTTAAAAGTTATTAACTAGGCCATATCTTCTCATGGTTCACTCCGAACTCACTTAATTTACTATATATGAATTTTGTGTTTGACACCTTATACTTGTTATTATATTTTAAATAAGCAATATTTTAGAACATAGTCATTACGTAATAAGAAAATATTTTATAAATGTTAAATTGAAAATATAACTAGCATAATGGGAAATAAATTTGATAAATTCCCCTGTTCTCATGGGCTTCTCAGGTGCATGAATATCTGGGTGCTGCAACTCCACAGCAGCTGAATTCAAAGTCAACAAGCATTAGTGAAGTAGTCAGACAACATATTCATAAATCGGAAATTCAGATTATAGCATAACAAAGAAGAAAGGATTGTCAGTAATAAGATCAACTGAAGGTTTTGAATCAGGATATATAAATATTAGCTGAACTGAACTTACTGAACTGATAATAACAGTAAGAAAAGAATCCAATAGTTTTTTCCATCCACACCTTTTTTTTGGCACATACTGAAAATACGAGGCAGAAGGCACTGAAATTGAATTTAGAGACCTGAAACAACAGCGCCATTCAGCTGCTATTACACTAAATTAATTAC
The DNA here is from genome assembly GCA_031894775.1 of Chloris gayana. Classification (NCBI taxonomy): domain Eukaryota; kingdom Viridiplantae; phylum Streptophyta; class Magnoliopsida; order Poales; family Poaceae; genus Chloris; species Chloris gayana. The sequence goes on along the minus strand of JAUNZO010000864.1, from coordinate 83,340 downwards.
AGCAGTCTGGTATATTGATGACTGGACATCTATCGTAGGAATGAAACTTTACAAAGGTGGAAACTCAAAACTGCACATGTCGGACGCCTGGACGACCACGAGCTCTGGTTGTAGAACGGGTAAGGTGAACCCAGCCTTGGCAGGTACTAGGTTCTTGTTCCTCCGCGCCGCCATCTTGGAGATTATCAACAAGGTCAGCGTGATTTCCAATTCCATTGTGCGACATGGGATGGCGCAAGTCATATGCATCAATTGATGCAGATGTTGGAATAAGAATTATTCCGTTTTTTTCTAAAAGAAAAAGAAATCTCATTTATAGGTGACTATGCACGAAAAAGACAGCAAATCAGAAAAATGTGTAAGTATATAAACCGCTAGTGGTATTTTTCAGCCTTCCTTTTAATTCTTAAGACCGGTACGGTTGTGCACAACATCAGCATATCTAATCTTCAATCGTCCCTCTCTCCCAGGCAGTCCGCAGTGTCTGCTTCAGATCACTGACCTATCGCCGGCTAACGGTTGAAGACTTGCATTAGAAGAAAGACACGTTCGCAAACCAGCAAACCATCGTACTATACAACTACACAAAGCTAGATAGACAATTTGCATAATCATTGGGAGTAGTTGCGAAAGAACCTCTGACCGCTATGATTTTGTATTACTTACTTATATTTAACTCGTCATGACGTCGTGGAGAGAAAAACAATAATTTTAATAAACATCAGGTGTTTTTGTTAGATCCATCCTTCCCGATCGAGTTGATTGTACAAATTAATTTGCATGATCACTTCACTTATGCCGATATTGATCAAGCATATGCTCCCAAAGTTTCATGTGTTAGACATTACCAACAAGAGAGCACAATCCTCAGTAGCCAGCAAAATAAATGAGCAAAAAACAAAAGAGCAAGTGACGTGAGGTGAAGAAGTTATTATGTTATCACAGAAATAATTTTTGACAAATCTTCTTATACGCTTTCATTATCTTATAGTACAACACCAACGATTGACCCCAACCAAGAAAAATAAACGAGAAAATCTCTAACTCTTTATGTAATAAATATATGACACATTATTTTATAAATGTTAAATTGAAAATATCATAATAATGGGAAATAAAATTGATGAATTTCTATTGCTTTAAAGTTTATACTTTTTGAATTAGTTTGAGGATCGTATTGTTGAGTGTATTATGGGCGGTCTTGTAGCTCAACCTTTTATTTTTGAATGAACAATGCTACGATATTCATTGGTATTTGGTCATATTACAGATACAAAAAGAAATATAAGATAATAATTGAAGCAATAGTCAAATAATATATTTTAGAAAGATATATACTATATATATTTAAGGGAGATCATGCACAATCCGTATACACGTTCGCAATCTAAATATCTGAATAGTTACTGGCAGTCAAAGATTTAAAAGTTTTACCCATGATGAAGAGGAGAGTGGGTTGTAAACAAGGTCAACGTGGTTTCCAGCAGCCAGTTGACTGGCAAAGGGGCGATAAGCACGTGAGTAGGTACTCCAGCCCAAGAGTGGGGTCTTTTTCGGCAAGACAAATTAGAATCGAAAAAGGGGGAAAAATAAAAAGAAGGGAAGTCCATCCGGTAAAACCAAAACCAGGGGCAGCCTCCCTGGTTGCAGTTGTTTCCCAGGCCGAATCCAGCTCCCGTACAGGTGGTCCGGGATCCTCTGCGGCTGGCGCAGGCGTTCGGAACGGCAGCTAATGCGAGCCGCAGCAGCGCGCGGGGCGCATGGGATCCCGCGAGTGGTTTGGCGGGGTCTGTGGGCTCCCACCGCTGGAATGGAACGGAGGGCTGTTGCGCTACGGGAAGAGAGAGGAGAGGGAAGCAAAACCGAGTACCCGTGCCGCTGGTGGCGCGGACGGCGGGAAACCGGCGGCGATCGGCCACGCGGTTCCCCCAATAAAATTCCCCGCCTCGGTCGCTGCCGTTTTCACATCGACCGACTAGTAGTGCTCTAGTGGTATGCCGATGATGGAGAGAGGGGACGGGATGGGGTCGCGTGGCGTGGTGGGGTCGGCGGCAATGCTGGGGCTGGACATGCACCTGGCGCCGCAGCAGATGCACAACGCCGTGGCGTTCCAGCAGCAGCAGCAGCAGCAGGCGGGGGGAGGGTTCCAGCTCCAGCAGCCGGTGCGGCACCACCAGCAGGCGTCGTCCTTCTCGCCCTACTCGACGTCGTCGTCCAGGGGCGGCGGCGGCGGACGAGGAGAACGGCAAGGCGTCGCAGCAGCAGCAGCAGCAGGCGGGCGCCTGCCCGTGGACGCGGATGAAGTGGACGGACGCCATGGTGCGGCTGCTGATCCGCGTGGTGTACAGCGTGGGCGACGACGGCGAGGGCCCGGCGGTGGCGGGCGGCGGCAGCAAGGCGGCTGGGAAGGCGGCGGGGGCCCACCACCACCAGCAGCAGCAGCAGCAGCAGAAGAAAGGCAAGTGGAAGTCGGTGTCTCGCGCGATGATGGACAGCGGGTTCCTGGTGTCGCCGCAGCAGTGCGAGGACAAGTTCAACGACCTCAACAAGCGGTACAAGCGCGTGGTGGACCTGCTGGGCCGCGGCCGCGCCTGCCGCGTCGTCGAGAACCACGCCCTCCTCGACGCCATCGACGACCTCCCGCCCAAGGCCAAGGACGAGGCGCGCAAGCTGCTCGCCTCCAAGCACCTCTTCTTCCGCGAGATGTGCGCCTACCACAACAGCGGCGCCCAGCACGCCGCGCCGCCGCACGCCGCCGCCGCCGACGCCTGCCTCCACCACCCGCCGCCGGCGCCCATGGCCGCCTCGTCCGCCGCGCGCCACCACGGCGGCGCGCCGTCCCCGCCGGGGACCAAGGACTCGTCGGCGGACGCGGAGGACGACAGCGACGACGGCGTCAGCAACAACGACGACGACGACGACGACGACTACGACGAGGACGACGACGCCCACAACGTGTTCCCCACCCAGCCGCGCGCCCACCACAGCCACCGCGCGCGCGGCGCCAAGCGCGGCCGCGGCGCCGACGAGGGCGACGACTTGGACGACGACGACGCCGGCGGGAAGCGCGCCCGTTCGGGACCCGGCGAGCACTCCGCCGCGGTGCAGCAGCTGCAGAGCGAGCTGGCGACGGCGGCGGCGGACCCCGCGGCGGCGCGCGGGTGGGTGCGGCGGCGCGCCGTGGAGGTGGAGGAGCAGCAGGTGACGCTCGAGTGGCGCGCGCACCAGCTGCAGCGCCAGCGCCTCAAGTGGGAGCGGTTCCGCGCCAACAAGGAGCGCGACATGGAGCGGGCGCGCCTGCGCAACGACCGCGAGCGCCTCGACGGACAGCGGATGCTGCTCATGCTGCGCAGCAGGGACCTCGAGCTCGACATGGCCGAGGCCAACTCCTCCTCCGCCGAACACCACCACCACAACGGCCAGGGGAACATCGCCGTGCACCAGCTCGGGTCCAGCCCCTCCACCGCCGGACACCCCAACTAGACCCTTTCCGTCATCTCTTTCCGGGAAAAAGGGGTTCCGTTCCATTCCTAGTAGTAACAGACAGCACTAGCATTGTAGCTTCGGTTTCAGAATTTGCGTGATTCGGTTTCTGCTCTGTATAGGTCTTTTTTAGTGTGTCAGCTCAGACTCATCATCTGTTACACCAATTTACCTCTTTATTTACTATTAATTTCGCATCATCTCTTCTTATACTCAACTTTTTGTTAGATCTCACAAATTTGCGATTTCAAGCTTCCCTTTGCCACTCCGCTTCACCGTTGTCCGTCCAGTTCGGCACGGTATTCGAGCATTGATGTCTGCAGTTCATTCGACGGTGATTCTGTTCACAATTCAACTGTATACACTGGATTTGCTGCATGGTACTGGTACGTAGCGGGAGAATAAAAATAATTGGTGAAGACCAGCCCAACGACTCCATCGGCCGCACCGCATGTTGGCAGCAAGCCTTCCGCTCCGTGCAGTTCTCACTGTCACGGCGGCCACTTTGTGCCCGAAGCAGCTAGGCCCATCTGTCTGAGAGCACTTCATGAGTTCAGTGATAGCAGAGGATCCTCGCCTACACCACACTAGGCAAGCAATGGACACGGTTTTCAGCAGCAGAAGTGGTTTTCTTGCAAGAAGAAATGGCCAAGAGACAGTATTAGCAGCCAACTTTCAGTACTAGCAGAATGCACCTGGCCGGTGAATGCTTCTACTTATACAGCCTAAGAGTTAATTCATCACCGGTACAGTGTTTTACTTTGGGGACTCTTGTACATTGACTATTGAAAACGGTACAGTCGATTCCTAATTAATGCACCAAGTACTAACCGTGCTACTTTGATCTAAAATATTTGAAATATATATGCCAGGCACACCATCTTCCCTAAAACAGGCTTACAAATGGTGCTTAGAAAATAATGTTTTTGTGTATTATGAAAGTTTTTCGTGATTTACCCTTTGCCATTGTTACAACTTTGCCGGTTCAGTTCCGACATGGTTTTAGCACGATATCTGTAGTTTGACAGTGATTCTGTTCACAACATCTTACTACTCGTCGTGGCAGTTGGCACTCACGGATCGTCGCATTGAAGACTAACCCAACGACTATCCATCGACCGCACCTATATTCGCTGCACCTCAACTGTCACTGATGCCCGGCCGGATCGAGACCCCATGCCTGTTCTATAAGTTCTAAACAGGCATGTCCGGTCCGAAGCAGGACGTACAAGTACTGACCTGTCTCAGAACGCTTCAACCGTTCGGTGATTGCGTGATTTTCTTGTGAGAAGAAATGGACACGGTTTCCGGCGGAGCAGTGGTTTTCTTGCGAGAAGAACGAGCCAGTGGCATCTCAAAATATGCATGCTGCCAGCAGACGGCACTAGCTAGGCGCGCGAATGCTTCTAGAGCGTAAGTGTCAATTCATCCTGAATCTATTATTTTCATTACACTTTTGCATGGGAAGTATGGGAATACGTTGTGACTTGCCCATGCATGGCATAATTCAGAACAATGTAAAAGATTAGTCTTTTTTAGGAGCGTACTAGTAGAGATACGTAAGACACGCATATACATCCCTATGAATACACACATGTACATCCTACCTCTATGAATATGACTGACTCATCCTTAGATTGAAGTCACTACAAAGTCTCGCTGTTGACGGAGACCTTACCTACCACTTAAAAAATGCTGAGCGTGTTGCCCTTGCTTTTTGTTGCCCACGCTCAGCATTCTGGTCAGACGGTAATGCAGCATCCGTGTCAAATATAGGATTTGAACCTACTTGAGTTGATTTCACTACAAGAAAATCTAACCATTTTTGAGGTAAGTTAAGTTTTCATGTCAAATATTAGTGGCACGAGATAGTGGCGATGATTGACAAACCTGATTGTGATGCACATAAAAGTATCTAAAATCAAAGTCAAATAAAAAAGAACCTCGGCCTGTCTTCAAGCTTCTTTACAAACATCTGCAGCCTGCATCCCGCCAGGCCAATCTCGCGAGCTTGGGCCGTAACAACTTCCATACAGAAAGCCCACAGCGAGACCGTAGTCGTGGGCCTCGTGGCCTCGCCCAAAGTGGTGTCGCCATGCCGGTGCCTCGCCGCGCTTGCCCTGCCGCGTCGTTCCTGAGTTCTTGGTGCACGAGCCTGCCACGCCTCCCTCTCCTCCTCCCGCTCCCATGGCGTCCAGGGATCTCCGGCGCCTGCTCGACGGCGCCGCCCTTGTCACCCGCGAGGCCGCCAGACGCTCCTCCGGGCGCGACGTCTTCAAGTCCGCGCTCCTCGCCGCCACCGACCTCGCCGGCCTCACCAGGGGCACCCCGCGCAGCCCGCAGCCCTCGCCCGGCGCTGGCCCGCAGCACCCTGCCACCGAGGCCGCACGCCCCTCCTCTTCCTCGTCCGTCGTCTACTTCTCCCACGAAGACGCCGCCGCGTCCCGGCAAGATCCCCCATTGGAGCAGCAGCAACCCCCGGCGCAAGAATGTCCCCAGCCCGCGCGGACGCAGGAGATCGACAGCACAGCTACGGCCGCCTCCGTTACCGCGGAGCCTGACCGCAGCGGTGGCCAGGCCTGAGCCAGAGGCGGTCCCTCCCGAGCCTTCCCCTTCCTCTTCGCCCTCATCTGCGGCCCCTTCGCCCTCACCCGCGCCGGTGGAGAAAAGGCGGCGACCGCGGGAACGGAGGGTGCCCTCTACTCCCTTTACAAGGGCCCTAGGGTCAGTTTATCACGCAATGTCTTCATATCAACTGAAAAATGCATAATTTGTTTACTTTGCATATATATATCAATCTGAATTGAAAGAGATGATGAGTGAATTGTGCCTTTTCTTGTGATGTGAAAATTAAAGGTTTGCAGGACTGGGTGCCGGGCTCGCTTGGGGCACACTTCAGGAGTCAGCTAAGAGGGTGGTGTATGGGACACCAGTGGATGCAGAGGGCAAGAGGTCGGCACTCTCGCCATTCCTGTCTGACCAGAATGCCGAACGTGTTGCTCTTGCTCTCTGTCGGATGAGGGGAGCGGCGCTCAAGGTGGGACAGATGTTGAGCATCCAGGACGAATCCCTTGTGCCCCCGCCGGTAGTATCTCTATCCTGGTGCTAAAACTTACTTTTATGTTTATGTAGTAATATGTTATTGACGCGAGTCTTCTTTACCATGTCCTTGAATCTACTTACCTAATTGATGTTGATCAACTAATGTAGGTGTTGGCAGCTCTCGATATCGTTCGCCAAGGTGCTGATGTTATGCCAAGGAAGCAGCTAAATTCAGTCCTCGATGCGGAACTAGGCCCAGACTGGTCCTCCAAGTTGAAGAGTTTCGACTATGAACCACTGGCTGCAGCGAGCATTGGACAGGTTGATGCAGTAGAGAAATTTCTCTTGTACACTAACAAAATGTACTGAATAGTAGAATGTTTGAGCATTCACCTTTCAAATGCAAACCTTCTTTTTGCTTATCTACAATCTCCTTTTTTTCTCGGTCAGGTCCATCGCGCTGTGTTGAAGGATGGATCAGATGTTGTCATGAAAATTCAATACCCAGGGGTTGCAGATAGTATAGAAAGTGATCTCGAGAATGTTAGACTACTCCTAACTTACACAAATCTCATCCCTAAAGGCCTTTTTCTTGATAGAGCTATGAAGGTAAATATTTCTTTATTGTTATGCTAACAACATGTATCATTTACTCTATTTTCTGTTCTTCTGCATGCATTCTTGACTTTGTGAATTTATGCCTTTATCACATTCAATATATGTAAATTAAATCCATATATAAGTTTCTTGTGTGAACTGATGCATATAGCAACTCAGTCCTTAACGATGACTTTGTTAGTTATGGTTCGGCTATACATACTGATCATGCAATAGTGTTCTGTATAACATGCTTTTTAATAGTCTAATGCACCTGGATCAGTGGTACAAATTTTTTCCAGCACATACGGATCACACATTAGTATTCTGTAAACTTTAACTTCTAAAAAGGTCTTGCATACCATGAACAGTGATGCAAATTTGTACAGTACAGCAGTACAGATCATAAATTCTTCGATCATGCTATACAGGTGGCAAAGCTGGAGCTTGCAAGGGAATGTGATTATGTGTTAGAAGCAAGTAACCAGAAGCGATACAAAGAATTGTTATCTGACAGTGATGGCTTTTACGCTCCTAAAGTAATTGATGAATTGTCTAGTAAGAAAGTGCTGACATCAGAGTTTGTTCCAGGTATTTATAATTAAACTTGCAAAACTTGCATTTCTTTTTCTCTGTTTGTCAACTTAACTCTAAGCTTTCTAAGGAAATAACAATTCTGGTTTCATTTGACCTGGATCTTGACTTGGTATTCCCCTGATCCTGTGATGTACTAGTATTTTTGGGCGTCATATAATTGATAGATGGGTATAAAGTGGCATCTAAATTCTGATATCTTAAAGTATGAATGCAACCAAAAAGGAAAAAAGAATATTTACTATGGCATTTCCTATAGATATAATTATTTCACTGAGGATTTCAATAATTGGTTTGACACATTTGACTAACATTTTGATACAGATCGTCTTTCTCCTGAACATTTGTCCTTGAAGTTAGATTTAAATACTTTTCGTAATAGTTTTAAAAAGAACACGTTTCAGTTACATAGTAATAGGCAATTCCATTCATTTTTTCATACTGAACATATAAATTGACTAAAATTTGATCTAATACTTACGGATCGATATTCAATTTGATCTGTAACCTATATCAAGTGAACTAAGCCTGGTAGATATGTTCCTTATATTAGCATTACACTGTGCAATCATATTGATCTCATCCTCTGCTCTGTTTTATTATGCCATTTAGAGTTTAATTTTCTGGGAAGACACTAACAGTAACAGCTGCATCGACTTGTTGATACTTTGCAGGAGTTCCTATTGATAAGGTTGCACAATTAAGCCAGGAAACCCGCAATTATGTTGGTTGTAAACTCCTTGAGCTTACAGTAAAGGAGTTGTTTGTCTTCCGATTCATGCAGGCATGTGTCATTTTTCATACTTTCTGCTAAATTCTAAGTGACAGCTCTGATTGAAATTAGACATTACTTGTTTTTATAATGTGCATACATGTAAACAAAATTCCATCAAATAATGGCCCGATGCATGTTTAAAACATATGCAATGTAAACCACCTTTTCTTTGTGTTGCATACAATTTATTATTTTTTCTCATTCGTTTGGTCCAGACTGATCCGAATTGGAGTAATTTTCTTTATGATGATCCTACAAGGCGATTCAATCTGATTGACTTCGGGGCAGCCCGTGATTTTCCAAAACGTTTTGTAGATGATTACCTGCGCATGGTAAGTAATTACAGATAATATTACAGTTGCACACTTCCACTAGAGTTCATTAGCAGAATTTTTTCATATTTACTGATTGCAAGGTTTTTATTTCTTTATCTGTTGTATGCCATTGAGTAGGTAGTTGCCTGTGCAAATAAAGATCGGGCTGGTGTCCTAGAAATGTCACGAAGACTTGGATTCCTTACGGGGAGGAGCCAGAAGTCATGCTTGATGCTCACGTTCAAGCAGCTTTCATTGTTGGAGTTCCATTCTCAAAACCAGGCGGTCATGACTTCCGTGCAAACAATATCACACATAGTGTGTCGAACCTTGGGGCTACTATGTTAAAGCACAGGCTAACCCCACCACCTGATGAAGTTTATAGCCTTCACAGAAAGCTGTCAGGTGCATTCTTAGCTTGCATCAAGATTGGCGCAGTTGTCCCTTGCAGAGAGATGCTGTTCCAGGTTTACGAGCAATACAATTTCAGTGATGACAGTTCAGAAGTATTGTCCAGTGCTGGATAACAGCACAAAAGCACTAGTCTTTTACCTTTTCACTGAGAATCCCCAAAGAGTTACAGCTCATTTTTTCTAAAGAGCTTGACAATCGTCTCCCATTCAGATTCAGTATAGGAAAATCGAAGAAAGAAAGAAAATATTCTTTGCTTGGAAGTGGTGGTATTCTATTTGGCTACAATAGGCTCTGTTGTTACCTTGCAGAGTTTCATTCGGGACAAGGTGATACCCGTTTTGTAGTTTTCCCATTTTTCAGTTGAAAGAATAAAGGTGTCACAACGATGTTTATGTTTGATAACTCGCCACTGAAAAAATTTGGTGAGTATCACATGATTGAGTCTGTGGTTGCGTATTTATGTTGCCCCAGCAATGATCGATATTATATAATTCTAAGAAAGTAAACTGACTATTATTTACTTGGTGAAAGGTTTACTGATTCATAAGATTTCTTCAAAATACGCAGCTACAACTTCAAAAATATGTTCTTCGATTGTTGTACGACAAGTTGTATATATAGATTGCAGCATGAGTCCTAACACAAAATGTGGCTGTAGTTTAGTGGTGAGAATTCCACGTTGTGGCCGTGGAGACCTGGGCTCGAATCCCAGCAGCCACAAAATTGTTTTTAAACTTTTTTTTACTTTAAATTCACTTCGAACATGTTCCGCTGCTAAAGATTCTTAGTTTGAAAAATTGTCTTTTGGTTTGAAAATTCAGTAGTAAAAAAAGGTATCCACCTTATACGGCAACTTCTAACATTCAGAATGTGCGCATGGTATCCTGATTATCTTCTGATTCGTGCATGTCTTTATCAGGAGGTTTTTGGTCGATAAGAAGTATCGAGAAGAAAAGCATCAGGCACCCATGCTGCAGTATGGTGGCTGCTAGCTTTACGCCGGTGAGTGGAACATCGGAATCGGCCGGCCAGCCATCTATGCACGACGACGGATATGAATAACTTTCGGTTACGACGACCTCCGCCAACAACCAGCTCCGTTGCCACACATACATATACCACTTATATATCTCACTTGTTCCTTCGTCAGTAGTTGTGCTATCTCTCTTCCGGAGATCAGCTGAACTGAGAGGTACGTATTTGAATTCCTGGTGCTGCTGCACTGTCCATTCACTTATTCAGGTAGCTAGTGCGCAGGCCGAATTATTGCCAATTTGCACTGTCGTTAATCAAGATATATCCAGGCAGCCATAATTAGGATTACGATGTGCGAGGATAGCAGTCGATTTCATTCATTAATGCATGGCTTATTGCCCGCTTTGATTTGATTTGTTAACTTTGGTGCTGCGTGTGGGCAAGCTAAGCTAGCTAGGTGTGTCATTCCTTTGCTATGCGTGCCTTAGATATATATACGCCAATCTAATGTTTTTTCTGCCTCAACCACTCGATCATCAGGAGAGGCAAGAGCTGAATTTTAGCAAGATGAGTGGTTCTGGGGTCACCAAACCTTGGCTGCCGCCGGCACTAATTCTTCTTCTCGTGGTGAGCTCGTCCTGCATATTGCTCGTGGAGTCTGCTGCGCCGGTGGCCAATGAGCAAGAGGAGGTCGGCAGGGGCGGTGCCCGGAGGAGGCGGCGGCGTGCGGCGGCCGCACCGCTCTTGATGGTGCCCATCACCATCCTGAAATCCGCCGCCGACGAGGGAGCAGGTACACATTCTCTTCTTCCTCCCTTCTTGTTTGACATTTGCACTGCTCATGAGTCATCATACCATCTTGTCATGGAAAATAAAATCGACTGCCGTCGTCTTTAGCTGGATTCGGATTCTTGGACGAGCATGAGCGCAGGCCTATCGATGTCTAACCTATCTGTTTTTGAGCTGGGCGTGTCCTGTTGCGCGCACGCGGCCATTACGCGAGTGCGGCGCGGCCGCCGGATGCACGCGCGTGTGTGGTTCCAAAAAGGCGTCGCGTTGCAACCCACAACCGCCGGCCCATCACGCGCTCCTCATTTTGGTTGTTCCTTTCACGGTCCTTTGTCCCGTGCGCCAAGATATGCCAATCTTTTTTCCTCCTTTATTTTTTTTGCCATATATAGAGAACCATCTTTCGAAAAAGATAGTCCTAAATCAGGAATAACTTTTAATTTGCTTTTCTTATCTGCCAAAATCTTATTCTTTTTAAAAAATGTGGTCAACTAATGCCAGAAAATTCAAGAAAACCATATACCGAGTCAATCAAAAAGGAAAAAAAAATCAGCTGAGACATGCATGCCAACATTATATTGCAAATTCAACACCTTGTTATTAACGTTTATTACTCCATTATTAAATAAGCTTTGGTATGCAGTGTGCATGGATGGAACTCCGCCTGCTTTCCACTTGGACCGTGGCTCCGGGGCTGGGAACAACAGCTGGATCATAAACCTTGAGGTCATCATCAGCTTAGTGACTTGTGATAGATAGCTACTAACGAGTGTGATGAATGCCTTAATTACTACTGACTGATCCAGAAGTGATCAGAACATAGTATGTATGTGTGTAGGGAGGAGGGTGGTGCAACAATGTCCGGGCGTGCCAGTTCCGCCGGGGCAGCCGCCGCGGCTCGTCGGACCTCATGGAGAAGGAGATCCCCTTCACCGGCATCATGGGCAATAGCCCGACTGACAATCCTGGTCAATTACCAGTCTGCCCCTCTTCTCTCGATCAAGCCTACTTGTGTCCTACCACTGACAATCTTTGCTGTGTACACGGCAACTAGTAGGAATCTTTGTCGTGTGCCCGACAAACGGCACACGATGAAGATGCTGGACACACGGCAAAGTTGGTCTTTCTCGTAGAGTTGTATGAACAACAAATGTGCATTTGCAGATTTCTACAACTGGAACCGGGTGAAGATCCGCTACTGCGACGGCGCATCGTTCGCCGGCGAGGGCCACGACGAGGCCAATGGATTTTACTTCCGGGGCCAGCGCATATGGAACGCCACCATCAGACATCTCCTCTCCATGGGGATGTTATCTGCAAAACAGGTGCTGCTTACAGGCTGCTCCGCTGGTGGCCTGGCCTCGATCCTGCACTGCGACCAGTTCCGCGCGTTCTTCCCGCCTGGAACCACCGTCAAGTGCCTCGCCGACGCCGGGCTCTTCCTTGACGCGTACGTTCCGCGTTGGCATTTCAGTACTCTAATTTATGACTCATGGATCACACGCTGTTAATTAACCGGCCGGCCGGTTTGTGCTGTCATCAGCGCGGACATCTCCGGGGGCGCTTCCTCAGGTCCTACTACTCGGACATAGTTGCCATGCAGAGTGTGGCTCCCAACCTGCCGCCCGCTTGCACCAATCGTTTGGATGCCACCTCGGTAAGTTGTTGCTGATTGTAACTAATTATTACGAGTATTATTTCCATCATCAGATAATAATAGTGATATAACCCCACCAGCAGTTTGCACTCGCTCTGATGATTGCTCTTTCGAAATGTGTACTAATTGAGCCGGATTGACAAAAAGCATACTGACGAGGGAGTACAATGTAACTGACATGTACGTTCGCTTTAGGAAAGTAGCTACAGGAATTGTTGAGGCACCAATCAATCATACGCAATGACAAGATGCTGGCTCATCACTAGTTAGTTTTGGTTGATGGTCCTGCATGTGAACTCGTGGTTTTGAATGCAGTGCTTCTTCCCTCAAAATGTAATAGACGGCATAAATACACCGATCTTCCTGCTAAATTCTGCATACGACGCCTGGCAGGTAATAAATGCAGTACATATAGCTTGTACTCATGGATTTTATTTCCTCCTGGCAGTGGCAACACTAACAATAATGTAAATCGATGGATCAGATTCAGGAGAGCTTGGCCCCAAACTCAGCTGATACCGACGGCTCCTGGCGGGCCTGCAAGTTCAACCGCTCTGCTTGCAACGCCTCCCAGATGAAATTCCTGCAGGGTTGAGTAAATTATAGCAGCGATTCAAATATTCACATTTACACAAAATTGAATTATCCCAGGCTGGATGATCAATCATTAATGTTCCAATAATTTTTTTTTGATATGTTTGTCAAGTGCAGAATTCAGGGATCAGATGGTTGCATCCGTGAAAGGCTTCTCCAATTCCAAGAGCAACGGTCTGTTCATAAACTCTTGCTTCGCGCACTGCCAGTCCGAGCTGCCAAACACCTGGAACAATCAACCAGGTGGTTGCCCTGCCATTCAAAACAAGGGGATCGCAAAATCATTTGGTGACTGGTACTTCGACCGAGCTGAAGTGAAGGCGATCGACTGCCCCTACCCCTGCGACGGAACATGCCGCCACATCATATGATAAGGAAGAGTTGTTTGTGCTGCTTGGCCATGTAGTTTTCATTTACATTAATTGACTTGCTAATGTGCATGTCAATTATTATACAATATAAAATAGGATGAACAAAGGTCCACTGTCATGAAGGGACAAAAAACAGACAGAAAATCGAGGAAATATGAAAGGATAAAGAAGCACTAGCCCCTTAACTTGATGAACCATGTTTGAGATTGAATCACCAGTCTGTGTGAACAATTTGATTTTGCCGACCTAATTGATGTGAACTGAGTTAGACTGGCATATAGAATAATAATTAAGCCCCTTTTGATTGTTAGTCTTATTCAAAATAATAATAATAATAATAATAATAATAATAATAATAATAATAATAATAAATGTTCCATATATTTTGTTATGATTCAATTTATCACATAAATTTTGAAACACAACTTATAATCTATTATTATTTATATATTTGACCGAGAACGTTCACTCTCAAGGCCTACAAATTCCCAAGTGGAGTAAAATAGAAAACAAAAAAATTACCCACCACTGCTATTACAAAAATATTAGACCATAATAACCATAAACATATTTAAAAATTACCCACTGCTATCATTAAAGTACGCTCCTATGTTTTTCTTAATACAATCCCCCCCCCCACCCCCCCCCCACCCCCTCTCTCTCTCCTAAATCCTCACGGTACAAGAGAAAAGATAATGCTCTCTCTTCCTAAATCCTCACGTTACAAGAGAAAAATAATTGCATTCCCAACTTTTGAGACAATAAAAGAGAATGGCTTGATAGACTCACACCACACACATGATCTGAATAGTAGTTGAGGTAGAAATATAATCAAATAGCAATACGTGTATTTTAAAAATTATAAAATAAATAGTCAGAACAAATAAAAAAAATTATATTGTTGTATCAGAATTTAGTATTTATAATTAAATATCAAGACAAACCATGCATTTGTACGGGTAGATGGACTTTACATATTTGAACTAATTTTTAATAAGATGAATGTATGGTCAAATCTCAAATGTAACACAAAAAGCAATGGTGACAATAATCTAAGAATGGAGAGAGTAATAATTAGTTAGGTATATGTTTGGAGATTGGACTAATTGATAGTCCAAGTTGTAGAGAGAAAATGTTGTTTTGTTCTAATCAAAAAATTAGGGGAGGCAGGAAAGGAAACGAAACAATGGTGGGGTGGGGGGGATTTTGCAACGAAAGATAAGAACTATTATGACCATGTTACGATTTCTTAGATCGATTAGGCTCCTTCGACTAATAGATAAACAATTGATCCACCAATTGACTGATAGTTAACTCCTCTTAGGGCATGTACAATGGGGTGATGTCAGCTGTCAAGAAGAGATGCCAGCTAGGATTTTATCCGAGTTGGAGATGAGAGAAACGGGGAAACGAACCAAGCTGTCGAGTATGCAGTCCATAGTCTAAGGGTCCATTTGGTATAGCTTGGGCAACAACTTCAGCTCTGACTCATAACCCAAGTTATACCAAAGAGCAGGATGGAAGAAGTGCTTATGGTTAGAAGCTGTAATGAGTTGTTTTCATTTTTGTACTACTAGGGCCAAGCGGCAAAACACCGCAATTCACCGCCCACGCGTGCAGGCGAAGCGTTATTTCTGTGGTACCCCAAACCCGAAGGCAACTTATCTTACGAGAACCAGGTTCGTGTGAGAACTATGATAACTTAAATCTGGGCCATATGATCTTGATCCAATATGAAACATGAATTCAGGTGGGAGGGAGGATTTGCCAAATCATCACACACTTAATTAAACTTTTATAGATTCTCCCTTCCACCTCTCCTTATGCGCCCCCTTGGATCAAGATTATTTGGTCTATCGAGTTCTCACACGAACTTGGTTCTCATAGGATATGTTGCCTTGGCCAAAACAATTTTTTTTTCTCTCTCTCTCGAGCTACAAACGAGCACACTCCCGGTGGCGCCCATGAGTCGTTTGTGACGCTCGTCTTCGGTAGGGGAAACGGCGAGTGGAGCTCCCGGAAGGAGGGGCAGCCTCAAATGCGAATGGCAGCGTAGTGGCAGGCGCGAGTGTAGGGGAGGCGCGCGTCCTAGCGGGTGCAGGTGTAGCCGCGGCGAGCGCAACGCATGCTACCGCCCTTGCAGCACGCGCGGCAACAGGTTGCGCCCTGGTGACTGGCGCCCTAGGAGTGGGCATGACGGGCGAGGACGCCCTTGGCGCGGGCGCGACGACGGCTAGCCTGGGCGCCGACGCGTTGTGCGCAGCTAGCTTGGGCGCCGACGTGACAGCTTAAATTTTAGTGCTCAAATTTTGCACAACAATAAGTTTTTATTGAACCTTATATTAAAATATATATAATATATATTTTAAACATAGTTTTTATAGTTTAATAGCATCAAAATATCATCTTCATTATATAGTTCTGGAAGTGTATACAAAATATTTAAGAAAAAATATAATATACTATCTATCATCATGTAAAATTTGAGCTTCAAATTCAAATGGTAAAAAGTAAAACAAAAAAGAGGAATTGCATAAGGGGTAAATTACGCCAACTTAAATTGTTTGAGGTAGTAAAGTAAGCCAATATTTTGTTCGAGGTGTAATTTAGACATAGTGGATTGTTCAGGAGAGTAAAATGAATTTTTCCAAGCTCAAATTCAAATGGTAAAAAGTAAAATAAAAAAGAGAAATTGCATAAGGGAGTAAATTGAGCCAACTTAAATTGTTTGAGGTTGTAAAGTGAGCCAATATTTTGTTCGAGGTGTAATTTAGACATAGTGAATTGTTCATGGGAATAAAATGAATTTTTCCAATTTTAATATGTATGTGGGAACCCGTGGGGGACCTATCATCCATCCGAAACCCGGCGGGTGCGGGTTTGGATTTTCACCCGTTGCATTTCTCGTCACGGGTGGGATTTTTCTACACCCGCCCCGAACCTACCCTGTTGCCATCCCTAAGTCAGAGCTTCCTTGAATCCCGATTTCTCCTTTTCCAATCCTTCCTTTACGGTGTACCACAGCGGAGGCCATGATTCCGACGATGAGGTAGTGCCGACTCCGATTGGCAAGACATCAACTGTCCGGGGACGAGGCCGACAGGAACGTGGAGGTAAACGAGCACGAATGTCGCCGCTTCCTGCTCCTGTTGCTGTTATTGACACCGAGGAGACGCATGCAAGGTGAATACCATGAAGTGAATGCAATTTTTTTACTACATTTTACTTTAGGCATTGCACGATATGTAGAGACCACAACAATTTTATGCCTATATGTTATATTCATATGAGTTGTTGGAAACAATGTGGCAAATTGGATAGATACGAACAACAAGAGGGTAGTGTGTGAATTGTTTGCCAGTGAGTATAGACTTGATAATCTTTCGAGCACACATTTGAACAAAGCAAGGTACAAAAATGTTATCAAACATTTTTAAAGATATGCAAGAACAACCGTGATATGTTGAAAAGTGACTATGGTATTTTTGGAAGAAATTAACAAAGGAAACCGGTCTGAGTTTGGCAAGAATATTGTGACGACAAAAGATTGTGGAAGAAAACAAGTAAAGTATGTTTGATTTATCTATAGCATTCGTCAAATTTCTTTTATAACTATCAATTCATTTGTCATGATATGTTTGCCATGTCATGCCATTGTAGCAAATAAAGGGGTCCAACGGGTTTAAAACCAAAGACCTACAATATAAAGAACATTTATATATTGTGTTTGAGGATCTTCGTAACAACGGTGATGATCATTGGTGTGCTTCACGTGACCTTGCACCATCCCAAGGAAGCCCCTCCAGTGAGGATGAAGAGGAAGAAGAAGATATTTGATGACGAGGTGAAATCAGTACCACCAGGGTCCAACAATCCTCCCAAATTTTGGTGTTTGCACCGTCCCCTATTCTCTTGATCATTAGCCTGACGGCCGTTCAAAATTAGGCCAAGTATGTGAATATGTGATGCATTTACTTCTCTACCGATACGTCGAACTAAAAAAAGTCACGCTAGAAGTCCATATGCTGGTTGACTATGTGCATGTGCACGTACAATGACAAGAGGACCTAGCCTGTTTGAATAGTTTCAAAAGATGCTTTTTTTCAAAATAATAGGCCCTTCGGCCAAGATGTCTCCGACTTCAACTTAACCCTTGCTTACACGCTAGACACAGTCTGAGATCCTTCTTCCATTTCGCCAATAGCAACACGTCTAGCTAAAAAAAGGCACGCTAGATGTCCACATGTTAGTTGACTATATGTGCACGTACAATGAAGGAAACGCATTTTCAAAATATTGAGTCCCCTCGGTAAAAATATCCCCGACTTCAACTTTAAACTAGTTTATACACCCTAGCCAGTCTGGGTTCCTTCTACCATTTCGGTAATTTTCAAATGTATTTTTATTCTGTGTTATTATTTCTAGGGTCTGTAATAGAAAAATCACATTGTATAGAGCCACGGCGCGTCATAACAACATCAAATATAGCCGAAACTGATTTCAACAAACAATGTACCACAAGTGATGAGACCTGAACAGTCGTAGTTCCAATTCAAAATTTGTTATTCTTTCAATTCGATGTATGCATGTTACTCTATCCGCCTGCAGCTCGTTATTAAATCCTGAGCAGGTTGTTTTCTGACACACTTTACTGGTCTGCATGTTCTTGCCGCGGATCATCAAATACTAGTATTTTTTAGGCTGTGCACATATCGAAGCGTACGTAATTTGAACCTTTTTTATTTGATTCCGTGCCTCGCGCTCTGCGTTTATTTACTCGGCGTCGGATTAAGCTCGTCTGTTCAATCTGTTGCAGCTGCGGCCGCGCGCAGCCGGTTGGTTGAGGTTGACTGATCCAGGGATATGGAGATGCCGGCTGTGACGACGATCACCAGGCCTTGGCCGTCGCCGCTTCTTGTTCTTGTTGCCCTCTTCGTCCTCGTGGTCAGCTGCTGCGCGGAGACGAGGTCGCCGGCGGCCGATGAGCTCGGCAGTCCAAGGAGGAGGCGTGCGGCGTCTGTGATGGTGCCCATCGCCATCCTCAAGTCCGCCGTCAGCGAGGGAGCTGGTACGTGTGTTCTGCTGTTTTTGTTTGTTCTCTAGGCTAGCTGTAGCAATCGGATGCCATTAACTTGCATTTGCTCGATTTTGCGGTACACCCTTGAGGTTGCCATCTCGCGCACAAGCCATCCATTTCCTTATTTGGTGAAAATAAAACCCAGGTTAGTTCTTTGCAAAAAAAAAAAAGTTTAGTTAAAAGTCATGGGCGTCATAAGGTTGTTGCCACTAGTTCTTTTGTGGTCATTCAAAGCCATTCTTTGAATTCGAATTTGAAGCAAAGGTTCAAGATTTTTAGTCATGCGCGTCCAATTTGGAAACAATTGTAGGTGAAGCTTGCGTGGACACAGAGACTGAGATGCTAATGACCTCTGACCCATCTTCATCTTAGAAAATGAAAAATATTCCCTTGTCACTTTACAAATGGTAAGTCTTAAGCGTATGATCCAACAAAAAAATTAGTCTGCCATTGCTATAGTTAATCTCCAAAACTGATCCCAACACCTACCATGTTTCAAAGTCTTGTGACGATGAGGTTGTTTCATGTCTGTGATGACACGTTCCAAGTACTTTTACAGTGTGCATGGATGGAACTCCTCCTGCTTACCATTTGGACCCTGGCTCTGGAACGGGGAAAAACAACTGGATAGTTAATCTAGAGGTTAGCTTTTATAATGCTGCCTCAGTTTGAAAAACTAAAATGGCATTCTATGTTTTGGCTATATATGCACGCAATATTTTTTATTCAAACTTGAAATTAGAAGAAAAGGCAATAACATGACGAAGCATGATGCAGGGAGGCGCGTGGTGTAACAATGCCAGGACATGCCGGCTTACCAAGGGAAGCGGCCGCGGCTCGTCGGACCACATGGAGAAGGAGATCGCCTTCACCGGCATCATGAGCAGCAGCCCGGTTGCCAATCCCGGTGAGTTCGTTCGCCCATCGATCCACTCCTGATCATGCCCCTCTATTCCATCCATCCCTAGTAATACTCCATACAAGCACGTCTGCAGACTTTTACAACTGGAACAGGGTGAAGATTCGTTACTGTGACGGCGGATCTTTCGCCGGGGACACTTACAACAAGGTCCATATCTTGAAATATCGCCGACCTGTTTCTTCAGCGTGCCATTTCTTTTGAAGACTAGCATGATTGAACTGCATATCTAGCTCACCAAAAGATCCTAAAAACTGTAGGACATTGGTGCTAATTTCCGCGGGCAGCGCCTCTGGAACGCAACCATTAGGCACCTCCTCTCCATCGGAATGGCGTCAGCAAATCAGGTTCCATCCCTCTCTGTTCACCAACGAACTGACAGACAATTCTGCCTTCGCTTGGATCGTTAAGTTTAACAGGTGTTACTGATCGATCCGTCAGGCGCTCCTCACCGGCTGCTCCTCCGGTGGCCTGGCGGTGATACTCCACTGCGATGACTTCGGCGCCTTCTTCCCGCCCGGCCGGGGCACCACTGTCAAGTGCCTCGCCGACGCCGGCTTCTACCTCGACGCGTATGTTAGTTCATTTCAATTTCATCCCCAAGCTTGCTGATTGATCTCTTCACATATATAGCAATCGATTAACAGCAAGTTTTGCGATGGTGCAGCGTAGATGTCTCTGGGGGTCGCAGCTTGAGATCCTACTTCGGTGACATTGTGGCCATGCAGGAAATAGCTCGGAATCTGCCGGCAGCTTGCACCGCCCGTTTGGACGCGACCTCGGTTTGTGCTACTGGCCTGCTGCTCCTATCCTCTTTCACAGTTTTTTTTCTTTTGTACTGACTCCCTGCACGTAGAGCATCACCACTAATGTCAAGAGACATCAAAACATAACCGTTCACTTTGCTGATAGATTGATTTCTCTCACACAGTGCTTTTTCCCGCAAAATATAATTGATGGCATAAAGACCCCGATTTTCCTGCTAAATGCAGCATATGACTTCATTCAGGTAATAAGCTCTCTGTTTGGTGTTACACAGGCAGATGAATAGTTGTTACATACTCACATTTAGCAAATGCATTTGGTCGTTCAGATAGTGCTTAGCCTGGCTCCGAATAGAGCTGACCCCAGCGGAGCATGGAGAGCATGCAAGTCCAACCATTCGGCCTGCAATGCGTCCCAGATGAAAGTCCTGCAAGGTTCAATTTTGGCTACCCATCTATGTGCTCACCTTTGTATAAGAGTACCAAACAATTATCCGAATGTCATGAAGTGTTACGATAAATCTTTGCCTACAAGTGCAGATTTCAGGGATCAGATGGTAGCATCCGTCAAAGATTTCTCCGGATCTAAGAAGAACGGCCTGTTCATCAACTCCTGCTTTGCCCACTGCCAATCCGAGCTGCCAGGAACCTGGAACAACCCAGCAGGTGGCTCCCCTGCTATTCAGAACAAGGTAGGACGTAGATACTAACGAACAAAATGATTTCGGTGATGATTTTGAAGGGTACATACCAGTATTTACTTTTCATGTTGATGCACAGGGGATTGCAAAATCAGTTGGCGATTGGTACTTCGGTCGAGCTGAAGTGAAGGCTATCGACTGCCCTCATCCCTGTGGCAAAAATTGCCATAATATCATATGAAAACTTTTAATATTTAGCTGCTTGCTCCTTCACCTTCAGAATTCGAAGGTTACACACATGCGTTGTGAAAAGAGTGTACGTACATCACAATGTTTTTTAGGAATCTCAATACGAGTGCCGATCACATTGTTTTAAAGGGATTCGAATTCGGCAACTGAGTAATAGTTGATCCCGTTTCCAGTCAAAAAAATAGTAGCTCCAGAATAAATGACAGTTTTTTTTCCAGCAAACTAATGGTTGCTCCGCAAGTGCGGAAAAACAGAACATGAAAATCAGATATTGACCGTTTATTTGGTTGTGTTATTCGTGCCCAGTTGCCACTACCGTCAAACATCATATAAATTATAATTCATTCCAGTGCTCATACTTACTAGTACTGCAACAACCTAGAATGATACCTGGAGTGATTCTACCAACAAGAATAAATTGTATCATTATACAAAACTGCAGCTAGTGGAACAAAGACTCTGGCTATTAGCAAGTTCTATTTCTGTACAACTTAGAAAACTGATGCTATCCCTACTATGGACAATATGCTGGGGCATAGCACAGAATGGAATCGATAACTCCTGGAAACTGAAGGTGTGTGTCCCGGTATGAAGCCACCACATCATCTGACAAGTGTCATGAATTACATTCAGTCTACTGCCACATACAGTGATACAGCCTAAAATGGATTGCCACCACCAAAATGCAACTCTACACCAGGATAACATTTACAACATCACGATGCTGCTTGGGCCGCGCCAAGTTTGTTAGCACTTTTTTTGTCTAGTTTCTTTTTTGAGCCTTTATTTTCAGATTTTTCCTCTTCTTGTTTCTTCACCACTGGTTTGAACTGTAGAAATAGAAAGAATGATACCTTTAGAATCAGGTGTGTTCACTGAAGCATATTGGAGAGCCAAAAACTGGTGATATCAATACAAGGACCAAGGTATAACGAAAGTAAGCATGTGAAACTAAGTATGTTATGTTGATTGCTAGCCATGACTTCAGTCGGGTAGGATCACAATGATTCACTGTGCAAGACAATTCACTAGTAAAACCTCAAATTGTTTCTAATTCTAGATCTAACTTATTCAAAGCTGTTCACATGTTAACATGTAACACTATGCAAAGGAAATGATAAATGATTACACTCAAGAACACCTTTCTAACAAGAAACTTGCAACATCAGTCCTAAATAAATAGTTGAAATGTTACTTAAAGGTATAAAAATGTAGCATGCCCAATGAGAGGAATTTTTACAGGACGAAGAGAATGACTGTCGATGACAAACCTGATATACAGAGTAAATAACATTTCTCCGGATTTGAGCCATCATGTCTAAGAAAAGATTATACCCCTCGAGCTTGTACTCGATAAGAGGATCTCGTTGAGCATAACCCCTAAGCCCAACCGCTTGTTGTACAAACTTTAACGCTTGCAAGTGTTCTTTCCAGAGTCTATCAATATTGCTTAGGATTAGGAACCTCTCAGCTTCTTTCATCAAGCCTGGAGCTTGCTTCTCCACAATTTCCTGGCATACAAGCATAGATCTTAAGGAAGGAGGAATGACAACTTACCATTTCATGGGGTCATAGTATTTGAACTGGCAAATTTAATACAGTGAATAAATAAATCGGTATTAAAAAAAATAACAGCAGAGCGGTAAAACCAGACGAAAATCGACAAAATTCAGTTCAAAATTCTCTTAAAAGTTACACAACGATTCAAAAATAATAAATTATTAAAAAATGTGAATACCAGCCGGTATTTACCGATAGGATCAAATACTGGTGGTGACAGGTAGAACCGAAAATCAGCGAAACTCACTGAATTTTGGCCAAAAAATTCACTGGTTTAATACAATTTTGAATGCGAAGATGCACTGGGCAGTTAAAACACATGAATTGATAAATTTTGAAAAGGAAATGCAGATCAGCTAAAATTCAAACTCCTGTCATTCCCATAAAAAGCAATTCTTCCTTTAAACTAGAATACACATTTCAGGAAGTGGAAGACTTGAGCCTGTTTCTTTATTATAATGATGCCAATTCCAATTGAATAAGTTTCCTGCTGAGTTGGGTTAACCCCTGTACTAATAACAACCACTGTCGTACTTGACAAGAGTAGCTTTAAATTTGTGGGCACTCAGAATATTCTCTTCATTTTTAACAATTATTTTGCATTAACCTGCAGAATATGAGGTAGCAAGATACTACATAACAACAAAACACAAAGACAGAAAACTCACAGTTTTTTGGAAGTATGCTTCACGTCCTCGTGTACGAAGATAATCCCGCAAATCTTCATAGCTTGAGCTTTTACTTTCTAATAATTCGGGTGTCAAGTCATCTAATAGATAACAATACCTAAGAGAACATTTACGAGAAACATTACAAAAAGGCAGCACTATATCAATTAACAGATTCCCCAAAACAATCTGACTAACAACAAACTCACTGTTGTAGTTTGGCTATAAGTTTGGGAAGGTCCCAACTTTCCTTTGGAGTATCAGGGCCTATATTTGCCTGCAAATAGAGGAATGGAGATCTTGTAACATTTACACTCAGCTTTATGAGAAGCCATGTTTTGGTGAATCACTAACCTCTAATATGTCATCCATTGTTAATTCAGCGTATTCAACAATAAGTGATTCGAGACTATCGGATGCAAGGGCACGCCTCCTTTCTGCGTACACACGATCTCTCTGGCTGTTCAATACCTCATCATACTCGAATAACTGCTTCCTGATATCGAAAAAGTAGTTCTCAACTTTCCGCTGAGCTTCATCTAGAGCCCTTGTTAGCATCTTTGATTCAATAGGAAGATCTTCAACTCTGAATGCTTGCATCAAACCCTACAAAGGAAATCGAAAATTATGCATTTAGATTTATTACGAAATCATTTTAAATAATTTGGAAACAACATGGCAAGTTTGCAACAGTACATTTTGAAGCAGCAAACAATCAAGTAACACAGAATTTTATGAGATACACACTAAAGACTAAAAAATATATACAAAACAATTGCACAATATATTAAAATAATTGTGACACTTCTGAAGGTAAATGTAAAATAGAGTATATACACTGAAAAAAATTACTAAAATAACTGTGACAGGTATTTTATGCGATTGTCACATCCCATTCTTCAGAAACTGTCACTGAGTGAATTCCAGTACATTCCATTCCATTTTTATGACCGATGTATTTCAAATTCCTAAATAATAACATGCAGCATTGACATATCCTATTCCGTCAGAAGCATTTAGTAAAGTACAGTAAGGCATCAACAAAAATATGGAAATACTGCAGGGGCAATTTTGATGCAGTACTGTATTTTTGCACATACAATCAGTGGCATCTCATATAAATCAGGTCTGGAAATAGAGAAAGTAAAACAAACCTGTATCCTGTCACCTCCAAAGATCCGGAAGATATTATCCTCTAAGCTAAGAAAGAAGCGAGAGCTTCCAGGATCCCCTTGCCTGCCACTCCGACCACGGAGCTAAACCAGATACAGCAAATCAATTATTCTGGCACAATACATATGCAATTCGTAGAAGCAGAAAGATAGATTTGGCTGAACTCTGAATATTGAAGCTTCAACAAATCATCAGCATATCACCTGATTATCAATTCTGCGTGATTCGTGGCGCTCTGTTCCTACTACGTGAAGCCCACCTGCTGTAATGACCTGAAAATCACAATGATCTTGTAAGTGCTATATTCAACTGAAACAAATACTCTGAATGTTTCTTTCACATTCAATATAACCTTGTTCTTTTCCTCCTCTGTGTAAACTTTATATTCATCTGCTATCTTCATGAATGCATTTCTCAAATTCGCTATTACTTCATCACGTGTTGGTCCCTGACAGATAAAGAAACGAAGTTTAGTTTCCTGCATGTGCACCTGGCTTGGGCCCAATATCGATAGACATGAAGCAGTTGGTGCAGCAACAAGCACTCTGCACGAGGTGAGCAAAAAAATTTTCTCAAAAGAGCAGGAGAGATGTGTGTCATATCATTAAGTAGAGAAAGTACAAAAAATAGTTAAATGAGGTTAAATCCTCACCCAAAACACCTAAATCACTCACTTGCACACCCATGAGATAACAAGAATGGGCGCACCATGTACAATAAAAGGGCGACTCGCACTTGAAGTACTCGACAGAGACAGATAAACTTTTAACAACATGTCCATATTACAAGATATTTTAATCCAATAGGTTAACCATAAGGTTTATCTATATAATCAAACATAATTATAAAAAAACACATATCCACCAGTGATGTACTCCCTCCACTGCTTTTTGATTTGCGTATTTGCTCAAACATCTTTTACCATATTGATGTGTGCATTTTTGTGTTACTGATTATGAGCCTCATCTTATGTGCATCTGTCTCTTGGACTGGAGCTGGAATTAATTTGTATGCGACTGTTGGCATGGGCATACACTGAATTTGCATGCGTCTATTGGCTGGCTACCTAATTAACACAACAAATGTTCGCTTTGATTTGGTGCCTCTTCGCTGTGTTGGCAGTGATTAAATAGAGTTCAGCTCCCTCCTTGGTCTCCGCATCACGGCCAAATACACATATCAAAAGGGGATGGAGGGAGTACCATTTTGGAAGATCAAACAGTGCATGTGTAAAGACTAACAAAATTACATACCGGCAAATGCCAAAATATCTGTGGTTTGCAGATTCAAAAGTTAAATAAGCTGTGGCAACTATTGCTATATCCAAATCTGAGCCTCCATCAATAATAAATACTTCTGAACATGAACACAATGAACCTTTAGCAAAGATTTATATAAAATGATCCGCTGCCATAACTAAAGAAATATTCACACTTTGTTTTACTGCAATGGCTGATGTTCTGAAGTCTGAATCCTAGCAGAGCAAGTTTTCTAAAGTTTCATGTGGTAAACAAGCGACTACGGCTAACCTTTAGGAAATATGCAGATTATGAAATTATGAGTTACTAACTAAAACCATAAGACACTCAAGAAAGTATGATAAGTAAAATATATCATGATACCATTTTACATATAAACATTTCGATATCTGATAGTTTTAATCATCTCCAATGTGGCAATATGCTGATGGATATAAAAGATACAGTATGCCACAAATCCGACGATGCTTCCATAATATCCTTTTTTAGCCATGTCTCAAAACAGTAGTCTGGGATAGATACTGAGGAATCAAATCAAGTGTTTTTAAGCATTTGCATTTCCATAGTGATATTAAATGCTGCAATAAATACAAACTAAAACAAAGTTAAAATTTATGATAGCTTCAAAAAACCTACCTTCTCACATGAGTATGAAAGCCGGTCTTCTGCTTCTAGCTCAGTTAATGATTTCTCTCCCCATTCTTTTACAGCCACTTCAACTGCATCTTTGACAGATGATAATGTTTCTTTTGAAAGTTCACATGGGAACAAGCTTTCGTTTGTCTGAGGCAGAATAAGTGTTATAAGTTACAATTTTTATCACAAGTTAAACCTGCAAGATTCCCTAGAATTTCAAGGTCATAACGCATTTAATCATATCAATACTAAACATGTAGCCTATAATCTACCTTCCATGTCTTTCTTGGTGTTATCTGCTTTTTGGATACAATAACACCGTCTAGTGGATCGACAACTCTGCATAATTCAGATTAAAAATAGTGTATAAGAACAGCTGAAAACTTGATATAACTAAGGATTGTATTCATCAGGCATTAGAATAGCCATGGGGGCGGTCTTACCCCCACCGGTCGAGTTTTTATTATTATTATTATTACACATGCACAGAAAAACAATTAGCCCCTCTTTAGAAAGCACATGTGTTCCTAGAGAAGCATAATGAAAAAATCAAGTTTAACTTTTCCTAATTCATTAAAAGAAAAAGACCCATAAATAACCTGGCTAACAATAGAATATGCATTGTTTTCTACTTACAAGCATACATTTAGTACTGTAAAATATTAGCAATTCTGAAAAGAAAGTTAATACCTTGGCATAAGGATCTCACGCAACTTCAACCTAGCCATGAATTCTGCATTGCCACCAAGGATAATATCAGTTCCACGTCCTGCCATATTAGTGGCAATAGTCACGGCACCAAGACGTCCACTCTGAGCCACAATCTCTGCCTCCCTCTCAACATTTTCTGGTTTAGCATTCAGGACCTTCAGTAGAAAATTTCGGAACATAGTAGATAAATATTAGATGGCTTTGCACCTTAGAAATGAGAACACTAGGATGTAACTTACAAGAGCATCCAAGATTTAAAGGTAATATGCAGACTATCGACAAGGAATACAAATCAGTAATTAATTTTGTGTGCTACCCTATACTAATCCTTTCATTCCTCCCTTCTTGTGGAAGAAAGAAACCAAATGATACAAGGTCAGTTCCCTGAAGTGTCTATCCAAAAAGTGAAGGTTCAAAGTTTCAAAAAGGTATGAGATTCCCTTATCAGCAATGCTAAACAAAGCAGCTGGAGACAAGGAAGATTTTTTCTTAGTTTTGTATTAACTTATGAACATTTTTTTCTCTAGATTATTTTTCCTCTTCTGGCATATACTTCTGTGCATAAGAATATTTTGGTCAAGTGTCAACATATAGGGAGTACTGAGCACTAAGAACAGCATTCTAGAATGGATAAGGTAGGCTTCGCTAATGTTAATGTAATTAAAAGGAATACCTCATGAGAAATCCCGCTTCGCGCAATTGTTCCGACAAAGATTCACTTTGCTCAACACTAGTGGTACCAACAAGCACAGGGCGGCCAACCTTATTCATTCTTGAGATCTCCACAAGAACAGCACGCCACTTTCCATTTGTTGCTCTAAAAACAACATCTGATTCATCCTGCAGAGAAAGAAGCAAAACTACAGAAAATGAGAATGATGATTGAATTAAAAGGACCTCACAATTACCAAGAGTGAAATGATTATAAAAACAAACTGCAGGCACCTTTCGTATCATTGGCTTGTTAGTTGGTACAACAGTAACTTTTAGTTTATATATGCTCTCAAACTCTTGGCTTTCAGTAGCTGCAGTTCCAGTCATACCACAGAGTTTTGGAAACTGTCACAAAAGTAATTGGTTTCCTCAGAATTAATAGATTGAAAATATAATAAACAAAAGAAAAGGAGGAGGTTGAGCACATATATTCATTAGATATTTTATCAACATAATTCAACAATGATTAGTGGCTAATTTAATTCAAACAGAGCTGGAACAGGAGATTCTGTTTCCAAATATTTTTTTAGCATTGGAAGTTTGAAAATAAAAAATTATCACTTGCCTGAAGAAAGAAATTTTGGTAACTTATCGATGCGAGAGTAATTGTTTCATTTTGTATAGGTACACCTTCTTTCGCTTCAATTGCTTGGTGGAGACCATCACTCCATCTCCTCCCCTGCCAAAAAAATAAATTGACCAAATGTGAAAACCAGACTAACGTTACTAATCTTCAACACCTATATTCACACTACAAACAGAATGATGTGCACAAGAAGCTCTGCCAGCCAGAGCATATAATGCAAATATCTTTATGCCACATACAACAGCTATTGATTGCACCTTTCCTGCTCTTTTTTTTCTTTACTCCATTTGTGTGAATGTTAACAAATATGAATTGCAAATATATGTGTCTTCTGTCAGAATGAACTTGCATAATGGAATGCTAGTTCAGAGGTAAGTTCTAATCAGACCTGATATACAAGTCACAGATTGGCCAATCAAGGAGAAGCAACAAAAAAAACATAAAAATATATAAAGAGGTTCTTGAGGCTAACATGGCTAACCTGAGAGCCATGCATTTACCAGGGCCTACAATAAGCACTTTAGGCCATACGGGGACAATGAAATGTCTTGCAAAACTGAGTTTAACAAGAAAATACTAACCGCCATAACTCTGCCTGTGAACTCATCCACAATAAGCACTTCCTTGCTACGGACAATGTAATTGACATCTTTAAGGAATAGCTCCTTAGCTTTGATTGCATTAAGAACATATGATGCCCACTGTTCTCGAGGATCATAAAGGTCGTTTATGTCAAGTATTTCTTCAGCATCAGCATAACCTTGCTCTGTGAGTAAAACATTTCTCTGCTTTTCATCAACCTGAAGAAGCAACCATTTATTAGATGAAAACTTATTTCAATAAAACCAAAGCAACAAAAAATTGTGGATAGGCACAAATTATGGCTACATTTTAGGCATAAATAAGCATCATGTGTTTATTCTTCAGAAAACTGTGATAGAATATTGGGGTATGTATTTTTAATCTCAGATAAGAAGGGCAAATATAAGTTTGACAAATGAAGGGGGTAGAATAAACTGACTAGTACTAAAGATTAATAACATGAGGATGCAATGCATTATGTAATCATGCTACTAATATCCATCCAAAAGTGATTCCATAGAGACGAATTAGTTCATTTCTCACAGTGTAATGGATGTCCCGCCCAAAAGCTTCAGCTATTTTTGCTGCTTTGTAATACCGATCGCTTGGCTTCTCAGCTAGACCTGATATTATAAGTGGTGTTCTTGCTTCATCGATAAGGATAGAATCAACTTCATCTATCACACAGTAGTTGAAGTTCCTCAAGACAAGCTCATCTACAGTCTGCAATATCAAACACTAGATTAAATCCTGGGACATGTGGTGATCCCTGTTCCTACAGAAGAAAATAACATTCCTGCTACTTAAGACAGAATCTTATACACCGGATAGCGAATAAATAAAACAAAACAATTTCCAATGAAGACAAGTGCATACCATTGCAAGATTATCCCTTAGATAATCAAAACCAAGCTCACTGTTTGTGACATAAGTAATATCACATGAGTAATTTTCCCTCCGTTGCTCAGGTGTCATATTCTCTGTCAGGATAAAGAATAAATATCCATTCAACAAACCATCACTAGCAAACAGAAGAACAGAACCAGCAAAAGAAAATGGAAGTGCCAGACTAGGAAATATGAAGTTACATGATAGTGCAAAGACATATGATGTGCTCAGAACGGTAGTGGACCAGCTATATATTCATGGTAGGAGCTGTCAGGCTTTCATGGTTCATATAAGTCATCCTTTTAGGCTTACTTAATTCTAGTTTTTTTCAAATACATGCCAGTACTTCCATGGACCTTTCACTCGTTAAAGCTAGCTAACATAAAAAAAGCTCTACTAATATATGTATTCGAAGGTGTAAACTGAGCAACATGTGCAACTGGAGATGGCATGAATGATAGGAATGAACAATGTGATGTGATCACATACGTTGAATCAGGCCAACCTGCAGTCCTAAAAATCGGGGAACTTGACCAACCCACTCACAATCACGCCTTGCAAGATAATCATTGACTGTGACAACATGTACTCCTTTCCCACTCAAAGCATTTAAGTATGCCGGCAGAATAGCCACGAGCGTCTTCCCCTCTCCAGTCTTCATTTCTGCAATTTCGCCCTTGTGCAGAACCATGCCACCAATCAACTGTACATCAAAGGGGCGAAGGCCTAAAACCCTCTTGGAAGCCTCCCTTACAACAGAAAATGCTTCCTGCATAAACCATACAGAACATTCCATCTTCAGATATCATTATATGGGAGTTTCTGTTCTTAATGTATCTTGGGTCATCTTATAGTGGATGAAAAGAAATAGTGAGCTCGGTCAGGTCTAGTATATATCTGTTTCCATAATAAATATACTGCAGCTCTATTGCATAATCTATTGAAGAACTATAGCTCTTGCTGAGTCTGTTTAACTGTTTATATGGTGAGTGAATTGTTTCTCTTCTAGGACTAACTTCCAATGTGCAAAGCTTTTGCTTCCTCAATGGTCGATGAAAAGTGGATCATCAACTTCTCGCTTGTGTCTTCACTTTCTCTAATTCCTTTCTCAACTGCATACATATTAGCATACAATTGCTTCTTTACTTTATATTAGACTCAACTGCTGTATAGGTGGCTGTCCCATTGAGTTCAAGATCAAGCCGTGCTTTTACAATCCAGTGATAGTCAATTCGAAGGAAATGTGTGGCATTCTTATCATATTTTGAAACAATGTATCGCAAGCATGCTTTGCTACTGAAAGCATATGAGCGTCCGCGATGTTTGGGTACGTACTGGGAGGAGGGAGTCGAGCGATTCACCCGAGCGCGCCCGGCCCTGGAGCCCTGCGGTGCGTGCGCGTAGGTCAGCGTCGGAGAGCGCAGAGACCTCGGGCTCCATGGCGTTGATGCGCGCCACAGTGTCCGCGTACTTCTTCCGCGTTGCCTCCCCGTCATCGCGCCCGCCGCCACCGAACACGCCACCCAGCAGGCCCCCAGCGATGCGCGCGCAGCGTGGCTACCTCTTGTCTGCTCATGCATCGCACGACCACGACGGAGGGGCTGGAACTGGACCCGGCAGCCACCGCTACTGAGAGGCGGAGGCAAGGGGAGGGTGGTAGCAGACGACGACGGATGGGGGCAGCGCAGTGCGGCGGCCGCAGCAGCGGCAGAGGCTGGACGCGCCATAGCCACGGCACCCTTGCTTGCTGCTGGGCTCGATGGCTCCTCTCCGGCGCTTCGTGTGGCGGAGGCGCGCACGACTACGGCGGCGACAGGCCGCCGCGTGCTCTGGGTGGTGGGCAGGCAACGGCTGAGGCCTGTGGCGTGGCGTGGCTGTAGAGGTTGAGACGGTCAGACGGATAAGGAAGTGGTGGACCGTGGAACCAGCCCATCTCCGTATTGGCCCAATACCTTTTTTCAGTCGATATTGGCCCAATACTTAGAAGCTAACAGATTAGGCTGAATCGGTGTCAATTCAAATTTTGGACTCGTGGCCCAATTTTTAATCTTGATATATATATTATTTTTAACCAAACATCGATCTTAAATTTAAATCCAATTATGATAATAGTTAGCACAGTAGCCACGCAAGAACGGGACCAATTTGGATTAAATTAATCCAATTAATTAAAATTCGGTACAGGAAAAGTGGCACAAAAAGTCTAGCATTCTTTCTTTTTTTTCAGCATCACTAGCCTAGCATTCCACACTTGCCCGTACCCTGAAATAAATGGATTTCAAAGAATTGTCAGAAGTTAGAACATCAGTCCAAAAGTTGTATATGTCATGTACCATCCAATGAAATATTCGACTACAGGACTCTTATTGTGTAATTTTCTTGTATGTATGACAAAAACAGTTTATGAACTCATGCTACGGTTAAAAGATAAAGAATCAGGCAAAATCGTACAACTCCCCGCACCCTAAATCCCACCTCGACCAATGAAAAATGTGCTCGGCTTTGGCATCTCCCCAACCGAACAATTTCTCTTCCATCTCAGCTATTGTTTGGCAACTCTCTGTACCCTTTAGAAATGCAATGCTCCCACTATTTGTGTTAGCTGGGTTCCGGTGGGACCAGTTTCAGGCTGCGCATCCACTCACAGAAGCTGTGGTCGTCAAAGTTAATGAAGCTGCTCTTGAGCCTAGCCCTTTGCTCAGGAGTAAGTGTCCGTAATTGCGGAAATCTTGACTCCTGAAAGAAACAACAGGTTTCTGTTAGCAAATTGAGGCATCAAGTAAGTTCAGTTTACTTTTTCAAGAATCACATTGCTCGAAGCAGCCACAATTATGAGAAAAATAACCCAAAAGCATAAAGGTTTAGATAAAGTATTACCTGCTCATAAGTAGGGTCCTTGTGAGCGGGGATCAGGCGTGAAACAAAATATCTAGCCTGTGAGCTTCCTTCCTGTACCAAATTGTAGGAAACCATGATTAGTTAGAAAAGCCTGTAACGCCTATAAGTGATCTCTCATTGTAATCACTTAGCTAATGAAGCAAGTATTGAAACTTAAAAGATTGGATGACTCAAATGGACCATCAACATGGATGCGATAGACAGCTATCTTAAGGGGCTGTTCGTTTCCTTTAGCATGCTAAAGTTTACTGTCCCTTTTCAGGCTAAAGTTTAGCCCCTCTTTTGCCCCACATGTTCGTTTCCTTGAGGCTAAACTTTAGCCCTTTAGCCCCTTTAGCCTCTTTAGCCCCATGAAATGAACAGCCCCTAAATTAGAGGTTAAGCAATCCAAATCAAACTAAAGATTTGCATTGAGGTAAACAAATGAAACACAATAAAGTTCCTAACCAGAAAGTTTCAATCCAACTGAAATATTCATGATTAGTTAAACAACAGTTATGAATGAAATAGTTTAGGAGAACAGCAACTAAAAGAAACAGAGAAAGATGAGAACAAGCAAACTGACTTTGAATGAAAGTATCCTGGGCGCTGGAAAACGCTGCTCACTGAGCTCTTCAGCCAGTGTACGGCATGCTGCTAGAGCTGCTGCACTTTGCCCTTCTTGGGCTGCTAGCTCAGCACCCTGAAAAAATATAGGAATGTCAGGTCAACAATTGTTTAAAAACAAATGAACAAGATACAGAGTAAATGTCTAAGCATCAGGGAAATTATAAGTATATATACTCCCTCCGTTCCAAAATAATGTTGTTCTAGCCTTAGCCATTCTTCTCAAATTACATGTCATTCTCACTTCCCAATACATCTTTCCCTTTTCCAAATACAATATTCCCTTTTCCCACTACATCTCTATCTCTCTCATCCTCGCTTTCAGTCCACCCACATTTTTACTTCTCCTTATTTCCCGTAAACAACTCTAGAATGACATCTAAAAGTGAACAGAGGGAGTAAGTCTTAGTCTCAGGAGCTACATGATGACATTTATTAGTTTGTGCATGCATTAACTAGTTTGCATTAACTTCACTGGTAATTCAGTAATTGCAATTTATTCATATTTCCATTGGTTCATGTTGTATCAAATTTCTTGACTAGCTATCACATATACTCGTAACCCTTGGTGCAAGTTAATAATAACTAGCATGGTATTGCCAAAAAAACACAAATTTGTTACTGTGATTTTATACTTACTGACGGTATGTCAAAAATTCAAATGTGAGAAGAAAGCATGCTGATAACCACAATAGATAATGAGGAGAAAGACATAATCAAAAGTTTCAAAACTAGAGACTAGTGAATTCCTATCATTAAGATTCAAAAGGGGCCATGTAGATGAGTTAATTAAAGGTAAAGATGATGTAAAGTTATGAATACAAAATTACAAAATGCAGATAAAATTGTAAAGGAGAAGGGTCAGAAGAAACATACCAACCAAATGAAAATATCAGTTCCATGGTCCAGCACCACTGCAGCATTAGATTGCATGGCAAGATCATATGCTGGCAACTCCTCAAACGTGCCACCTTCACGATGCATTATGCACCGAGGTGCCATCATACGAAGTGAAAGGTCAAATGATGCATTCAAAAACAAATGCCGAAGTACAGATCTTTCATCTTCATGTCCTACTATGCCACCTAAAAGTGGTCCCCTTTTCATGTGAAACAAGCACTCAGGAAGTGATGCTAGTTCTTTTGGGAATCGGTAAAGTCTCGATTTGGGGGCCTGGCTACCAAACTTGAGAGCTATATCCTTTACTCTTTCATCAATTGAGAGCCTCATGTCAACAGCATCAGAGGCAGTTCTGGCACGTAAGGCTGTTCTTTTACCTATGATGACTGAAGCAACATCCTCCTGTACACTGGCCAGATACGCAGACAAACCATCAACAGTCTGCAGCCTCATAGTGATCACACGGGTGATTTCTGCTTGATACATATTGGAATAACGGACTGCAAACTGGAAGTAAACAAAATCATTCTTGATATCACTCTTTGTCTCTAGAGACACAGAAAAACTTTGTGTCTCCTCAACACTGTGCATCTGGATACAAAATGAAGTGTCATGCTTAAATGATTCATGAGAATCAGGGGATGCCTCTTCGCCAGGGCCAATAACTTGAGTAACAAGCATGGTATCTGAACATCTGATCTCAAATAAGCCATGGGAACCAGCTGCTCTAGTTGATGCCCTTTGTAAATTGACCCCAAAGGCCTCTCCAAAGTCATCATGAAGTAAAAGCACACCTCCGGAACACTTTGCCAATGGTTGCAGAACAGGAACCCTGACAGGACATGTTCCAGCACAAAGAATATCAATGACAGTGCTGTGTCTCTGTGCTTCATGTCCAAGACTCTCCATCCACTTCATAGCATTCTTCTCCAGGTAAGCATAGTTTGGGTGCTGGACAGAATGAGGCACGGATCCTGGTCCAAATGTGCTAGGGCCACCAGCACACACCAAGATCCTGCAGTTACCACCAGATCTCTTGATGATCCCGCGTGACAGCTCCACTGAAGGCCCTTGAATAATACCAAGGGCAACCTCTACTGCTGCACCAACGCAACGATCCCTTGAAACTTCAGGCACACTGAGAGGATAGGGTCTTAGCGACGAGAATATTGTGTGTGCAACAGGAAGCGAAGCATGTATGGGAGACAGGTAAACACCTGTCCCATATATTAGTGCCTTCAAAGAGTCATGAGTAGGTGATTTATTTCCAGGTAGCACATCTGCTGACACTGCCGCACCCTCTGAGAAATCATACACTGAGACAGTCCGCCCGTAGGTGATGATTCCTATCTTCGCTGTAGGAGGGAGTGAATCCACAAAAGCATGTAAGGACCCCTGCAGATGTTGCAGGTTCGCCTCGTCAAGACACTCATCTATGAGTATGAAAATGGGTCCGGACACCCTTGTGTCAGTCACTGGAACAAAGCCTGGCCGTCTGTTCCCCACTTGCACATAATCCACAGTCGTGGACGCGAGCTCTGGCCACTGGAGCAGGTTCTGCTTGCTGGATACAACAAATTCCCCCTCGCTGCCGTTGAGCTTCTTGCAAATGACGCACTGCCACTGCCCAGAGCCGATCAACACATCGCAGTACATATTGACATAGGCCCCGCAATTCAGGCACCGGCGTGGATCACGCTCCACGAGCTCTGGCCCAGGCGACACCTCCTTCCCCGGAGAAACAAGAGCCCCAAACCCCAAGCTAGGGGCATTCAGCAGCTTCTTCTGCTTCAGCACCTATGATTGCAAAAGGCACATCAGAAACAGCACAAAACCTTGCAGTCGTGGAAACAAGCTTTGGAACAGATAATGCATAAACAATGAGTGTCTTGAGTTTCTGGTTAGGATACAAATGGTAATGCGCCTATGCGTACATACCACAGCGGAGCTCTAAGATAATGGCATTCAGGCAGCGTAGTGGGAGCGAAGCGTACCTTGTGCGCGGAGAACTGGACGTAGGGGCTGTCCAGGCCCTCCCCTGGAGCGGTGGCGGCGGCGGCGTCGTGGAGGCGAGGTCCCCTTGAGGCGTGAAGGCGCCATTGAGATAGCGAGGCGCGGAGGAGGTGGGGAGCGAGACGGCGGCGGAGGAAGAGGAGGAGGGGTATCCCGCTGCGAAGGGCGAGGGATGGGGCGACACCGGGGTGGCGCGGAAGGGCACGGCCCCGGGGCGCAGCGGCGAGGAGAACACGGGCGGGCCCGGCGGCGTGCTGAGGTGCGCCGGGCCGGGGCCAGAGCCGGGGTCGAGGAGCCCCGCGCGGCCGCCGCAGGGGAGAAGACGGCCGGCTGGGGCGGGGTGAAGGGCGCCGCGGGGAACGGAGGAGACGCGTGCGCCGGCTGCGGCTGCGGCCGCGGCCCCGGCGGCGTCTCCTCCATGGCGGCCGTGCTGACGGAGATCGGCGGCGCGGCGCGCAGATCTGAAGGCGCACGGAGGGGAGAGGAGCTCAATTCGATTTGGATCGGCAGAAGGCGCAGGGGCTGGCGGGCTGGCAGGATCGGGGACCCGAGTGAGGAATGCGACGATGGAGATCGGATTTGCTCCGCTCGATGTGATCAAACGCCGCGCGTCGACGTGTATCTCGGCTCCCTATTGGTCGGGGTTCGCGGGTTCTTCGACGGGACCAGCAGAGCAAAGTGTGCGTGCTGTGTGTCTGTCAGTCGCGGGAAGACGGCTCGTCACGGTCACTCTCGGAGTCAACGGTGAACTTTCGCTCGCAGTGCAGATTGTCCCACGACCTACACTCCAGCAATTAACGTAAATCTATTAGTGTCACGAGTCATTTGTTAGTCCCAGCATTATATCCATGTGATGTAAACTAATTAATCAGAGAAACAATTTGTCATGTGTTGTTAGATAAACGAATGAAATCTTACTGCCTCTGAACAATTACCGCAAATCCAACGTGTCATGGCCTTTTCTCCGCCAACCCAACATCATGGCATGTATATGTCACTCGTAAACTAACGAATGGATCTTATAATTCTTAAGGCGTCATGTAGGTTAACAAACCATGTCTAGATGACCAGGTCAATATTGTAGTACATAACATCACACTCTTAAGTATAACGTATTTAAATTCATTGATCTATACAGATATATCACACGTGAAAGGGAGAAGCCTAATATCATATCGCTATTGTCTAGACAAATTTGAGCTTCTCGTCGAACAAAGAAAACATCCTTATCCACCCATGGGGAAAGCTATCGTTCTTAAACTAATCCAAGTTCAGTGATGGATATCATCAATCATGTTTAACTCCCTCTCAATTTGATCCTCCACTTAGAACACTCACATCTCTACAGTGTGAGCTATGCCAACCTTCAGTCTAATTGTAAAAATTTATCCTAGACCATGAAAATGTATACAAGGTGTATTTACAATGCTTAAAAGAATAACTTTGATCCACCAATCTTCCATCTAAATCCTCTATCTTACACTTCCTATGCATGGCTGCATAGTTATGCTACTATTATTGGTTGGTCGGTCGTAAGAAATCTATTTATTTTATATATATATATATATATATATATATATATATATATATATATATATATAGGAAGCGTTTTTTCTACTCCCAGGTGTAATTACTCCCATGTGTGTATCTCACAAATTAGAGGGTATTTTTTTATACTTGAGGTTTCTAAATAAAGTATGTACATATACTTGAATTTTAAAAGTGGTATGCATGCATACTCCATTTTTATTAGAGGTTAAATCAAGTAAATGTACATACTCTTTTTTATATGTAGGAAATTCAATATATAACAAGGTGCATAGATATAATATTTCACACAATTTTTTTCATGGTTATCATTTTGAAAATTCTTGTTTTAGGTATGTGTACATACTCAAAATGATAAATGGGTATGTACACATACCCAAGATGGTTTTTTGAACGTGGGAGTAACTACACCCGGGAGTAGAATGTAATTAACCCTATATATATATATATATATGTATATATAGGGCAGCGCTAAATCACACCCAGGGTGTGATATAATATGTCACTCCCTCATGCCATGTAGGAGCTAGCCTGCTTGTGTGGCATCCGGTTGTGCGCCACCCACCGAGTCTTTATTAATTAAAACCGATCGCTTTTCCTCTTGTGTGGTCTGTTTATTAAAACCAATTAAATCGAGCAGGTTTTTTTTTGGACCCGAATCCACTGTTTTTTTTTTTTGTTGCTCTGCCGGTTGTACTATTGATTGCCACAAGTTAATGACGCACTAACTGAGCCACGGATTTAGTTCTATATTAAAATAATGGAAGCTGAACATCATGGAAGATCTCTGGAACATGTGTATTCGTCAGGGAAAAAACTAAATACAGGCAGAAAGTTGTTGATTGCAAAATCTTATGGAATACAAAATTTCTTTCATTAGGGCTTCCGTTTTTCAGCTACGGTTTGCTTATTGGTTTTTTATTCCTGTCTGCATAGCCTGAATTACAGATCGTTTTTTGTGAGTGAAGCTTCAGGTGAACAAGTTGTTTTTGGTGAAACAAAACGAATTGGTTTATCAGCACCGGGACCATGTTTTCTAATGCTTTCTAATGTTTTCCTCAAAAAATGTTTTATAATGTTGAAACTAGATGTGATCGAAAACGGATAAGGATCTGGCCATAAAAAACAGTTTGTTGTGTCCTCATGTTGCAGAATAAACTAGGTGGCCACGGGATATATATGTCCAAAATATTTAGCTAACAATAGTATATATGGATGCAAAATCTCAAAATGAAAAAAAAACAGTAAACCAATATAGGATGAAGCTTGTGAACCATAATAACGTGAACCATCAGCTATTTTGATAGCAAATATTGTTGTCAAGGATCATAATAACCTCGACTATTTGCTACTAGATTAGTTTCATAGCAAATATTCTTATTTGTTACCATGAAAACCTTTAATATTTGCTACTAGATGATTCAGATAGTAAATATTAGTTTTGACATACTAACAACACGTCTTTTTACTGCAATTCCTCTTAAACGTGTAATTTATCAATTCAGAATGAAGTTGAACCATAAAAACCCACATCCATTTGCTACTTTTATATGTATGATCGTGTGTGATAATTAAAACCTCAACAATTTGCTAATACATTAGCCTACTAGAAAATATTATTGTAGCCTGACAGTAAATAGTAATTTATATGTAATAATGACATATTTTTATTGTGAATTCCTATCTTGCAACACATCAATATAGGATGAACCAATAATTGCTACTAAATTAGTATGATATAAAATATTATTGTCTGATGCCATATATTATGTAAGCAAAGTGCCTTGACCATAATGATATTTTGCTTGTGAACATAAAATTTTACATTATTATGGATCAAGTTATGGAACAGAAAATAAGTAAAACTGATAAATTGGAAATATCTAGATTGACATAATCATCCATGAAAGGAATTTTCAGCCTTGATAATCTTTTTGTGCTTCAGACAGTAATGTAAACAACTTTGTTTCACTTGTATATTTTCTTGCAGCTGACCAACTCCCTTTTGCCAATTGTGAGCGATGCGTCTCAGTCAGTTTGGCCTCATTGGTTCCTTCTGCATTACCAACCTGCACAATCAGTTTGGCCTCAGTTGTGAGCACACTACTGGAATTTCGCTTTGAGAAGGCAGTGAACAGACAGGTACAAGCAAATTGTGTGAAACTTTTTTTTTGTGACTCAAATGGTGAGAAACTCAAGAGAATACATAGTATCGAACCACATTTTTGTGATCATAAACTAGATAACAACCTATGCATAAATAGTAGAGTTAATAAACAGGGTGCATCTCACTCTCTGGTGACTTTTAAACTTTTGACTCCTCCGAAAAAAAGGACAAGGAACTTTATTGTTCACGCACTTGTCTCTTATACTCTCATGTTCACGCACTTGTCTCTTAACTCTGACCGCAAAACTTTATTGTTGCCAGATAAGGTTCTACTACCAAGGGTTGTGAGTTGTGACAAGGAAATTAATAATTTTTACAGTTACAGTAGGAGTTTTATAGGCCTATTAACCCGTGATCATAAAGTCTTTATGGTTTCAGAATAAAGTATATGAGAGTAAAATTTGTGACTTATTTACCATCTTACTAAGCAAGTTGTATGTTTGGAACAACAAATAATTCTATATCTAATGAAAGATATCAATAAAGTTCTTATAGACAAGAGTAGATTTTGTTATTTCACCACGGTCATTCATATCAATCTAGATCATAAATTGGTTCTTTTTGCGATTCTAATTTTTGTCTCGTTATTGCAACATAACACAGTTGTCACTCTGAATTTTCAAAATTGAAACAAAACAAATGTGTGATAGTTCATTTTGCTCTTTCATTTATGTTTTATTCACAAAGCCACAAAATAAAAAAATAATTGTTCATGTAAAGAAAAAGAACTCCCTTTGCCAGTGATGTAATTGCGTTAAAAATATTGTTTATAGAAAAAAGGAAAGTAACAAACTGAAATTACAGCTACCTTATCGCAGTCATTCCAGAGGAGCTTATTGGAGCCCTCACGATCTTCCTGCTGGTTCTAGATCGATATGGAAGGAACAGTATGTAGTTATATCATGAAAAATAAATAGAACGGAAGATCATGTGTTGATTGGAAACAAATAAATCAATCAATCTCCAGCAGCCTGCGGACCTCCACCAAGCACCAACCCTATATTCGAAAGATCAAACGCTTCACTCAAACTTATGAAGATGTTTCTAGAGATTAGTGACTGAGGATGAGGAAATTTCAGTATCACAACGATGAGAAAATTGCGTACCTAGATAAGGAAGCAGCTGAACGCTCAGCAGCAGTCGAATGGAACGAGCAAGTTTGCTGACGGGCTTGGGCAAACCAAGTGTAGTATCGGCCGTACCTCCGTGCAACAACGGCAGGGTTGGGAAGTGAATCCATGTACATCTGGAGAAAAAATGGATTCGTTTGCCATCAATAGCTGCAGGATTTTGACTCATATGGGAAATATAAAAATGTTTCCTGAACGCTAAAGGAAACAGTGGGCTTACGTACCTTGCACTGGGCGCAGCTACTAGGATCACACGAGCAGGATGATGCAATGGCCGCCACCATTGGGACGATCGATAGGACTGCCGCCGGGAACGAGACCTGCACGGGACAATTGATAGAATGGAATTACACGCAAACAACAACAACTTAAAGAATGAAAATCTCGGTAATTAAACATGTGAGTGATTGACGGATATTAAGATGGAAATAGCGCCTTGATGACACTGCCTCCGTTTGATGGCGTTCAGCATAATTAATGGGATCTCCCGTTTTTAACCGGTTGGTTTTTGGTGAACCGGGTACGGCCTGGTTGGATTGCGCAATGGATGATGAGTTGGTAGGGGAGTGGGATACTATATCACACCCAGGGTGTGATATAGTACAACTATATAGGGCAGCGCTAAATCACACCCGGAGTGTGATATAATATGTCACTCCCTCATGCCATGTAGGAGCTAGCCTGCTTGTGTGGCATCCGGTTGTGCGCCACCCACCGAGTCTTTATTAATTAAAACCGATCGCTTTTCCTCTTGTGTGGTCTGTTTATTAAAACCAATTAAATCGAGCAGGTTTTTTTTTGGACCCGAATCCACTGGTTTTTTTTTGTTGCTCTGCCGGTTGTACTATTGATTGCCACAAGTTAATGACGCACTAACTGAGCCACGGATTTAGTTCTATATTAAAATAATGGAAGCTGAACATCATGGAAGATCTCTGGAACATGTGTATTCGTCAGGGAAAAAACTAAATACAGGCAGAAAGTTGTTGATTGCAAAATCTTATGGAATACAAAATTTCTTTCATTAGGGCTTCCGTTTTTCAGCTACGGTTTGCTTATTGGTTTTTTATTCCTGTCTGCATAGCCTGAATTACAGATCGTTTTTTGTGAGTGAAGCTTCAGGTGAACAAGTTGTTTTTGGTGAAACAAAACGAATTGGTTTATCAGCACCGGGACCATGTTTTCTAATGCTTTCTAATGTTTTCCTCAAAAAATGTTTTATAATGTTGAAACTAGATGTGATCGAAAACGGATAAGGATCTGGCCATAAAAAACAGTTTGTTGTGTCCTCATGTTGCAGAATAAACTAGGTGGCCACGGGATATATATGTCCAAAATATTTAGCTAACAATAGTATATATGGATGCAAAATCTCAAAATGAAAAAAAAAACAGTAAACCAATATAGGATGAAGCTTGTGAACCATAATAACGTGAACCATCAGCTATTTTGATAGCAAATATTGTTGTCAAGGATCATAATAACCTCGACTATTTGCTACTAGATTAGTTTCATAGCAAATATTCTTATTTGTTACCATGAAAACCTTTAATATTTGCTACTAGATGATTCAGATAGTAAATATTAGTTTTGACATACTAACAACACGTCTTTTT
The DNA here is from genome assembly GCA_031894775.1 of Chloris gayana. Taxonomy (NCBI): domain Eukaryota; kingdom Viridiplantae; phylum Streptophyta; class Magnoliopsida; order Poales; family Poaceae; genus Chloris; species Chloris gayana. Next base: position 40,430 of record JAUNZO010000864.1, on the reverse strand, counting down.
ACTGCAATTCCTCTTAAACGTGTAATTTATCAATTCAGAATGAAGTTGAACCATAAAAACCCACATCCATTTGCTACTTTTATATGTATGATCGTGTGTGATAATTAAAACCTCAACAATTTGCTAATACATTAGCCTACTAGAAAATATTATTGTAGCCTGACAGTAAATAGTAATTTATATGTAATAATGACATATTTTTATTGTGAATTCCTATCTTGCAACACATCAATATAGGATGAACCAATAATTGCTACTAAATTAGTATGATATAAAATATTATTGTCTGATGCCATATATTATGTAAGCAAAGTGCCTTGACCATAATGATATTTTGCTTGTGAACATAAAATTTTACATTATTATGGATCAAGTTATGGAACAGAAAATAAGTAAAACTGATAAATTGGAAATATCTAGATTGACATAATCATCCATGAAAGGAATTTTCAGCCTTGATAATCTTTTTGTGCTTCAGACAGTAATGTAAACAACTTTGTTTCACTTGTATATTTTCTTGCAGCTGACCAACTCCCTTTTGCCAATTGTGAGCGATGCGTCTCAGTCAGTTTGGCCTCATTGGTTCCTTCTGCATTACCAACCTGCACAATCAGTTTGGCCTCAGTTGTGAGCACACTACTGGAATTTCGCTTTGAGAAGGCAGTGAACAGACAGGTACAAGCAAATTGTGTGAAACTTTTTTTTTGTGACTCAAATGGTGAGAAACTCAAGAGAATACATAGTATCGAACCACATTTTTGTGATCATAAACTAGATAACAACCTATGCATAAATAGTAGAGTTAATAAACAGGGTGCATCTCACTCTCTGGTGACTTTTAAACTTTTGACTCCTCCGAAAAAAAGGACAAGGAACTTTATTGTTCACGCACTTGTCTCTTATACTCTCATGTTCACGCACTTGTCTCTTAACTCTGACCGCAAAACTTTATTGTTGCCAGATAAGGTTCTACTACCAAGGGTTGTGAGTTGTGACAAGGAAATTAATAATTTTTACAGTTACAGTAGGAGTTTTATAGGCCTATTAACCCGTGATCATAAAGTCTTTATGGTTTCAGAATAAAGTATATGAGAGTAAAATTTGTGACTTATTTACCATCTTACTAAGCAAGTTGTATGTTTGGAACAACAAATAATTCTATATCTAATGAAAGATATCAATAAAGTTCTTATAGACAAGAGTAGATTTTGTTATTTCACCACGGTCATTCATATCAATCTAGATCATAAATTGGTTCTTTTTGCGATTCTAATTTTTGTCTCGTTATTGCAACATAACACAGTTGTCACTCTGAATTTTCAAAATTGAAACAAAACAAATGTGTGATAGTTCATTTTGCTCTTTCATTTATGTTTTATTCACAAAGCCACAAAATAAAAAAATAATTGTTCATGTAAAGAAAAAGAACTCCCTTTGCCAGTGATGTAATTGCGTTAAAAATATTGTTTATAGAAAAAAAGGAAAGTAACAAACTGAAATTACAGCTACCTTATCGCAGTCATTCCAGAGGAGCTTATTGGAGCCCTCACGATCTTCCTGCTGGTTCTAGATCGATATGGAAGGAACAGTATGTAGTTATATCATGAAAAATAAATAGAACGGAAGATCATGTGTTGATTGGAAACAAATAAATCAATCAATCTCCAGCAGCCTGCGGACCTCCACCAAGCACCAACCCTATATTCGAAAGATCAAACGCTTCACTCAAACTTATGAAGATGTTTCTAGAGATTAGTGACTGAGGATGAGGAAATTTCAGTATCACAACGATGAGAAAATTGCGTACCTAGATAAGGAAGCAGCTGAACGCTCAGCAGCAGTCGAATGGAACGAGCAAGTTTGCTGACGGGCTTGGGCAAACCAAGTGTAGTATCGGCCGTACCTCCGTGCAACAACGGCAGGGTTGGGAAGTGAATCCATGTACATCTGGAGAAAAAATGGATTCGTTTGCCATCAATAGCTGCAGGATTTTGACTCATATGGGAAATATAAAAATGTTTCCTGAACGCTAAAGGAAACAGTGGGCTTACGTACCTTGCACTGGGCGCAGCTACTAGGATCACACGAGCAGGATGATGCAATGGCCGCCACCATTGGGACGATCGATAGGACTGCCGCCGGGAACGAGACCTGCACGGGACAATTGATAGAATGGAATTACACGCAAACAACAACAACTTAAAGAATGAAAATCTCGGTAATTAAACATGTGAGTGATTGACGGATATTAAGATGGAAATAGCGCCTTGATGACACTCGCCTCCGTTTGATGGCGTTCAGCATAATTAATGGGATCTCCCGTTTTTAACCGGTTGGTTTTTGGTGAACCGGGTACGGCCTGGTTGGATTGCGCAATGGATGATGAGTTGGCAGGGAGTGGGATACTATATCACACCCAGGGTGTGATATAGTACAACTATATATATATATATATATATATATATATATATATATATATATATAATGGTGAATGTTGAGTGTGTGCATATGTACTAAGTATGTTTCTAGAAGAGTAAAATGCATCCTAGATCCCTAAACTATCTAGGAATGGTCGTCTAGGTCTATGAACTCTTAAAGTGACCATTTGGATCCTTAAATTATTCGTGGATGGTCATCAAGGTCCACAGACTTTATATTGATTCTCTTACGTCCTCGATATATTTATATCGTGATAACCAGGTACACATCGTCACACCTAGCCACTTTCCGTCCATGTTGCCGCCGTCACACAACCATTCTCCGTGCGAACGTTGTCAAGCCTACTCGATGACATATTATGCGTGCTCTGCCCATCACAGTCTAACCCTCCCATCCAACCTCGCTCTCCCCATCATGACCTCACCTTTCAGCGTCCGTTACTTGTTATCCACTTCAGCGACATGCTTATTGCCCACGACGGTAGTCTATCCTTCATGCGTTACGTCTTTCGCATGTGTCGTGACACATTATTATCACATCTACCTAGTGGGCAGCGGGCACGAGCCGGGATAGGAAGGTAAGGCTGGATAGGGGACAAAGGCGCGACATATAGAGCACACCAGTTACTAGCTAGCATCTTTAATTAGGCTCGACAGTCACTCAAATAGAGCTCAGTTGTGCGTTAACACACATGGAGAATAGCTGAGCGACTGAGAGTGGTTGGACAGTGGTGTTGTGGATCCGATTGACACGATATAAATAGATCATGGACCAGGACTATTATGGACCTAGATGACCATCGGAGAATAGTTTAGGGATCCGAGTGGTCACTTTGAGAGTCCGTGAACCTAAATGATCGATCCTAAATAGTTTAGGGACCTCAAGTGCATTTCACTCTTTCTAGAAAAACAACTTAACTTTGATTTATCGGATTTTGACAATTCAAACATGACTTAATTTGACTTCATGACTTAGTTGGGCTGGTGGGCGTGTTTGGGCCGCTTCGAGCCTAGTGAGCCCATTTTGATCTTGTTTCGGATCGGGGCTCTTCCGTTCGGTTTAGCGAGCTGTCGGAGACGGAGTAGAACGCAGCGGCGGAGCAATGGGCGGCGATGAGTCGACGCCGGGTTCCAAGGCGACGGCGCAGCCGATGTCCATCCCCCTCGTCAGCTTCATCTCCGAGGATAAGGTATGGCCACAACGCTGCTCTCGAACTTCTATTGCTCGTCCTATTACCGCCTGCCCTAGCGAGGGGAAAACTTAGGAAGGAAAGTCGCTGAATTTTTTGTGTTGCGGAATCGCAGCTAGATGAGGTTAAGAGGACGCGAGGGGAGAGGGTCGAGGATGGCACCGCGCAGCGCGACAAGCCTCTCTTCCAGGTGAGCCCACTCCTTTAACCGGGCAGCAACTCTTGCCGCTGCATCAACGTTTTTACTTCAATCCCATTAGACCTTGGCCTCTTCCCCCGAGGTGATTTGGAGTTAATGCGGGTTTTTTCCTTGGCTCTTCAGATCCTACAGGAGAATAAGGAGAAGAAGGATGCCGAATTCAATGAGCGGTTCAAGCACAGTATGTTTCCCCTGTATCCTCCGTGTTACCATGTTATGTTGTATTTTTGGTAGTGTTCTTCATGAGTATAAAGTCACAGAACGGTTGCCAATCCTATCGTAGTATCTACAGGTTTAAATTGCAGCTCAACTAGTGCTAATTGGTCACTGAAGCATGTGGGTTATAGTAGCACCACTGCAATACTCCAGCTCAATTTCCAATTGTATATTATAGGAAATTTGGACTAAATATCAGGTTTTATCTGCGATGAACTTATCTTTCTATACTGTTGTGTATGTCTTCCTTTTGCTATTTCTGGAATCCTGAAGTTTGAATTTGATAGAATGTCATCAGTTTTCTGACGTTCTTTTTATGTATTCTATTCAGGACCGCCCAAAGCTTTAGATGAGGATGAAACAGAGTTTCTCGACAAATTGGCATCAGTATGCATTTTCTACTTTAATATTGGCAGCTTGACATTTATAGTTGAAAATTGAAAAGCCGCTGTCCCTACTTGAAAGTGCTGGTACATAATGTTAGCCATCATTATAGAATCCTTGCTTGGGCTGAAATATTAAGCAACAAGAGGACTTATTTGTCATGATCGTTTATGCATTTTTATGTGAACACCTGTATGGCTGCCCCTTCGCCAACAACAAAAACTTAGTCTATAAATATGATATATCAAGATTCATTTGTGTATTGTTATTCGGACATTGCGTCGCTCCACTTGAAACTAATACAGAGAATATTCATTTTAGATAGATCCTAATACAACCGCAGCCCATTCCCAGAAAAAACGGACTGCTTCAGCTAGCTTCACGTCAAACCCTTAATCCTGGCAGGTTACAGAATCTTTTGTGTTCTGTAAAACTGTCTCAAATTTGTAAAACAATAGCTGACACACAATCAGTAGCCCCAGACACATTTTTATATGAGGACTGCATATCCAACAAGGTCACCTGAGAGTAAAAAATTCTTATGTATTCTTTGCTGTTAGTCACAATAACCAATCAAAGTTTGTCGAGTGTTAACATCATTCAACCATACATAATATGGAGCACGTAATGCACTTTCTAACATAAACAGCAACAACAACAAAGCCTTTTATCCCAAGCAAGTTGGGGTAGGCTAGAGATAAAACCCAAAGGAAACACGAAAAGGAGAGATTTTTTTTAACATAAACAGGAGAAAAATATCGTTTACATATTTTTTTGAGGGGATATTGCTATATTGTATTTACATGTTACAAATTTCGTGAGCGTTATATGAAATAGGAACCATTCCTTTTATCTCCATGAAAATATTTTTCAGTTGGTATCTGAAGGGAAAAGTGGGGAAAGACTGGTTGTTATGGATGGGATTAGGGTACAATTGAATAGCAGGAAGAAGGACATGCAAGACCCCCACCCCTCTGGAGGCTCTGACTGCTTTAGGTTTCTTCCTCTTTCATGTTTGACTGTATAGTAGACCTTTACTCTGATTATATAGACTGAGCAGCCCTAAATCTAGGTGGCGCTACAGTCACAGGCTGCTACAGTGCACACCGGCCCATAAGGCCCAGCTAACTGCCGATAACACTGCTTTTGCTCTCAATTCAAAGGGTTCCTATTTATGAATCTTGAATATGATCTGCCTACATTGCTGATTATTATTGTATTGAGATTCTAAAGAGAAAGTGTTCTGGATTCAAATACGTGAATGCTTCATTAACTTGCTCCAAGGTAGTGTTTCTGACAAATAAGAATCACGTACAAAAATTATGGTGTTTAATGTGTGTTAGTTCTATCTTGTAGTCCATGGCCATTTCACTGCATCTTAATTCCTTCTATCATGTTACTTTGGTGCAGTCAAGGAGGGAATACGAACAGCAAGTGGCCAGTGAAGAAGCAGAGCAACTCCGTAGTTTTCACGTGAGTATTATATCTGCATCACCAATTATTTTAAATGAAGCTCTGTTTTAGCTACTTCTAGTATTTGTATCTTCCTAATTAAGTTGCAATCAAACAATATTTTTCCCCTTTGCACGATCACAGGAATCTGACGTGTGACACTTGCCAAGCCATAGACACCCTTTGAGGCGTTGATACCTGCATCTTTTGTACTTTAGCCTAGCAAACTAACTAATTTAAAGGACTTGATGGCATCATATAAAACTTTTGTTAGATAATTGTATCATATGCATGTTATTGTACCGAAGAATAGGCTCTAGAGCTGTTGGATGATTCGTAGTGCATCATCCTAACTCAAGCTTTATCTTAAAACGGTAAATTTTAGCAATCATTTTACTAGAAACAAAGCTCTGACATTGACATATTTCCTCATCTACCAAATACAGGCCATGTGCAGGACTGTACTAATGAATGTTTTTGCTTTCAGGAGGCTGTAGCTTCTCGGTCCAATATTGTTCTTGAACCTGAGATTCCCACAGTTTCCGGGCCTGAGGTATGTTAGAATTTGTAAAAATGCAAAGAAGATTTGTGTTTCTTCGATAATTGTAAGACTATTAAAAAAGAAGACAAATATACACTTATGTCAATTCCCACTAGTCAGGATTACATGCTCATCATGATGCTATAATGAAACATTATATACCTTTTTCCACTCAACCCATCTTCAGGATAGCAGACCTAAGCCACCTACGAAAAGGAGCCAGCCTGCACTTCTAAAGAATATGGTAATCGTGAAGCCGCAAGCCAAGAAAGCAAAGGTTGATGTGGAAGCTAAGCCTAGTCACAAGGACATGTCGCCTTCAAATGGGCATGAAGTGGACAAAAAGGTTTCAGATCAGAGCAAGGCCATGCTGGGCTCTCTGGTGTCATATGACGATGACGATGACGACAGCAGTGAAGATGAAGATTGACAAGAGTCCTTTGTGGACGCCACAGGGCACAGGCTTGTTGACAGAGATCAAATAGAGCTGGCAGCCTTCGACTTTCGTTTGACAAAGGCAAATTAGGCCTGCCCCTACCTAATCAAAATTTTGTATCGTCTTCTGATGGGTTGTAATTCAGTACGAGTCAATACAATGGCAGTAATTTAGAAATCGTTGTACCAAGTACTTGTGTCTGGAGTTTATCTAATCTGCCGGTTGCCTCCAATTCTGTTGTGGATTGTTGGGAAACTGGAGGTAAGTTGAATGTAACCGATTGGTTGGTCGTTGTGCCAAACACCCTCTACCCAGCAGTAGGGCAAGGTGGGGCGGCCGCCCTACCTATCTGGCGGCGAGGAACCCCCTTCCCCCTGCCTGATGGCCGACGGCGGTGTTTGTTTTTTTCTACTTTGGAGCTACGAGTGTTGGTCGCCTGGTGCCTGGTCGAAGGTGGAAGAAAGTATTTGGTGGGCTTTTTTGGACTTGTGGGCCACGAAAATAGGCATCCAGCCATGCCTTTTCTCCCTAATAAATTCCCAATCCTATCGACTAGTTCCACACGAGCTCGACTGCGATGGCTGCAACGGTGTGCACCTTTGCGTCGCACCACCTCTGCCCCTTCTGGTCGACAGTGAGTATTAGCGCAAAGGCGGCAAGCTTTCCAGTTAGGCCATCGTCTCATCGAGTTAGCATTGCTACTTCCAGAAGCTAGAGCCCGCTATGGAAATAATCAAAACTGATTTGCGCAATAGGATGTCCGATGAGTGGCTCAATAACTTGACATTATGTTATATCGAGAAGGAGATTTTTAGAGATCTTAACTTTGATAAAGTTAAGAAAAGGTTATAAGTTATGAAAAAAACGAAGAATGGAGTTGTCTAAGCCACCTAAAGCTAGAAGACCAAGGAACCAAGCTAGCTAGTATTTTACAGATAGTGGTATGTTTCAAGTTCTTTTGTTCAAATATTGGATCTAGAAGTCTTGTTTACTTTTCACATATTATGTATCTTAAATATTTATTTATTCTATTTTTTTATCATGTATGGTCTATTTTTATGCAATTTTTATATGCATTTAGTGCATATAGCACTGCGATTTTTTCTCATATTCATGTTTACGTTGATGGTCCGTCCTACCTAACAAAAATTCCTGGGTCCGCCACTGCCTGTATAAGAATATAATATGTTAAAATCAAGACATTTTTATGATTGGTACTTAGCTGTTTGATATTGAAGATCGACAGAAATGGAGCTCTGTATTCTGTAACGATTAAGCTGTCTTGTCACGGTTGCTCAAGCTTGACGTGGCTTCCAAAATTTCGATTGGGGCATTTCAAAGGTAAAGACAATGGAGTACAGCGACTGCTGCTGCGGTACGTACGAGCAGTAGGAGTCGCGCCGGGCAAGAAGGTTCGGTGTTCTGTAGTATGGTGTGCAGTACGAGTTGCAGGCGTTCGTACTAGCTAATTAACAGGTCAGCAGCTGCTTTGTACTCCACTTTAGTTGCTTTGTTGTACTGATGGACGCCGGCAGCTTCTATCATTGCTAGAGGTAGTACTGTTTTGTACTGCACTTGTGCACTGGCAAGTGGCAAACTCTTTGAATCTTGCGTCTATATATGGACCTCTAACTTTCCTTGGTTGATGATAGCATTAGTTACAATCGGAAATGGAAGCAGGTTTGTTACGCATAAACACAGAAAAAAATAAGAATAAGAGAGGGAAGGTGATTGGAGACAGGGATGAGGCAGAGCATGGGATGGGGCTATCAACAATATCCTTCCACTATGTGCTATACAAGCGAAAGCGAGTTGTGAGAGTTTCAAGAGGCACGAGATGCCTTTTGTCCTTTTGAGAGCTTATCTGGTGTTGGTGCTCCCTCCCCTGCACTGCCTCTTCCCTGGCTCCCCCGACCGTTGTCTCTCTGCGTTCATTATCAACAATTTCCATTTGGCTATTAAGTCCCAAAACCATTTTTTCCATTCGACTTATTCAATTGTTTCTGAAACTGTAATACAGCTATGCAGTCGGGGTGATCAGAACGGAGATTGGACAACGAGCACCAGCGACCCCTTTGGTTAAGGACCAACAAATGTCAGTGGCTACAGCTGCATTGGGCCACCACAATGTATATGAACTACTTGGTCCATATATATGGATCCCTTGTCAGTAGTCCATAACTATTGACATTGTCACAATGTGATAGACCATAAGATCATTCAATTCCAAATAAAAAATATAGTTGAGTTCTAATAGTATGTGAGAAGTAAAGGCAAAAGAGTATGAGAGATGAAGATAAGTATTTTTTATTCACTATAGATAGTCCATAAGCTTATAGATAGCTTGTGTTATAGACTGCTATATGAACTATTTCTACAATGTGAGCAGGTATCAATTAACATATTTTATTCACTATGGACTGCTTTTAGAGCACATTATGGTTGCTATGTGAAACTTTTCACATGCAATGAGATGCCATCTGCGTCTGAAATCTTGGCTTGAGTTTGTGGTGTGTAACCTTTCCAATAGCATGTAATTATTCAGTCTACTCTTTAAGCCAATTATTAGGTCAACCAATGCATTATCAGTTCTCTTGGTAAGGCACAAGCATCGAACTGTCTTGTTCACTGGTTTGAGCGTGCTTCTTAAAAAAAAAAAAGCTTTAACCTCATTTGTGCTGGTCTTACACAATCAGGGCCCCAAACACAGACAAAGCAAGATATAAGTAAATACATGATAATTGCATTGTTGCCCAATGCAGCCAACTGATCCTAACTTCTCTTCTATGACATAGAGCCACTGTTCTGCTGCTCGCACCACAAGAGCAATATCTTTGTGCGAGGTAGTTTGACACTGTTACTCTTTTGATGTTATTACCAGCAGTCCCAGCGCGCCGATCAGCAGATACTGCACCAAGTAACAACAAACATTGATACCCTTTTCAATGATGCTGAGCTTATGATATCAACACTCCAGAGTATCACAAAAATAGAAAATCTATTAACCAAGATAAATTTGACCACTAAGGAGAATGCATAAGGATTTCTATACATATGCACAAAAGGACCGATGCCCATACCAAAGGAGGTCAATTTATGAAAAAAATATATATGAATGAGCATACCTTAATAATTGGCTTCTCAGTCATGATAATCGTAACCCACCCGACATACGGGAGATAACTGTTCAAAGTAGAATATATATGAGGTCATGTACCGGGTGTGGAAACAGATTGATGCTGTTGAAGTTGATGATGCTCACCCTACAGCACGGCCCATAATGTGGTGCTGCTGGAGCCAAAGTTGCCCATGGGCATATAGAAGACGATCATCCCCAAAATTGTTGTCACCTGAAAGGCAGTTCATCAGGTAAAGAGAATGTTGCAGGGTAGATAGTACACAAGTAGCTGTTCTGTTCGTTATTATTTTCAGAATGACAAAAACTGTGATAGATACCTTTTGTTAGGATGTCAACTTCAGCAGTGTCCTGACGTTCGTGGACCTATACACAGAGAAGAGTAAACTCAAACCAAGCCAGAAAAAGGATACGTTCAATATCTAGAACAAAATGGAACAGATAAAGTGAAGACTTCCCAATTTATTACCTTAATCACACGGTGAACAATTGGGATTTCACGACCCTACATAGAGAAGAACAAAATGAGTTTACTGTCTTCAGAATTGGATAATTACATTAAAATACTGTACAGCACAAACTAATAAATTTATGATTCAACTACTATTAATTCAGATGTCATGGACAAGCAGGACTTACATCGACATTAAAAACAACTATTTCTCCAGTGCGGATAGGATCTTTGCTCATGTGCAGAAAGAGAATATCTCCCTACAAAGCAAATAATTAGTCACTTAGGTTTCAGGCATACCAGTTGAAAGGTTATCTAGAGAATAGGTATATAGTACATATTGTATCACAGGGAAGATGAAAAATCTTGAAAGGGAAAAAAAGTCGGTGAATAGTTGAGACCAGAATTTTATATCTCAAGGTTCTAAAGACATTACAATCATGCATCCAATGCCAATCTAAAAGAAAGCAGTTACAGAACCAAAACCATTCATATCATATGAAAAGAAAATGGAAATGTGCCCACTTCGTGCAGCAATTTGCTACATTTACATTGACCACAGACTAAAGGAATTTCTATACCATACTTAAAAAACGCAGTTGCTGGTGAATGGTGGTGGTGGTTCATCGCCCATCTCTCACTCAGCAGCGCACCGACAGGTGGGTCCATTGCTGATCCCTCCTCACGCGGCCTCCCGCACCCGCACAGCCGGCATTCATCCCCCCAATTTAGATCCAGGCGAGAACAACCGGCGTCCATTCTCACCAATAATCTAGGTCCACATGAACCCAGCTTGTTAGCGCAGACAAGGAGAAGCCTAACCACGAATGCCTGCTGAGCTGTACAATTTGAATTATAAGTGTAGGCTGAGTAGGCTGTCGCCGGCAAGGGTGTCCACTAGGCCAAGCTAAACTAGCAGGCCAACTCTGCATTGTAGATCCTTGACAAGTGCAACGGTGCCTCTGGGTCGAGCAGCAACGAAGAAGAAGCTGGTAGGAGGGTGCTATAACGCGCTCCTGCAGTTCTGCGATTCTGCCACAGTTCCACTATCTTCCTACTACCACAACTTAAGCTCCATCTTCGCCATTTAATCAAGCAAAACAAGTCAATTCAGCTTTGATTCTGGTGGATGTACATTGGATTTGGAAACGATCGAACAAAGGTGTTTTACTTTCCCTGCTTTAGGACCAAGTGCTCCATTAGAAAAAAACAGAGATCAATTTGACTATGAGATGCAGGTTTGATTCATCCCCAAAGAGACCAATCTCGGTGACGAAACTAAGGAAACAACAAGGTCGTAGTGACCTGAGCCAAGCTCAGTCATTGCTTCCCAGGAGAAGTCAATGGCATGTCAACATGCTTTTTTTTTGAAACTATGTCAACATGCTTTAAGATAGCCTTGTTAGGCGTCAGCGATGTGCGTGCATCGTGTCCGAGATGTGTTCCTGTGCCAGGAGCGGGCAGTGGCCCTCCTTTACCATTGCAATTCACCCATGGAGGTTGAGGCATGGATGATCGAGAGTTCAAAAAAGAAGGGATTGGGATTATAGCTGAGTTGATTCCTCCTTAATCCCTCAAATTGACCGTGTCATAAGTGCCTCAGTACTAGCTAATCATTGACATATGCTAAAACAATTTCTATGAAAATAACTGGATTGCAAGAATCCAAATTTGACAATGTAAAGTACGTCCAATAAAAATAGAATCACTGTGCTTTTCTGCTTTATTTTGGCTAATATTTTATTTTTGCTAGGTAAACCTATTTTTTATATGAAATCAAACACATTGGTATTTTATTAGAATCTGTGGTAGCACGGGCAACATGCTAGTCCCCCCGCAATAACTAAGTAAACATATGCTAAGGTCCATATCAAGTGTGCAGATATCATAAAAACATACAAGCATAAAACATGGAAAGCTTATTATCAAATTGTGCAGGATGGCAACAAACCCTTTTAAACCCAGGTTCCATGCTACCAGAGAGAACCACCACCACAGGGGACTCACTTCCCGTCACAACTATCAGTCCCTTCCATATGATCAACGCCGAGGTAACAATCATACCTGCAAATAGACATTTGAGACTCGCTTATCAGTCTTCTGTTACAATGAAACTTAATTTTTTGAAGGAAAGGAAAGACCCAACAGAATCTACAATAGAGTATCACAAATCTATCACCTACAATGAGGTGAGAAACGGTATCAGTACCAGTTGATCTCTGCAGTAATAATATGGTAAAAGAGCATGCATTGAGTCAAAAGGTGGGCATTAAGAATCCTGAATTACTTGTATACGGACCTACATTTTGTCTAGCACTCTTCAAATCCTAGTGACTATTTAGAGAAAAAGAACACAATTGCAATCGTAAAGCAAATCATGCACCCATCCACTGAACCCTGATCTCACAGGCAGGCAAGACGGTGGCAAAGGTTCGCCCCTCCCCCAACTCTAAAAACCAATATCTACCCTGCAAGTAAAGGTTTACTACTCTACATAGCTACACCATGGACCCAAGAACTGAACGCCTCGATGCGAGCGCGTGACACATCGAAAGCAAAAACCAACGGGAGATTCCGATAGCGAGTCTCACCGAGACTGATGATCTGCGAGACCACCTGACGGATCTGCATCGAGCGTATCGACTCCACCGTATCGCCGACGAACCCCATATCCAGCTCCCTCCGAGGCTCTCGGCGGCGAACTCGGCGACGGGGAAGCAGCGGAGACGGAGGAAACAGCCGTTGTTTTTTTCAGACAGGACCCCGCCGATGTTCGATATTAAAATTTAGACACTGACACGTCAGCGTAGGGTCGCGCGTCACCGGATCTATCTGATTGGTTGATTTATGGTGGGCCGAGGACTTTGACCTGTTGGTGATCTTCTTCTCTTCATCCACCACGGCCTGCTGCTGAAGGTCGAAAGCAGGCCCAAAGATGACCTTCTATTCTATTTTAGAGGAATTGCACAAAACTATAACTTGTTTTAAAAGTTGCACAAAACTACAAGTCGTAGTTTTGTGCAACTAAGTGTCAAAATAGTTATAGTTTTGTGCAACTAACTTTGAAAATTGTAGTTTTGTACAATTCATTCTTTATTTTATTTTATTTTTGAGAAAGGGCCTGCAAGAACTGGCCCCTCTAATACTGTTGGAAAGACCCCGTTTTGTTCAGATGGGATGGAAAGAAGTACGACCACTCATTGTACAGGATATTTCAACAGGATCAGGAAATGCCAATTGCAATTGCAACAGCTGCATTATCGATTGACAACAAAGCATCTCTTCGTATTCTGTTGTGAGGCACAAGCATCAATTACACTCACCTTTGTCGCAAAAAAAAGTCACCTGTAACGTTCAATGGCTTCAGTTTACTCGTTACAAAATGAACAATCTTTTTAACCTCCTTCACAATCAGCACACATACACAGCTAAAGCTAAATTGTCCATAGATAAGATGAAGAACATCAAAAGGAATAGTAATCAGCTACAATGTTTCAGTTAATAATTACTAAGCTCACTACAGGATACAATGTTATTACATCGGTCCAGGTCCATGGAGTACGTAATTAACTGCTACGCACTTTCCAGTTCTCTACATTACAAAAATAAGAATGCACCCTACACAGTAATCAAACAGAGCATTCCCTAGGACTAGTGTACGATCAACCAAAAAAAAATCAGGGCTTCCATATCTTCATCATACAATCTTCTGCATAGGTCGCTACCAAATTCCTGTGAGGATGGTGTGTAATGCCTATGACATCCTTGTCATGGACCTGCGAAACCCAGAGTACTCTTTGTCAATGTCTGATATTAAGAACATGAAAACATAAAAGGCTAGTGAAAAGTTCTAGAACTTGTACAAACCTTCATTAGATGCTCCAGCTTACCAGATTGGTAGCTAAAGCAATACATGTTCCTGCAAAACACAATTATAATTTGCCATGCAACCCCCAAAGAAAAATAAGATAATAAGCACAATTGATATATCACAACAATATCAATAGAAGTTTATAGTTATATCCTCTCACATGTCTTCACCGACACAATATATCCATTCGCCTTTTGGGGAAACTGAAGCAGCAACAAAATCTCCTCCTTCCTTCTTACCAGATGAGAAACTCTTTACAACCTAATGAAACAAAATTTTCATCTCAATTCAATGGCCATCCACCAGAAAGGAAGAGATAACGATGGACATAAGATGCTATTACTATATGAGAAGAGAGTTGCCAGAGGCTCCAACCCCAAAAAATAAATAAATAAATAAAATAATCTCGATGTAACAAAGTACTATCATAATAAGCAAAATAATGTATAAACAATGATTCAGTAGGCATAATGACGAAATAGCAGATCCTGGGTAAAAGTGAAATGTATTCTGAGGGATATAGAAGTGAACTTGGTGATGCAGACCTCCACTTTGCAAACAGATAAAAGAAAGAGAAACAAAATAATAGGATGTTGATAACAAACCTGTCCTTGTAAAGTCATGATATATATTGCCGAAGTTTTATTACAAACAACAATGTGATCGGTATTTTTTGGAAATAAATGAACAGAGTTAACCGATGCGTCTCCTCCCTGGAAATGAAAGGAGAAGCAAGCATTATTAAGGGCTATACAATGTTCAAGGGGCTAAGTTGAACAGCATGTGCATGGGAAGTCAAGTACCCTCAAAGGAGGTGGTGGCTTGAAAGTATGCAAGCAATCTGTTGTTTTTGTATCCCAGACCTGCAATAGCAAACAGTACAAGCAAACGACTGTGAATTGACGAACAATCGAAGCTGAGCACATACGAGATGTAGCAATCATCACCTTAACAGTACAATCACTGGAAGCTGTAATAACACGGCTACCGTCGGTGGTAAATATAGCATAGTTCACATAGGAATTATGACCTCGAAATTCTTTCAGCATCTTTCCTGACTTGAGGCCATGTACTCTGCAAAAGTAAGGGATGGGAATAAGCCTAAAACATCTTCCAGGACAATAAAAACTTTACAGAACTGCACCCTTGAAACTGAAATTCTTAACCCAATCCAAAAGGGGAGGAAAGAAAATGAATCTAAACAAGCAGCATGCAGGATAATAATAATAAAAAAAAACAGCAGACAAATGATATATAAACTGAGTAGCTCGGTTAGTGGCTTAGTGCTCAGTAGAGAGAAGACACTCGGCTCAAACCCAGGCCACAACCAAGGTCAAGAAGAAAAAAGGTTTCCACACTTCGCATGCCTAAACAAATACTTGGTTGTTTGATCACCCTTGTCTCAAACCAACATAAAGGGGTCCTACCAATTTATGTACCAGCAACTAAATCCAGATTTTATTTGAAGTTCGAATAATAGAAAAGCAAACTTGTTAATACAAATGGAGATGAAGGCTGCAAACATACTTTCAAAATTACAATTTGAAATTTGGTACTCAAATTCAAATTTTTGAAGATTTACTTTCTTCCATTTTCCCAGTTCAGGTAAAAGAAAAAAATGGGTATCATCAATCATTAGATCGACAGTCTTCCTGTTTTATATGTTTACTCTGCATTAAATGGTCCCACTATTTAAATATCCAGTTCCAAATTTGGGATAAAAATTTACACTCAACTTGTGATCACAACTGGATCATCTTAAAAGAACTAAAAAAATGGACCCTTAAAAGAACTGCAGCATTAACTAGCACCATAGCAATACTGTAGCCCTCAAACAGAGCAGAGGTAAAGAAAAGAGACATGAAACTTGCTCAAACAGGTAAATACCATCTTGATCTGCTCTATTTCAAGAGAATAAAAACAAATAAAATACCACACAGTAAATATAGGTTGGCAGTTTATGGTTATATAAAACCTCGCGGTAGTGTCAAAGGATGTACTCAATATCTGGGTTCCATCACGTGAGAATGTGACACTCGTAACACCTTTTGAATGCGCCCGCTCAAGGCGTCGCAAGCACTGCCCAGTTCGTATACGCCAAACCTAGAAAAGGATGAAAAGGAGAAGATTATTGGGGAGATAAAGTTATTCATAACAGTTTTCTCTTGCATATAAGAACAGATAAATTAGGCAAATATTAGAGTTAGTGTGTTGAGATATTGACCAGTAATGCACTCTTACAAGATTGAGCAGATCAGATATTGACGAACTAATGTTGATTTATCGTATGTTCAGATAGACACTCAGCATTTGCTTGTGACTAACTATTAATAAACATGTGTCATCTATGAAGAAACCAACTTAGTCGGTCAAAGCTACAAGAGAAGGGATTGATATGTTACAACATTTCTAAACAATCTGAAAAAAAAAATGAGAGGAAATTTATGAGCATTGAATATAAACTTTCAAGATGCAGTGTATGTGTTCTATAATACAATCTGAGAAAACAATTTCTAAATACAACAGAGATGTTGAGGGATAATATTTCTCCTGAATTGAAATACAATATAAGATAATAGCAAGGGTACCTTAATTTTTCCATCCTGCGACCCAGATGCCAGCATTTCAGAATCTCTACTAAAATCAACACATAGCACAGCATCATCGTGCATCATAAAGCTTTCCTGAAGTGTTTATCCAACAGAAGATTGTAAAACATTTAGCATCTTCATCGATATCAGATGAAAAGGAACATGAATATTTAGGTTCCATGGAGTGAAAAAAAAATCCATACATCTGCTTGATATTGAAGGTCCTTTTTAAGCTTCCCACTAAGATAATCCCAAACCTGAAAAAAATAGTAAACTTCAGCCACACAGCACAACATTAGCTGACATGCGAAGATAATTAGAGAAAAAAACTCACTTCAATGATTCCATCCACTGAACATGAAACAAGGTACTGGCCATCAGGTGAAAATCGAGCACATTCAGGATGAGTTTTCTTTCCAAACTGCAAAAAAAAGGCAAAGTTATAATCCATAGGGGAAAAAAATGGCAATAGGAGTGACTCCCTTGACAAATTCATGTGATTTTTATTCCTTCTTTCAGCATCCAAATGAAGATGACAAACCTCAAACTACATGTAAACTGAGGCTGGGGATAACCAAGCAAATACACAGCAGGTGTTCAGTGTTCATTTGGATTACCTTTACATTCCATTTTATGGTGACTTACTTCAAATTTATAACTAACTATATCATAATATATTAAAGCCAGCCCACTAAGCTGAGACAATAATTGCTATAACGTCAATACTTTTTGGTCATCAAGTCTATCCCTGCACACTTTGTAGTTGCTAGATATTATGTGTTAACCCAAAAACTAAAGTTTTCTGTTCTCTAGAATTCCATGTTCATCTATCAAGTAAAAAGATACAAAGTTGCAGGGAAAGAAAATAATAACAATTATAAGTACAATCACCTTTATTTGATGAGATAAAGTAGAAGGATACGTCTCTAATTCATCTTGCTTCATTGCAGCAGTTCCTCTGAATAAATCGAACTGTGTGCCAGGAGGTAACAATCCTATGTGATTGGGAAGAAGAAGAGAAGGTCACGACAATTTTATAACAGTCATGATATAATAGAAAATAGAAGCCAATTGATACTGGGGGCAAAAAAAAATACCTTGGTGTTGTTGCCATTTCAAAGCCTGGCCAATCAATGCCATAAGCCGAGATGGTGGGACTACTGAGACTTCAGAAGCAATAGCTGAAATTGCCAAAGTGGATCAAGAGTCAAGGATTACGATACAAGGAATAAAAGTTATGTGGAAGTAATATATGGAGAAAGAAAGAGCAACTTTTTTAAGCCATCTACAAACTAATCATTTATCTTCAATGAAATTTATCTGGAAGTGTTGAAAGAATTGTGGTGTATCATGAACAAATGCTCTAAATGGAAATTAAGTAATTTTCCAACATCTAAGCAAGCTCACCTTGAGCGATCGTCTCCCGACGCTTCTCCTTGGATTCATGGTACACCTGTTGGTGGAGTAACAATCCAGTATATCAGAACTAAGATAGCTCAGGGAGGAGAAAGAATACAAGAAGACAGCAAGGGCAAGTTTGCCAACCTCGGCAGGGTCAAAGTATGTTCGGACAAGGAGGTGCTCGAGGCGGAGATAGCGCTCAGGCTGCTCCTGCTTCATGACACCCATGACCTGAGTCTGACGGAGGATGGCACGGGCCGTGTCGAGCTCACGGAGCTCGGCCATCTCCAGCACAATCTGCTCATAGAGGTCCTCAAGCTTCTTGCGCGGCAGCTTGAGCTGTGCAACCTGGGGCAGCACAGCATCCCAGCGCCCAGCATTGATATCAGCGATGAAGGTGTCGATGCTGTCGACGGTGTTGAGAGAGACCTGGCACTCGTTCTGCAGTGTCTGGAACGTCTGGTGCAGCGAGTTCTCCTTGCAGAACTGAAGCACAATCTTCACCACACTGCATCCATGGATCCAAGAATAAGAAATAGAGTATAAATGCTGCTCATTCTCTTTATTTACCAAATCAAATACTGCTGCTGCCGCACTGAGTGTTGTTGGATGGACTCAAATTCAAGGGACGGGGTATGAAAATCACGCTTCACAGGTAGTTCGATTTCTTGGATTATTACTGTACTATACCACGGGGCAGCCGAAGTTAAACAACAACAAAAATCAGGCGGGACGGAGTCATTCAAGAAACATGCGTAAGGACCCTAGTAGGGTTTAGGGATTTCCAGGGTAGCTTATTCCAAGGTGGGGTCTTAGACAGCAATAAAGGATACAAGAGGGAATTTTACGTACTCTCGGGCCTCGATCTCGAGGGCCGATGCTGACGACGCCATTTTCGGCTCCTGCGGAGGACGGCGGCGGCGGCGGCACCAGGTGAGGTCGGGAGCAGCTGCCGGAGAAGAACAGGAGAGAGGAAGAGGTCGGAGGAAAGGGGATGGCGATAGGCTAAAGATCGAGCCCGATGGGCCAACGTCTCACGACCACCTAAGCCTTGTGAAGCCCATTAAGTTGCGTCTGTGAACATCCGTTCTTTTTATTTTCCAGGTTGCACATCGTGTTCGTGAACTTGTTCAAGTCGTTGGTTTAACGAGTTCAAAAAAAAAGAACGAAAGGGATTTATTAAAATTTAAATAAGTACATATTCATGACATCAAGACTTTTAGTGAGTAATAAAACATAGAGAAAATATCTAAGTATTTTGCTCATCTTCGACATCCCTTCTCCAATCGTTGTTGTCAAAAAGCAAAAATCAGATCAAAACCATATTCTCTTCAACCGCCAATAAAAGACACCAAATTTTACTAAAACCGTAGATTCGCCATCCACAAAATCATTGTGAAGGCAGATTTAATCCGAGGAACGAGAATCGACAAAATCTGTATTAGTAGGATGAAAGAAAGATCACATTTCACTAACCTTTTATCATAGCTGAATCGAACTATAATAAAATGGCAAAGGGGTCGGAAAACCTTATTCCACAACGACAACATTGTCTTCGCCTCATCGTCACCGTCAAGACACCTGAGTCTTCATGTCGTCTTATGGCAAAGGTTGTCGACTTCATTGTCGTTGTGATCACTCTTTCGGAGCCGTATCAATTCAACGACACCCAAGTTTCTCAAAGAGGACAAGAAAACACCAAATTTTCAATATCAAAGAATTTGACATGGGTAACTCTAAACCCTAAACTAAAAAGAGAGACGGGACCTGCTCTTAGCCCACCGGCCCAAAAGGTAGTGGCGGCCACTGCGTGAGGGAGAAAAACATGTTTGTATTTTCTTTGGTACTAGTACCCATAGTTGTTTGAAATTGTTTGTCTGATGAAATAGAGTTTCTTAAAATGGGGCCAACTCCGTAAATGACATTGCAAATTTCATTTATCCCGGATCCACCATCTCAAAACCATTTATCTCGTACATATCATTGTATTGCAAATTTTATTCCATCTATGCCATTTGTATCATTAAATTATCAATTTTTCCCCAAAATGACTAATCTACCCCCAACCTCTTAATACAACGGTTAGTGCGGGCGGAACGACAGGCACATGCGAACGGCGAGCGCGTTGGACAAAGCGGCATCCGGTATGGTGAGAGTCTAAGCAAGTACACGTGACGATGGGCAAGCAGGCACGGTAGCGTGGCGTGCACGGCGATTGGCAGGGTGAGTGGGTGCATCGGCCGCTGGTGGCGCGTGCGACATGACGACAGCACAAGCCGGCGTGGAAGCCGGAGGCGGCGAGCGGGCACGATAGAGCTCGAGGGTCGCCGGCGGGCTACAGCTAGCTCGGGGAGGCGGGGAGGGGCGGACCGTAGGGGACGCAAAGACGATGGGGCTCGGGTCGTCGTGGTGCCGCGCCCACCATGACCGCCGAGAGTGAGGTTGCCCCGCATACCGGAGGTGGCTCTCGGGAAAGGGGGAGGGGGAAGGGGGTGGGGTTGGCTCTCCGCCATGCGCATGAGCAGAAGCTTCGAGGAGGCAAGACTCATCTCGTTGGGGCGTCGTGCTTGTCCACATGACAGTTGGTATGGCATGGCAGGCGGCGACCTTGCCATGGCCTTGAAGCAAGCAAGCTAGAGAAGGGAGAAGGATGTGAGCTTTTTGGTCTTTCCACATGATTTATTGTTCAATGATGGTAGACATGGGATAAAATTTGTAAATCGATGGTATATATAGGATAAGTTGTTTTGCACTAGCATATTTTTGAGATTAGATTATTTTACAACGACACTCAAGGAATTGTCTCTTTTAAATGTCTTGAACTGAGTTCCAAATACTCCCTCTATCCCAAAATAAGCGTCACTATGGTATCCGTGCCGGTTAAACATTCTTAAGTTTGATTACATTTAGGGTGTGTTTGGCACGGCTTATGCACAATGTGCTTATAATGCTTATACTTGTTTATAGTGCTTATTCTATCACAACTTCTTATAGTGCTTATGTAGCATAAGCGATCAATCTGTTTGGCAAAATTGCTTATGCTTATTCATCAAAACTGCTTATTCTCACACATAAGCATTATAAGCTACGTTTTGCTGCTTTGGCTAAAGTGCTTATGTGTAGTACAAAATGACAAAGTGCTTATACGTGTTTATACCTCATAAGCACTTTGCTATTTTGCCGTTTGGCACTTCAAACTGCTTATTGAGCATAAGCACTTTCAATAAGCAGCTCATTAAGCTGTGCCAAACGCACCCTTATAGAGAATATTAGTAATATTTATATCTCAAACTAAGTTTATTATGAAAATAGATTCAAAAATCTATCTAACGATACTAATTATGTGCTATATAATTTAATATTTTTTAATATATATTTGGTTAAAGTTGAAACTGTTTGACTCCTCGAGGAGTGAGAACGACACTTATTTTAGAATGGAGGGAGTAGATCAAGATGCATATCAGCGCCGAAACAGCCTAGCCTCTATTAGTTTCTTGCAATCATCAGGATGTGCACTCACCATTCGTCACTGCGTTATCATCATATATACAGGAGCAAAACCAGCTGGCTAATTTCTGATATATAAACTCATCATGTACGATACGTGTGGTCCAGCTGATGCACACGCTCGGGTCTGCGACATCCGCAGCCATCCACGTCCCCCGTGACCACGTACACATACGGATATGGAAGACCATGCGATAAATTAGCACGTACAAGTACGTGCGTACCGGTACGTCGTTGTAAATTAAATGAGGCGCCTGTCAGTGAGCCCCTGCCGAAAGGTGCGACAGCGGACGGCGAAAACCACGCGGCAACAACTACAGGCATGTATTTTTGTCATTGCCTTAGCAGTTTAATTTGGCCGCTCTCACTTGCTCGATCTTATTTTCCGTTTACCTTATTTCTTGAAACATATTACCTTTGTTTTAAATGTAAGTATTTATTGTTTTTCATAATTGGGTTTGACCGTTTTTCTTATTTTAAAAATTACAAAAATATTAATTATTTGGTTATATTTTAATTTATTGTTAGATGTAGTTTTTTATATATTTTTCATATCTTTTTAATAAAACAAACGGTCAAACATAATTTTGAAAAGTCAACAAATATTTACATTTTAGAACGGAGGATGTACATTTCAAGAATAAAAACTATAATAATATGTGCTCCTCTCGCTACATAGGGTATATTGACATCGTCCATTATACTCTGACTGCACGCTGAATGAAATCCTACATTGTAATAAGTGTTAGTCAAAACGATACACATGAAAGATAAAACCATAAACTGACAAGACCTTTCTACCTCCATTCTAGTATGTAACATTCCATTCATACTCTATGGCTCCATTCGTTTTCTTCTCTCTAAAATTTAGCACTGTCACATTAAAGAGAATCTTACTATTTATGAATATTTCGATCAA
Source organism: Chloris gayana (assembly GCA_031894775.1). Lineage (NCBI taxonomy): Eukaryota > Viridiplantae > Streptophyta > Magnoliopsida > Poales > Poaceae > Chloris > Chloris gayana. The sequence goes on along the minus strand of JAUNZO010000864.1, from coordinate 17,698 downwards.
TTTAATGATAAAACCCTTTTGATAGATTGATGCTAATTTTCGAGATGAATCTAAAGATCTTAATTAATCTTTGTTTTGCTAAAGTGATGCTACGATGAATTGTCTTCTAATCATGACTTAATTAATGTTATTAGGTTCGTCTCTTAAATTAGTCTAAGAGCCTGTAATTTATTTTATAATTAAACTTTTTTTAGTACACCTAAATAGTAAGATTCTTTTTGATGTGACAGCTATAAAATTTAGATCCCGGAAACGAATACATAACATTTTCTGCTAAAAAGAGTAGTCCATTCATTTGAATTTCGATCTGCTACGTCTTGGAATGCATGCGTGCATATTTATGTATATTTTATTCTTTAGAGTTCAAGACAAATATGTATATGTTTTCCCTAAGCATACATTGGCTCAATTGATCTACTAAGAAAACAATATTATTTAAATGGAAAATAATTATAATTTAATTTATATTACCTGAAAGCATACATTGGCTCTCTATGTTATTATGCTTAACTAGAGTGTTTTATATAAGGTTTTTCTTTGATTCATTTTCTTGACCATAGCTTCAATGAAAGTTATTTAAGTAGTGATCGAGTGAATTAAAACTTTTTTAATATAAGTTTTTACTGGATAATTTGGAAAAAAATAAAAGAACATATTTGTAGGAGTCAAAGCTTTGTCATTGAGAAAGGACCTTGATGTCGCCTAAGGATGCGACATCGTCGTTTCTCCAAGCGGTTAAGCCTAATTAGGAGATTAGGCTCGATACCAATTGAAAGGACCTTGATGTCGCCTAGAGGGGGGTGAATAGGCGAATCCCGCAAATTAAAACTTAATCCCAAGATCAGCACCAAAACCGATCGGACCAGGTTACCAAAACCGGTCGGACTCGTTTTGTCGTGGAATGCAGGAAACTTTGCTCTTCTATCTATCACGAACCAATACTCGGAGTAGTGCCTCGATTGATATTGGTTGCAGTAACACTTAGTCCTTACACATCACAAACAAGCACAACCGAGTAGATCGAAGCGGAAGCACAATATGAGATAGAAAATAAATAAGAGAGCAAACCGAACAAGGTGACACAAGAGTTTGTTTGCCGAAGTTCGGATTCACCCCGTGAATCCTACGTCTCCGTTGAGGAAGCTTGAGTTGCTCCAACTTCAAGCCGTGTCTCTTTCAACCACTTTCCCCGATCCACTAGCTTGATCTTTTCCCTTCCGGAGGCAAGATCACAACCTTCACAAACCGACCCTTGGCTCACCACAACTTGGGAGCTCGTGGGTAACGCCTAGCCGTCTAGGAGGCTTCACCTCCAAGAGTAACAAATGCCACAAAATTGCTCAATGAAGCCACAAAGTGCTCAAAGCTTGGATTGCTCACAAATGCTCAAATCTCTCAACCCAACTCAAAGATTTTCACCAAATCACTCAAGTCTCACAAAGAGGTGTTGGGGAGAGCTCAATATGGCCGTTGGAATGTTCTAAAATGGTCTGGAACCAGCAGCCCCGAAAAAGGGGAGGGAGGCTATTTAAACTGTTTCCGGAAAACTAGCCGTTGGACAGGTCGTCCAAAACCGGTCCGACCGGTTTGCCAAACCGGTCCGACTCTGTTTTTGACCAAGCACAAGAGTTAAGCTTCAAAAGACACTCCACTCATTTCTATTTGATCTCTTCTCACCAACTTTTGTGTATAGGTTCTATAAAAGGTCTAGAACACTATTACTCTCAAAGCGGAGGTAAAACCCTAGGTTTACAAAACCGGTCCGACCTGTTTTGTCGAGTCAAGCACACTAGTAGGATGGTTTTCGGGGTTTTCCTCTCATGACTTCTCACTTGGGATGTTGAGCACTTTGGACACCTGTAGAAGCATAATGTTGCATCCCCCTTGATAGTACGGCAATCCTATACTCAAGATTAAAAAGCAAATACACATTTTTCACTTCTTGAGCTTGTAGACTTGTCACTTGCCACTTTATCAATTTTGCTTCAACTTGGGGTTGTCACCACGCATAGAGATCCAAGCATATCCACCTTGGGCTAACGACCATGGGTTTTATCATCAAATAGACAAAGCTCCATATTATATCCATGTCATCTTTTCTTTCTTGATTCACATATAATTGACACTAGGAAATATACAATCATCCATGGCCTTTTTGATTCATCGGATTCAACATCCACTTGCTCTTCTCCACCACAATAGTTCATCGGCGCCAAGCCTCTTGCTCGCCCTTCTCTAATGTATGGTCCATCGTAGCCAAGTCCTTGCTAATCCTTCATCAAACTTACCATCAAGATTGACATATTTCTTTGCATCATCCATTAGCACACCTTTGATATTCATCTTCATGTTGTATTGATTTTTCTTATGATGTATGTTGCTTGCTTGATATGAAACCAAGAATTATGTCACCAATAGACATGGTGATACTCTCATTGTCCAATGTGAGACATATCAACAAGCTTCATTTTTCTTCATGTGACACATAGTACAATGTTTTCACCGTTGATCATCCATGTGCTTCGTCTTCATCACATTCTTTATCATATGGTAGTCTCGTATATACATGTGATTCTGCACCATGTTTCTTTTTCTCAATTTTCTTCACTTGTTTGTCATAAACTTAAATCTTCATCTTATGGAGTTTATGATCTCGTACAAATAATGTCCATAAGTGTGCTTTGCAAACAATGATTTATAATGATATCATAATTAAATTCCTGCTCATCATCTCAATAAACATATTAGTCCTTTAATCGTTTTGTCAATCAATTCACCAAAACCCACTAGGGGCCTAGATGCACTTTCACATTGTGTGTCAAGAAATTCAGGATGCTTAACAAACTGAATGTGTTTGCCATGCCATGAAATTATTTTTATCTAATGAACTTCTATATAGTTATAGTAATAGCTAACCCGTCAATAAGTGAATAGTGAGCTTGATGAGACAATTTAGTATCCCATTTTTTGTTCATTCAAATTAGCATTGATGAGGCAATTACTAATGTGAAACTGAATAAATTTTAGGATTCCATGTACGACGTCGGCTTAAGTTGTTTCCTTACACAGTATGAGATTGATCATTGGGATGATGTGTATGAGCATCGAGAATAAAGAGGATGAAGCTCCTAAGAAAGAAGAGATAAAAGAAGTGCAACCCAATACAGACCACTATAATATGATGTTGCACAACAAAATAGAGAATACAAATAAAACGGTGCATCTAGAGTAAGACAAATGATTTGTGTTTGTATAACCATAAAGTGTGTTTTTCTTTTGGCATAATATTTGGTTTGGTCTCTACATGACAATGTGGTTCTTAAAAGTGATGAACCTCAAACAAAGTTCACAGGAGGTGAGGTGTCCATCGACTTCTTCCAGCTTGGAATTAGGATTGTAGCAGACAAGAAACTAAGAAATTGCGAGTGCTTCCATCAAAAGTCACTACATGGACTTGAAATTGAGTGTAAGTTATTGCTCTATGGTCAGTTATATATATGAAACAAATACGAAATTGTAGCTCATAAATAATTTATATACAAGCTATTGTTGTTCTCAAATGAAATTTTTTGTATAGAACATGTGTCTTTTTGGTATCCCTTAGGAAGAAGAGTGCAATCCGATGAGATGACTTCGATTATATGATGGATAGCAAGAAAGAATTAGGTACATGTTCCTAGAATTATATATTAATTACACTTTCATAAAAAAATCTTATCTCACTAAGACTCATCGTCCACTATATAATTGGTAGTCCACCGTTAGGGTACCATGTATTGTCGGTCATTGATGGATGGAATGATCAAGATGTAAGATATAAGTTAAGCTAATTAAATATCATGTTTAATCAATTCATTAACAACTATTTCAATAGAGTCTAATATGCTAATGCTAACTATAATAATCATATGTGTAGGATTCCACAACATTACCAAGAGAATTCTTGGTGAACATCCTAGCATCCGATCTGAATGAGGCAAAGGAGGTCCGACCTTGTGATGTTAACAATTGTCTTAGCAACATAATAGCCAAACAAGAGTGATTTGTTATGATTGGTAGAATTATTTTCAAACTTTGTGGCATTATGGATTATTGAGTACGTGAGGCGATCGCACAAGACTATTGGAAGAATCATTTTGGTGACTTTATGGTATTATGGATTATTTTGTACGTCACATGACGTCATGATCTGTACAAGAGTATTTTGAGACTATTGGTAGATTTTTTGTGACTTTATAGTATTATGGATTACTTTACGGTAGAATTTCATGTTGTGATGAGCTGCGAGCCAAATGGCTATTTTCCTTACATGGTTTATTTCTAGATTATTGGTAGAAATATATTTTTTCTTGAACATCAAACTCTTATTATGAAGGAAAAATTCCTTATTTACCATTGGAAATTATAATGTTTCCTTATTTGTCATCGAAATTTTCCAATTGTCTTATTTGCCATCGGATTAAAAATTGCATCCCTTATCTGCCACTCTAGTCATTTTAGTTAATAGAAATATTTTTGCTCCTACCACTAAAATGTTTATGCTACAGTTGTAAATAGGTTGTCTTAGTATATACTTTATGTTAAGAAAGTTTCAATTTTTTCAGATGAATATTAGTGCTAAATATTGTTTTCTCAAAATTATCTTTCATTTTCATCAGAAAATTTTGGAAAAAATGTCTTAAAGTACACATGGAGAATTAAGGAATTTACCCTATTATGAATATGTGATCTTCGCCTCTTTGGAAATTAAAGTGGGGTAATCCGTTTCAAAGAACATGAGTTTTAGGCTCTTTGAAGTTTTATTCTTTGTTGTTGATTTTGATTTTTGTTAGTTGTTTCTTGCACTTGTTTTCAGTAAATAATTATATATTCACTACTCCCTCCGTCCCATTGAAAATGTCACTATGGTATCCGTGTCAGTCAAATTTTTAAAACTTTGACTAGATTTGTAGAAAATATTAGTAATATATGTATCCATATAAGTTGATTATGAAAGTAGATTCAATAACTATCTAATGATACTAATTATATTCAATAAATATTTATAATTTTTTATATATTTTGATCAATGTTAAAAATTTTGACTTCTTGAGAAACGAGAACGACACTTTCACTGGAACAGAGGTAGTATTTTTTAACACATTTGTTATAGTTTTAGTCCCGTAGCAATCGTACGGGACCATCTTGGAAAGTTGGGAGGCTCGATTATAAACACACTTTGACAGCAGACGGCTTGATTATAGACTCACCGACACAAACCTTGGTGCAAGGAAGGAACATTTGTTGCGGCAAGGAGAGGCCGAGGAGAGGACAAGGGCGAAGTGGCACTGCACACTGTAGCTCTCACCTTATACCGGTGCGACCTCCCCATCCATCCCAATCGTCCCGGGCTGTGATGACCATGCTTGGCGGTCCCACACCTTTGGCACCTTCTTCCTCCTCCGACTCCGGTCGATGAGATCATGCGGATATGCCTGCACCCATCAACCGCGCGCGTCTGCTGCATGCCTTGGCTTGCGGACAAACGCTGGCCACCAACGCAACGCGCGCGGCCGCTGCATGCGACGCAGCAGCTACCAAAAGCGAAGCCCCGGTCCGGGCCAGCTGGTAGGGTTGCTTCAATTGAGTATCCATCATCATGGCCGACCAGTGGCCACCACTTATCTGTTTATTACCGATAACCTGCATCCGTCAGAGCTACCAGTAAAGCTTTTGGTTACGCACGAATCGTCGATTACCTCGGATGCAAACAGCAACTGCACCCAGCTCGATCGTGGGGGAATCGGGAGTTAGTCTCACCAAGAGCTAATTTTCATATTTGAGATCTGCAAAGCTTGGGTAGCCCTAAGCGTCAGAAATCAGCTGTCTCCTTCATTGTTACGGCGCACATTGATGCCATCGTCGTCTTAGGCATTACTCTATTTGGCATAGTTTAGATTTCTGAAAAATTATTTCTAATCCTATTTCTCCTTGGAAACAAAATATATGGCAAGAGAGAAAGAGAGAAATATGCACCTGTTCTTCTCCAATCCTTAATCTGTATGTGCTAGGGAGGATGTGTTTTTCATGAGAAATATGACTTTCTTTGTAGTACTAATACTTTTGTGGTAATCATCAAAACCAAATAGCTTTGGATTTGGCTTGATCTCCTTTGCCTTGGGAGAGAAAAAAGCTATAATACCTACCAAGAAGGATCTTAATATCTCGAAATCAAAGTAGATGCTTGAGACAATTTTAGATCAACGATTGTATCTTTTTTGGTCATTTTTTATTTTTTTATCATCATCTAAATGAACACAGAGTGCATGACTGCTCCATCATTTGGTGCAGGTGGTTACAATGTCATGCATTTTACATATATGAGATATGTATGAAATATCGCTAATATGTACTGCATCTTGGTGGCCAAAATTAGTTCTTTCTAAAAAATAAATATTACAATATCCTTGGCTCATAGGTGAAGTAGATGAAAAAGGTATATAAGTAGATGAAAAAAGGTATTGAACTCTAGTTTCCTACCTAATCAATCTAAAAGTCTTATAATTTTGGATGGAAAAAAAACTGATGATGCTCCAATATAATTAGTTGGTGGCCAATAGTGTGACTCGTGCAGCAATGGGGACGGTGGAAGCTATAATCCATTAATCGTATAGGAGTTGTATTGTAGTTGCCCGATTTCTTGTGCACTAGATACGAGCAAGCATGATCTCTCCAACCGTTTTAGCAAAGCAGATCAGACAGGCTAACCAACTCGATAGTGCGCAGTTTGTTTGGACTGAAACACACCACCATGTGATGTTGGCCGATAGATTAGGTTATATTCTCGAGCAACTCGTTTTGCACAAGGCTCCAAACCATCTCCTCGAGAAGGCAACACATGTTTACACAGAAAACCCACTTTGGAGGATGACCAGTCACCTGCAGGTTAAAGTACAAGTAGACTAGCTTTTCTTTTGTAATTGCAAAATGATTTGGTTGGCTGGAAGTAAGAGCCCACCCGGCCCGGCATAGTGCCCTTTTTTGACGGAAGGAAAGTTTGTCATTTTCACCACTGATACAAGCAACAAAAAGTGGATGTGTTATTTGTCCTTAAAGAAAGGTGCAGCTGTTCTTGCCTTTCTCTCGTTTCAACGTGCTGTGCTGTGCTGTGCGTGTTTTCTATATATTGTCTTCAAGAGAAAAGCAAAAAAAGTAAAAGCAGTTGCCATTAAATTTTGGGTATGGTACATATACCCCTGTTTTAAAAAAGGTTCGTCAATTTTGGGTTTGTTAACAAGCATATACCAATGCTTGCCGCCAAAAAAAAACATATAGTTCCCTTCTATTTTCAATGATAAAATATACTAAAAAGTCATTTAATTGATAACTATTTTTTATGAAAGTAATTAACTTTTTGAAAATTACAATTCGAAAGACCACACATACACAAGCCAAAGAAAGGGACTAACAGCTCACTGTTCTTTTCAGTAACCTAATTTAAAATAAGCACAACAAAAATCTTCATTTACTCATTTATTATATTGTTATAGTAGTTAAACTTTTTCTGCGGATGATCGCAAGAAGGGGGACTACTGAAATTTAAATAATCCGTTAAGGATAAAAATTTCAGGTGACCCCGCGGGAAATAGAACTCAGTGTACGTTACAAACCATCCTAGTCACTCAGATTAGTTTACTGCGTGGTCGTCCAGCTCCACCAGCTGTTTTTAACCCCCTTTCCTCTGATCTACTTAAATTCCAAGTTCCCTCTACCTTTTTTAGCACCTCTTATCCTCACTGCTAAGACACAAGTGAAAAGGAAGCAAGAGCAGCTCGCACCAACTCTGCTCATTTGCATTTCCAATTTTTTCTAGGTAGAAAGAACAAAGAAGGAAGAAGCTCAAAGTAAAGCAAGCACGGAAATACTCCACAGATACCACTTACCTACCGCTCCAATCCTTCCGCCAATATCTCTCTCCTTTCCTTTTTTTCCCTCTCTCTCTCTCCTCGCCGGGACAGCGCAGCTCAGCCCACACAGCGCCGGGAGCAGGAGGCCGGCGCCGAGGAGGCCCCTAGCTCCGCCCGCTGGATCCTCAGGCGGTTGGACGGAGATCCGTCCGCCTGGCGCGGGTTGGTTCCTTTGTTCCACTGGTAAGTGAACGAATGCCTTCTCGGAATCTTGGGGGTGGGTTTGCCTTGTTCTGTTCTGTGAGGTGGTCGTGTTCTACATCAGATCCAAATCTCTTCTTGTCTCCAGTTCTTCTCTCTAGTCTCTACATTAGCTTTGGTGTGCTGCTTCGGTGTCATGTTAGTCCAAATCCATCTCACACACCCGTAGGTTGGCTACGGTTTTTTCTTGCTGTTCTTCTTCTTGGGAGCGCAAGATCGTCTCTAGTTGCCGCCATTGAACGTCATGGAACCAAATTGGGGTGCGGGTGCGGCTTGTATTTTCCAAAACAAAGAATTGGAAATTTGTTCTTTTTTGTTAGCATAGCCGCTGCCGCCATAGCCGGGAACACCAAGGAAACTAAATGTGCTAGTTGTTGATCCTCGCGTGTGCCAGTATGCGGCCTGTACTATGATTGCCATCGCAGGAATTTATTATCCCCTTGTACAACATTGGATTGGATTGGAGCACAGCTGCAGTAGCTTCTCGTCTTTGCTTCCCTTCCAACTCAAGATAATGTACTATGTTGTACTGCAATCCTTAATTTCTCCCATTTAGTTCAAGAATCTGTCCTTTCTATGAGCCTGTACCGTGGATTTAGGTGCCTGCACTTAACATTTCTCGCATTGCATGATCTGTTGGGCTAGATGTGCAGCTAACGCGTTCATCTGAATTTTTAGGAGCACGGAGCTAGCGCTCCACCATGTCAGCGCCAACATCAGAGCCTGCTACTCTGAAAGATCATCTCTCCGCGCCGACAGGCCCGGCCATCTCAAAGTATGGGAGGTCGTCTGCATTGCCTTGGGAGCTTTCATGGTGGTCGTCCTCTTTGTCACCGTGTGGCTCACCATCAAGAGTAGGAAGAGGGTTAGGCGGGCATCTGCCAATATTCCAATCACACAGATCCCTGCCATTTCCAAGGAAATCAAGGAGGTGAGGGTCGAGCAAGTACAGGCAAATGATTATATGGCACATGATGGGGTTCTTCTGACAATCCAAGACAAGTCTAGTGACCGGGATTCAGATAAGGTCATGGTCCATTTGGGCGGTGGCAAATCGAGGCGTGGTGATGAGAGCCACTCCGGGTCGTTCCGTTACATGGACAAAGATGCAGGCTTCCAGTCAGCTGAAGAAGGAGGATCAGGAACGTTTCGACAAGCTTCATCTCATGCAGTAACTGCTCCTTCACCTCTGGTTGGCCTGCCGGAGTTCTCGTACCTAGGTTGGGGTCACTGGTTTACCCTGAGAGATTTGGAACTTGCTACCAATCGCTTTTCAAAGGACAACATTATTGGTGAGGGTGGATATGGTATAGTTTATCGTGGCCAGCTCATCAATGGATCTCCTGTTGCTGTTAAAAAGCTTCTCAATAATCTGTAAGCCTTGCTCATCACAGTTCAGTCTTTCTTTTTAATGTCTTTTCACACCTTGTCTTCCTTAGATATCATTCTGTTCATTTAATTTATCCAAATGATGTTTACTGGTGGATTTATAGAGGGCAAGCCGAGAAGGAATTCAGAGTAGAAGTTGAGGCTATTGGGCATGTTCGCCACAAGAACTTGGTCCGGCTTCTAGGTTACTGTGTGGAGGGTACTCAAAGGTAATTTATTCTATCATTTAACCTCACATTCCTCTTACTCTATCATTCATGTCATATATCTCTGCTGCATACCAAGCAATAAGATTCTGTTGCCACCCATGCTGTTTATAAATTTGGTTTTATGTTGAGCTGTGATAAGTTATGGAGTTCTGGTGGCATCGTGCTTAATTTCGAGTTGCACTTTCAGGATGTTAGTCTATGAGTATGTGAACAATGGAAACCTTGAGCAATGGCTTCATGGAGCTATGAGTCATCGTGGCTCGCTTACATGGGAGGCCCGCATAAAGATTCTTCTTGGGACTGCAAAAGCGTGAGTGCAAAGTACATTTTATTTTTTTAACTATTTTATCATTTGTTTATTTCCTTTCCAGCCACCTGTCTTTGTAATGGCTTTGAATCACAATATGTTGCTACCTGGACGTGTTAGGTATAGTAGTTATTGTGTACCATATCATCAGTAATGAGTACAAGTAAGGTTGAGCTAAAATGGTTCTAGATGCTATGTCTGTTTCCTTACTTGTTATTAAAATTGCGCACAATATTTTACCCCTATTAGTTTTGTTTTGTGCATGCCTGAAATGAAGATAAGAACTGTTCATTTCTATCCACAGGCTTGCTTACTTGCACGAGGCAATTGAACCAAAAGTTGTGCACCGTGATATCAAATCCAGTAATATATTGATTGATGATGAGTTTGAGTCCAAAGTATCAGATTTTGGTTTAGCCAAGCTTCTTGGTGCTGGAAAGAGCCATGTAACCACACGGGTTATGGGAACATTTGGGTATGTTGCTTAACTTGTGAATGAAATTCCCATTATACTATGTCACTGCTAGGCCGTGAAATTCTTAATTACTCATTGTAGATATGTGGCCCCAGAGTATGCAAACACTGGACTCTTGAACGAAAAGAGTGACATTTACAGCTTCGGGGTTGTTCTCCTAGAGGCAATTACAGGAAGGGATCCTGTTGACTATGGTCGCCCAGCAAATGAGGTATTACTAAGTTAGTTACTATTTTTTGCTTCAGTGCTAATCTGTATCGGAACATGCTTATATTTCAAGATGTGATTCGGATTGAAGCATTTGGATGCTTCTGATCCCACCAAATTCAAGTGATACTCAAGTTTTGTCTATTAGCCTTTTGGAATGCTTATTGTTATCTTAGAAGTTGTTATGTATATGCTCACAATTTAGCATGTGGTTTCCTGTAAATCTCATTTTTTAGTGGAACATATCTTTTATGTCAGCGGCTTTTAGACTTATGGTGCTCAATTGACTCTTTTTTTTTAAAAAAAAATATCTGTATTTTTATATACTATTTGATAAAATCTTTAATATCGTAATACGTGTCTGATTCATGACACTAAAACCAAAGAAAAGGTTACTGCTAAAATGGATATTGCTTCAGGAATTTTCTAATACAACTTTAGCGGTTGGTTATGTAATATATTTTATTATTTTTGTTGTCCACATTTATACATTCATATCATTGTTATTTTCAAAATCTTTAATGTGCCTAACGAAAACCTGGAAGTTAGATCTGTTTTTTACTTACATGTTTTATGACATTGCTTTTCTTTCATGGCTCTGTAAGGCAACAAAAAGAATGTAAGATGAAAAAAAAAACTGAAGGATTTTCTTAACTTGTTTTAGAATTGTACATTACAAAATTTGGTGTTAGATGTGAATATGTCTGTGCTGTTTATATTGTTCAATCTAAGTAAGTGAAAAATGGTCATTTCTACCTATACGCATGATTCACTTGGTTTTCCACACTGTTTTCTTGATTGAGGCATGCAACTAATGGAAGCACATAATGATATCTTCTACTTTTCTAACTGAATGTGATATTCTTGCCATTTGTAGGTGAATCTGGTTGATTGGCTTAAAATGATGGTTGCCAGCAGGCGCTCAGAGGAAGTAGTGGATCCGACCATAGAGACACGACCTTCGACAAGAGCTCTGAAACGTGCACTTTTAACAGCTCTAAGGTGTGTTGATCCAGATTCGGAAAAGAGACCAAAGATGGGTCAAGTTGTTCGGATGCTGGAGTCGGATGATCCAATGCCTCGTGGGGTATGTACTAATGAAAAATTAAAGAACTTTATTAGTGTAGTTCATGCACCACATGCTTCACTTAACTCTGGGTTCTTATTGTACTGAAAACAAATTTTATCACAAGCAGGACAGACGATCTAGGCACAACCGTGGAGGGAGCACAGAAATAGATTCGCAAAAAGACAACTCTGATACAGAGAAGAGTGACAATCCAGATTCCAAACCTAGCAGGAGCAAAGCATCATCGTCGAAATGAGCACTCCACATTGCTCCCATTACATTGATTGGCACATCGAATGGACCAGATGACTCCTTCCATTTTTACATTGCTGACAAATTGGTAACTGAAGGTTCTGAAGAATGGATACACAAGAGCTCAACAAATATCTGCTCTTTTCTTTCTTTCTTTTTTTGGTTGTAACGGCTTCTGATTTATTTGTAGAGAAGGTATTGTTTTTTACTTGTCAATTATATGTACTTACTGATGATCTTGACAATGTTGCAGTAAATTTTTAACAGTGTGTACAGTTGTAGCATTATGAATACCGGCAGAAGTAAAATTTGTGAATGATAATGTTGATTTATGATCTGAATTCCACTAAGGCAGGGATCAGGAAGTCCAATGGCTCTTGCATGCACTAGTACGCCATTGCATGTTCTTGTGAGTTGTGACAGGATTTTTCTTTATTAGGAGCTACTTCTATTTGGGTCAATTTCACTAGTGATGCAAACCCTAAAAAACAGGGTTAAAACATGCAATTGGGATAGAAAACGAGGTCAATGATTTAACTGCCCCTTCTATTTTTGGCTTCCTGGAGTTCAGCCAAAATATGAAGGCAGTGCCTTTCTGGTGGGGCCTTTTGGCTAAAAGTGAGAGATTTTGGGTGCATGTCAAAGTCATACTTTATAAGAAATTCTTTGGTAGAAACTGACAATTGTGGCTATGGTAGTGCAACTCATGCCAGAGTCCTGATTTTGATATCGCTCACTGGTCCTGGGTTAGGGAGTGGCTATGTGAACACCAAATTGTGTTATGGAACTTGAGTACCTTTGTCACTAGTCACCACCATTCTAACATGAAGATTGGGGATGGAGATGTAGAAGTGAAACATGGGTTCAAGGGAGAAGGAATTGGCATTCGTGAAAACCATCCGAAGGAGAGCCACAATTACGAGGCATGGAATGCAGGAGTCATAAAAAACTGAATCTTCTACCATGCTACACAATAGTAATCAAAGAAGACCAAGGCTGCATTCTTTTTTTCATCCAAAATGCGACCAAACAAGAAGTATCATCCATCGCCCACCATTTTCTAGAGGTTGAGAGGCACACGGGCAGGAAATGTACAATGTAGAAAGAGTGGAGGGAGGAGATAGGCAGCAAGCTCCTCAGTCACAACAACATAGCAACCCTCCAAACTACATACACGCAAGACGATAGAGCAGCTCGATTATCTCAGTTACTCAGATTATGGCCAGGTCGTCCATCCTGATCTATGTTGTCGGGCCCACAAGATCGACCAATATTAAACGATCAACATTAAACGCATGGCACATGTCGGCGAGGAAGAAGGGTGCCTTCACAATCCAGCTCCCTCGGTAGCGGCAGAGGCTGAGGTGGTGGGGCGGGACCGGCTGTGCAGCAAGGGGCTCAGGGCCTTGACAACGATGCTCATGTTGGGACGGAATTCCCCCTCGTACTGGACGCACAGGGCAGCCACAGCAGCCAACTGGTGGAAAGTGGAAACACATTAATATGCATGGTAAACTGGTACAATCCATTATAGCATTAAAAAATATTTGCGGTGACAACTTCTATTCATTTCATTGAGAGAAAAAGTTTCAGTTATCACATCCGGATTTTAATTTTACCTTGGCAACAGCCTTGGGAGGGTATTCGCCTCCGAGCCTTGGATCCACGCATTGTCTCACCTTGTCTTCACTTAGCCTAGGTGTAGCCTTCATCATCACAATTTAGATTCTGGGTTAGCTTCTATCTTTCATATTTATCAGGAACAAAGACAATTACAATGATGAACAGAAAGGTGCATACCCAGGTCACAAGGCTCTGCTGGCCTCGGGGAAGAGTGTGATCAACCGGCTTGCGACCGGTTAAAAGTTCCAGCAGCACAACTCCGAAGCTGTAGACATCACTCTTCATGCTAAGCTGACCAGTCATTGCATACCTGACATATCCAAGGAGGAAACAGTAAATGAGATGACAGATTAGTTCGTTTTAAAACCTGGAAACAGATGATGCAGATTTGGCCGCATACTCTGGTGCATGGTAGCCGAAAGTGCCAAGAACACGAGTAGAGTGAAGGCGTGCAGCCATGTCAGGGGCCTGGTTGGATACATCAAAGTCGCCAATCTTGGCGACATCATTGTCAAAGAGCAGGACATTGCTGGACTTGATGTCTCGGTGGACGACGCGGGGCTCTGCCTTCTCGTGCAGGAACTCGAGCCCTCTCGCGGCACTCACGGCGATCCTCACGCGCTGCATCCATGACAGGATTGGACCTGGTTGGGCACCCTTGACCCCCTTTTTGCCTGCGATCATGGACCAGACACGTAGCACCTCCACTCAGCAAGCTTAATTGGCTTATTATTACTTTTATGTATTTTTCATAACAGAGCAGAATACCGAGAGAGCCTATGAGCGAAAATACAAGGCTTATTATTGTTCTGTACCGTGGAGGATGTCATGCAGTGAGCCTCTTGGTGCGTACTCATAAGCAAGAACACGGATGTTTCCTTCTGCACAGTATCCAAGAAGCTGGAGAACATTATCATGCTTCATTCTTGAGACAGCCGACATCTGCAAAGAAATGAGAGTGAAACAAAGGAGCTTGGACATCTGAATGAGAAATTACAGTATAGAGAAGGGCGGCAAGAACCTGTGCAAGGAATTCTTGGTCAGGCTGTTTGCTGGAGTCAAGCTTCTTCACTGCAGATTTGTTGCCGTCTTTCAGCACACCAAAGTAGACTCTGGCGTACGAACCCTCTCCAATAAGAGCATCACTACTGAAGTTCCTTGTAATTTCCTTCAAATCTTCCAGGGGAATGGCCGGTACTGCAATTGGCTGAGCTCTGACTCTGGGCATGACAGAGGTTGGAGCTTGGGGCCTGCTAGGTCCATAGCTACCACCTGCATTGTTAAAAATTGTCATCAAGACCCTAGTGTAGTAAGTTAAATACTTTGAAATGGGATATAAACGTGGTTGTTAAGAGGCACAAGGTTGTTATGGCACACGGTGCAACTAAACCCCAAGTACCACGACAAAATAGTTGGCAGTCACATTGCAGAAGTGGGTACAACAAGCTGGCCTTCGCCCCCTATCTTTTTTGTTAATGGTCATGTTGAGAGGATGAAAAGAATTATCAATTATGTACAACGACCTATCTAAGACAGAAAACCAAACATTTAGGGGTGGAACAATTCTGATATCTGTATAACTCCACTTCCACGAAGTTTGAGACTGAGCATCTACGACCTGATCGAAAAAGAAAAAGTTTGCAGGGAGCTGTTTGATTCTACTGAAGAAATTTATAGGCAAAACAAATGTGATGTCACTGAAACATCAAGCCTTTCTAACTAACATTTATCGCATATTTATCCTAGAGTTATCATTAAGCTGGTAACTGTGCTTGTCACATTGACAGAAACTTTACAGTTGCACCATGGCCAAGTATTCAATGGATAGATAGTGCAACATTATTTGATCAGCGAGTGAAATAGTTAATCACCTTTTGGAATACTCCTCTATTCTCTAAGTGATGTCGTTAAGATAGCAAAGTTAGTGCAAATTTACACTAACTTTGCTATCCTAACGACATCACTTGAAGAATGGATGGAGTAACTGGTTTAGTTGTAATCATAATCGTTGCAACCAAGGTACGAAACGTGATAATGAAACGAAAAGAGGGAGAGAGGATTGGCGACGACCTTGAGTAGGAATAGGAGCATAGTGATCGTCGTTCTTCTTCCTGGTGCCAACATCGTCGTCCGCCACACAGCAGCAAGAAAAGCATCCCATGTCGATCGCGGACCTTCAACTGCACAACACACATTTCACATGACTACGGTAGCGAATCAAAACGCACAAAACATTTGCATCTTGCATGCCATCAACTGAGGATTGTTTGCATCTTGATACGGATCAGAACGAGTCCCGATATAGTTATAATATTCATCAGTAGCAGCATTCTCGTTTTGGGTTCATAAAAAGTCAGGGATAGAGGATCGGCAGTCCAGACAAATAATAAGATGACGTTGGTAAACTGACGGCACTTGCCATGGAAATAATATGCGATGAATTGCACCATGTTTTTTTCCCTACACATCAATCACGAGAAGAACAGGAAGGAGAAAAGCGAAAGGGAAAACAAAAACAGAGGACTCATTCTTGGGATACGAGCGAACAAGAACCGGATGGTTACTATCTGTTTCCCTAGCGAGGAGATCGAGAAACGGTTCTCCCCAAAACCGATGGCGTCTAAATTTTACACACAACCGCGGAGCAAACACGACGACAAACCAACCAAAATCTTGGACACAGACGGATAAAATCCGACTAGATTCAACATTTCCACACGCGAGATCAAACTTTTCTAGAAATTGAAGAATTTAAAAAACACCAAAGAGATACGTGCCTGTTTTCGCCTTCACCCCTGAACCGAATCGGATCGGATCAAGAACAATGCGATGGATTGACGGATGGAGGATTGGACAGAAAGAGGAGAGAGAGAGGGAGGAGGGAAAGGTGGAGCACGGCGCCGCCTTCGTCGCCGCCGCCCTTCCCCTTCTCCCCGCTCGAAATGTTCTGCCTTGCCTGGCCGCGGGTGGTGGTGGTTTACTTGGTGCCCTTGTCCCGGCCGTTTCCACCCGGTTTTATTATTCCGTCGTCGCCTTCCTCTCCTTGGCTTCCGCCACCGCTCGCCAAATGGAAACTAACCCTGCCCTCTCTATTTGCTATTCTTGCCATATACGTGACCTGTGTAATAGGCACACCACAATCTGTACATGCTGTTTCTGATCTGGCAACTTGTTGGTCTGCGTGAGCACTATTTACAGTTCTATAAAGTCGTGCACTATTTGCTTAGCTTTATAAATGTTCATATATTAAGTGCCATGTTTCATATCTTTTCATCTTTTCTACGTTTATCTTTTAAGATTGATGTTGTCAATATTTATATCGAGATCTGAAAATACAACTATTTATATTGCATCCTTCGATATAACCTTCACAACAGGTAACTAAATTTCCATATCAATAGTCGGGTCATACGGTATTGGCACAATTTTCTTTTTGATAATGCTTCACCTATGTCTTGCTCTTCTGGCTGAACCTTCCGTCTGTGTTGTTATCCGTTTGATGGGTTTGATGATACCACACATGCACGCTCAGGACCACATGATGTGTAGTCGAAAGATAAAATCAGACGTAGAGCAGTGTTCTTCTTACCACCCCCCCCCCCCCCACACTATGCAATAGAACATACTTTCAGAACTCCAATCGTTATTTTCTGTTGTGCGAGTTAGGTAGCAAAAGACATATGCAAAGAACTACACTTGCCTTGCTTGAAAACTCATCTTCTTACAAAGGGTCAGGTCTCGTTCTTAGAAACTGATTTTCAACTCTATCATCTTATTTCATTAATATTTTTTCTCAAATCATGCCCATTTCCAGATTTTGTCTTCTTTCTTTTGCTTTATTTGTAACAAGAACGTTGTTTTTTACCCTACTGTTGCAAGAGTTTTAAAAGTAATTCAAACATGTAGTAACATCCCCTATATATTTGCTTTCCTTGAAAAATCATGAAGAGCTTGTTTCAAGCATAGCCTCACATGTTGTAGATTATTCCCGTTTATCAGTTTGTTATTAAAAAATAAAAA
>JAUNZO010000863.1:0-118117 GCA_031894775.1 Chloris gayana | reverse complement strand
TAATCTTCTATCAGAAAACCTGTACATATCAATATGTTCAAAAGTTGGTAAAATGTAACTCTAGTCTAGAAATTAAAGTACACCACAGAATATTTACATCTTCAAATGCCTCGTTTGGAACACCCCTATTGTCAGTATATTCGTATACACGAAAGTCTACCCTTCTGTCTTGCAAATCGTTATGTCCGGCATTCATCGGATTTTCAGATTTTGCATGCAGAACGGTAAAGTTCAATGTAGTCCAGGGCAGGACGGTTCCACGACCAGTCCTGCTCCATGACTCTCTTGCACAGAGACTGGAACCATTCCCGGGCATCAAACCAAGCAGTGATTGCCCTGAAATTATTACACTGATGAGTAACACTGAGAATTCAGAAAATCGGTCTGGGTGAAATTGTGCTTGCCTGTTCAGGACGTAATCAACACCATTGGTATCAGCTCCATCAAAGCTGAATCCGTTTGGCTCCAGACCTCTGGCTCGCGCCCGGTCTTTGTCATGTTCAACATCGAAGACAGTGTCATAGAGCCCTGGGCGGTGCGGTGCAAATTTAGCCCATAGTGCACAGTGCAATACAATGCAGAACAATGGCAGCAAAAGAACTGCAGAGTAAGCCTTGCACGTACCTCCAGTTTTCCGGACAATGGGGATGGATCCATACCGCATAGCGACGAGCTGAGTTAAGCCGCAGGGTTCAAAAATAGATGGAACAAGAATGAAGTCGGAGCCAGCATATATCTGTTGCAAGATCATGAAATCAAATTAGACATCTAATTTCCAGTTCGATTCAATGAGGAGCAGTTTACGCAGCATCAGCTCACCAGATGCGATAGAGGCTCATCGTAGGTTAAACACATCCTAACCCTGCCGTACTTTTCACCATGGAGGGTATTAGCCAAGTTGGAAAAGTCGTTTTGGATTCGATGATCTGGAGCTGAACCAAGCAAAACCACCTGAAAGAAAACCACATCATTTTCAATTTAAAGGTCACATGCAGACGCGATTATAGAAATAATCCATTACTAGAGATACTAAAAACTATTAGTGATACAACAGTTGTACCTGTCCATGTTGATCAAGAATACGATGAATTGCATGTTTGATGAGGTGGATCCCCTTCTGAGCTGTCAAGCGAGTGATGATTCCAACAATGGGCACATCATTTTGCTGTAACCCAAGCTTCTGCTGTAATGCCTTCTTTGCAGCCCTTTTGCCTTCTACAACCTTCTCCGAAGTATAGTGAACCTAAAATATGGAGTATCAGTGAAACCATCGGTGAAACTGTTTTGACTAAACGGGGCCGCCGTTTCAATTTAGCGAACCCAAACAGACACTCTATGTGTAGCTCTTACAATACAAGACAAATGCACTTGAGTATGATTGCTAGTATACCGGGATAAAATTGTCGTTATATGGATCCCAGATATCTGGATCAATTCCATTTAAAATCCCAAAGAATTTCCCAAGATGAGGAGCAATAGCACCATGCCCAGAAACTTCCCTAGAATATGTATTAGAGACCTGCAAAAAATAGGAAAATTAAAATAAAATAGCTCAAAGCATAATGAAAGATTATTTTTGTGCGATGGAATATTAAAAAATTTAGCAATTGAAATCTATAAGACAGTTCAGCACTCACAGTTGTGGCTTTATCACAGTACTTCATTGCTTTGCCAACATAATGTGCTCCAAATTCAAGATTGTGTATAGTAAATACAACTCGTGCATCTGCCAAACTGGATTGTGCATAGTGTTCCTTGCATAGCCAAGCAACTGGAGCGCTTGACCAATCATGGCAATGTATTATATGCTGCCAGGATGATAAATATCAGTGGGTGTAACTGTGGAGATATACAAACAAGGAACCTTAAAAAATTAAAGATTAGTACGCAAACCACCTATCGACATTCAGACTTAAGCTGTTTGAAAAAAATAAAATAGTGTGACTAATATGAGTTTTCAAACGTAATGCACTAAAGGTGTGGCAAACACTTCAGAAGAATAAGTGTTTGCAACTATTATAAATAGCACTTAAAGGACATAGAACGGTTCTATGTCACGGGACACTGATAAAGTAGCAACACTGGAGATCTTCGAATCGGTGTTTATCCTAGTTCTCAGGTACTAAAAGAGTAGCAGGCTACAATTAGTCCACCTACAAGAGAACAAGAAAGGCTCCATTGGGTGGACTAATTGTAGACTGCTACTGTTTTGGTACCTGAGAACTAGGATAAACACCTATTAGAAGATCTCCCAGTGTTGCTACTTTATCAGTGTCCCATCCCATAGAACTGTTCTATGTCACGGGACACTGATAAAGCAGCAACACTGGGAGATCTTCAAAAGAATAGTGTGTTACAAGAAAGTAAAAATGTTTGTAACTACTATAAATAGCACTTACAGGAGATGATCCACGTTGGAGGAGAAATTCAAGGGCAGAATGACAAAAGAAGCCAAATCTACGGTCATCGTTCCTTCCATATACACATCCCACCCTAAACATCCTGAATAAAGAAATGACAAATTATTATTTTTTGGAAGCCTCTTGCAAGGAAACTCCAGGACCTTTATTGCAAGAACCAATATCAATGCCAAGGTATAGAATCAAGACTAAAAGCAGTATCAACTATCAACATTAATTTTGACATCTTAAAATAAGAGTCTAGAAGATTGCTTAGTCTTCTTTATATAAAACTTAAAAATGAAAATCTAATTAAATAGGGCCATCTCAAAAAGATCAAATATTTCCCTGGTTCTTTTATTTGATTTCATTGACTCGTTGTGATCTTCAAGATGTAATTTTGGCACCCACTTTTTAAAATTTTAAATCAATACAAATCAATAAAAAAAACTTTCATGAGATCATGGAACCTAATTTTCATATAACTAATTATGATAGTGTTCGATCAATATTTGGAAGTTTGCTAGCAAGGATTCTAAGATGTCAAATATAAAGAAAGAAAAGAGTAAACACCAGCGGAGAAACAGCAAAGCTGGGTGGTGATGATATCCTCTATGTCAAAGAGGATCATGAAAGTGTCAATCTCCAATTGCAACTAGTTCCTAACCAGTGCATTTTGATGTGATGACAAAACAATCTAACTAAGTAGCATTTCTGCTGGCCTGATAATTTTGTTCTAGGGAAATAGCTGATAGTGTGGGTGTGTGTTGTATGGGTTCTTGTCCCATTTTTCTTCTTAATATAATGATATGCTTGCATGTTCAAGAAAAAGTATTAATTATCTGGACTTATAAAAGTTGAATTTATTATCAATCCAATCTTACCGATGCAGGATTACCAATCAAATCATAACCAGCTCCCACTTACCATTGCAAAAAGGAAAATGGGTGTATGATCTCAACTAAATAGCTCTTCTCATCTTCAAATTACTAGAAATTATATGAAAACTGAATTTGTTGGCAGCATGTAACAATTATATATACATGTATGACCGGACCCCCAAGCTCTTTGCACTTTATGATGTATAAAGTAAACCTAAGCTTTTAAAATCTGTGAAAAAAATAAGCTGCTTCATACCCATTTTGAGGTTCCAAGAAGTAAACAGAGACGTCCTCGACTAATCCGGACCATACTCTTATTTCAGTACCGCCCCAAGAAAAACTTTCATGTACATTTAGATTTCTTACCTACATTGAAATACAGGCAGTTAATTGATAAGGGATACAAAACTACATCACATACATATCCATGTCCTGTCTTGTTAGGTTTTTCTTATCACTTGTGTTTGATTCTTCATTCTTGCACATAAGTATATGAATGGACAAAAGTACTATTTTCAAACAAGAATAATGTAACTTGCAACAAAATTTCCACATCACATATTATAGGATCTACTTTGAACATTCCAGGGCATTCCATATAGTAAGCACAAACTAACTAGCAACAAAAGAGTGAGTGAGTGACCTACAAGAAAGCACATCCATATAGTGTATCACAGTAGTTTTAGATGCCCGTGGAGTAGATATGTCATTTTGAGTTGGCACAGAGGGAAGCAGCATGGGATATAATCATTTCGACTTACACAGCTTAGGTTCAAACAGTCATGCTTTGGTAGAATAACCTCAACTTTGTGCCCTAAATCTTGAACAGCACGTGAAAGACTTGTAACGACGTCACCCAGACCTCCAACCTGTGATAATATTCATCATACAAACAATGATATCAGAATTCTCAAAAGAAAGAAGCACAAAAGTGATAACAATACGATTACCTTTGCAATGGGAGCCATCTCAACAGCAATATGAACAATATGCATGGAAGGTTCCTTTCCAGTTGAACCAAAAACAGGAATATGGTAATCCAACCCATTTCTATTATCATAAATTCCACCTTCTTCCGACTCAGAGAAAACAAAGTCCATCACATAGGCATCTTCTGGAATATTTACTGGAGAGGGAGTATGTGATTTAAGAATAATTATTGAGAAAGGAAATACAATTTTTATAACTGCTTTGTGCTACACCAAGTAATAACTGTAAGGTAACTTAAGTAAAAGTAATGCACCACAGCATGAATATTGCAGCTGAGGTCCCAAAAAACATGAATAGAAGGAGACCAAATTCGACATGAATTGACCTAGTTAGAACCGCAAATTGCACATATTTCCACCACTTGATGAATGACTATCCTGTGGAGGCAGCAGCAGTTTGAACTATTCTAGTTGATACATAAATTAAAGACTTCAAGAAAGCACGACTACAGTTCTAAGTTCAAGCCCACTGTTCCCCATGATAAAATTTAGCCCAACAGTTCTATAGTTCTAATGCAATGGCACAGGACCAAAGGCTGTTGTCCAGATGTTTCCTTTAGTCCAAAGCATGATTAAAGGCTAAAAGATCATAGTAATAGATTTACATCTAATGTGCCAGTAGGGCGAGGATATCGGTTAGCATTGGCCAATTCCCTTGCTCTAGTCCTGCCTTCTTCCAAAAATACCTTGCTAGCAAACTAGAAAGAGTTATGAGTCAAGACATAGCCCCACCCCACCCCCACCCCCCCCCCCTCCCCCAACCCCCACCCCTTGCCCCGTTCCTCGATCCACCACTGATTATAACAATGGCGTAAAGAAATTGTACCACAGAAAGGTATCAATACTAGAAACAATGCCTCAAACCTGTTGCTTTTAAGTGTGACCCATTTTCTGTGTTAACCATCTTCTGAGGTGGCAACACACCACCTGGGTACATCCAACGATTGAAGGAGCATCTAAACCAGACCTCTGGCTTTCCATTTAGCACTGTATTTGAAGGATTGTAAAGAACATTGATAGTGGTTCCAGCACGTATTTCAAGTGGCTCAGTATAAACAATGTGCTTTTGGGAAACCAGAAACATTCTCATAGTCTTTTCCCTCATCTCTGCTTTCATCTTGGCACTTAGCTCAGCCTGTGCAGGAAAACGTGAACAAGATTAACCAAAGACTGCCATCCATATATGTCGTTAAAACATCATTAAATTAGGGACTCGGCATATCCACCATAATTAATCAGCTACAGTAAGTTACAAAGAGGAATGTCTACTAGTCATATGGAAAAAAAAACTAGAAGAACAGAAAATTCTCTATCAACTGACCTTTCTCTTAACAGTCTCCTCCCTTTCTCTCCTCTCTTCTCGAAGCCTTGTGTAGATTCTCTGTTCCTCTTCCATCCAATATTCTACCTCAGTCTTGTTGTTTGGAAGAAAAGCATGAAAATCCTGTCTGTCATTGTTGTCGAAATTCCTGGCATTTCCTGGTGGCCCGTCAGCAAAAACCCAGTCCAAGACATATGCTCTTTCAGGCAAGACAACTGTAAAAAAATTGAGTAAATATTTAGTTAATTGGGCAAAAAAATGAAGTAAAAAACAAACTTCCATATTGACTGCCAAGTTACAAGTTTCTTTTATTCCTCTTCTTGGTACTACATAAATATGGAAAATCATGCTACATTCAAATGCCCACCATATATGTTAAGCATTAGAGTTGTTATGATATCAAGTGCAAAGAAGCATGAGATGTCATACCATCTGCAAACCACCATTCACTATCTTCGCCAACATGTAAAGCAAGTCTTTCAGAAAATGAGAGTCCATCGATCCAATTGTTATAGCCTCCATGAATCCAAATCTCAGTACTACGAGCAAGTGACCTCAAGCTTCTGTTATAATACAACCTAACAGTAGACCCTTGTCCAGTAGCGATAGGCTCAATGTACCACAAATTATCAACAGATGTTTTGGCCAAACTCAATAGGTTGCGTAATTTATTCTTCTTCATCCCTACCTCAGCCTTTGCTTGTGCCCTGAGAGCTTCATTTGCCATCCTTTCGTCCTCCCTTCGCCGCTGATCATCAGTCTGCCTCCTCCTTTCAGCTTCTTCAGTTGCAAGTCTCTCGAGTTCTTTTTTCTTTTCTTCAACCAAGAAATCCTCAAACAAATGTTCATCCATGTCACTTTCTATTTGCATCACAAAATCATTGTTCTCATTATTTTCATAGACTGTGCGACCATTAAAGAACACAAAATCTAATCTGTATGCCTGTTTCGGAATGTACAGTTTGCAGCACCACCAGTCACCTCCAAGTTCACTCTTGTGCAATCTTTCAGTAAAAGGCCGCCATCTCCACCCATTGAATCCTCCTTTGATTAGTACATCAGGCTCATTGGCCAAAGCTGATAGATCACGATTTAAAAGTAGATCAATAGTTGAATCGGCTTTCACTACCTCAGGATAAAGGAAAAGCATGTTTCCCTGTGAATGATTTTTCTCAGCAAGTTCTTGAAGCATCCTCTGGTGTGCTTGTGGGTCTACGTCAGCCTTAGATTCCTGTATGTCTAGTTCAATTGACATAGAAGTATTATCAACTTCATACTGTTCTTCATCCTCAATTATACCCAGTTTATCTTCGGACTGTGATATCTCTTCTTCCGAAAGCAAATGCAGAAGTTCATCCTCATCCATTTTTCTTTGAACCTCAGAAACTGAAATGCCTTCCTTGATAACAAGATGTTGCTCTTCACCCAAGCTTGTACTCTTCTGCTCTTCAATTGTCAGAAGATGGTTCTCATCAATTCTCTTGATAATTGTCATATCACCTGCTTCTTCCATGATATCTTCATTATCTTTCTGCAACAAGCTGTCAATATCAACCTTTACATTGAGTGCATCCTCATAAGTTTTTTGGGATTTGTTAGCTTCCACTCCCTTCACATGCCATGCATCATCAATCCCAACAATGGCCACTTGCTTTATCTCACTGGACGTACCAACAATTGACAGGTCTTGCTTGTGGAAACTAACTATGGATTGTTTTTGTTCAGGCAAACGAACTATTGATTTGTGTTGGTTACCAGAACCAACAATTGACTGGTCTGATTTATTGAAGCCCACGATGGACTGGGTTTGTCTTGGCACACCAACAATGGATGTATCTTGTCTAAAATAGCCAGCAATTGGTTGGTTTTGTTTATGAAAACCAATAATTGATTGGTCCTGTTTAGGGCAACCAATAATGTAATGGTCTTTCTCAGGCAAATGAGCAATAGATAGGTCATCAAAATCAGTAACCTTGTGCTCCTGCTTATGGAAATCTATCGCTGCTTGGTGAAACTCAAGGATAGATTCTTCTTCACTAGAAATTAATTTATCTGGTCCCACGTCCCTGACAGGCTTCAAAATTTCTCGAGTTTCATCAATATCATTGACTTGGATGGATGTTTCAGACAGTGATGTATACCGTTGTTGATAGTTCACTTCCTCAGCTACAGTTTCATCTGCAGAATCCACCGCTATATATTTTTTTGTAACTGAATCACCACCTAACAAAACCATCTCGAGTGTATCGTTTTTAGCACTAACTTCATCCATTATGTCCATTGCGTCCAGTCTTGTGTTGCTTGAAGAAATTCTTGACAAATGCATCTCAAGTGGAATTTCTTTGATCTGAGTTCCACCGACCACAACCACTTCCCCAGATGTTCCACTGCTTGTAGAATTGTATGGCAAATGAATACCAAATGCGTCCTGTCCAGACCCTACTTCATCCATCAAATCCACGTCTCCATCCATTGCATTGATCGATGAAAGTCCCAACAAATGAACATCAATAATGTCATGCTCAGTCCCAACTTCATCTATGGCTTCCACTAGCTCCATTGTATCAGTGTTGGGTTCAATTCCTGACAAACTGACAACAGTTATATCTTTTGTAGCCTTAGCTTCGACAGCCGCAACTACTTCCTCCAGTGGACCACTGCTCATAGTAGTTCCTGACAATGCAAACTCAATTATGTCTTCTTTAGCCTTAGCTTCATACACCGCATCCACTTCCCCAACTGCTAAGTTGCTCAATGGATTTATCACTAGAACTATGTCTTCTTTAGGCCTAGCTTCATCCGATGCGTCCAATTCTTCCATAATTTCATTGTTGAATGCATTTCCTGGCAAATCCACCACAATTGTGTTTTCATTGGCCTTAGCTTCATCCATCACATCAACTTCGCCAACTCCAGCAGTGTCTGATGCTATTTCCGGTAAACCCACCTCGAATTTGTCAGTGTCAGCTTTAGGTTCATACAGTGCATGCACTTCCCCGATTGTTACATTGCTCGATGCATGTACTGCAAAATCCACCTCAAATATGTCCTTTTTTGGCTTAGCTTCATTCATTCCATCCAGTTCCAACGAAATTCTTGATAAACCTACCTGAAATTTCTCTTCAGTCTCGGCTTTATCCGGTTTCTCTATTGGTTTATTGTCCAATACATCACCTAGCAAATCATCCTCAAATATGCCCAGCCCAGCTTCTTCTGTGGTATCCACTTCCTCTAATGTTGAACTGCTTGAAGCATTCTGTGGCAAATCCACTTCGGTAGATTCTACTTTTCTGCTACTGATCCACTCTGGTGCATCAGTACCTAGCAGCCTATTGTATGTATTGATAGGCTCTTCATCACTGTCATGGTGTTCTCTCTTCTTGGTGCTTGATTCCACAGTGAGTCTTGGAGCATATCCTCTAAAAGCACTGACTTTGATCTTAGGAAATGTTGTCTTCCTTGATTTCCTATCAGCACAATCTGCATAACGTAATACCGTAAAAAATGCGGTCAGCAGAAAAGCGAACAGATAAATGAACTTCCAACAAAACGTGGCCCCAGACCTGAACTTCCTGCTGTACATCGAATAGTCCTGCTCCTGGAATGTCTGTGATTCCTCAAAAACGACTGAAAATATCAAAACAAAAAAATCAGATTTGCAGCGTAAGGAGTTGCAAAATAGAAGGACTTTCCTTAATGATTAAAAAAGTCAGAATAGCAGTTGATAATGAAACCTGGAGGAATGAAGTCACCTATTGCATTCTTTATGTCTCTAAGATCCTAAATACTCAAAACATTTTCACCGAGTTCAACCATATTGCTTATTGTCGCAAAATTACTAGCGGATGATTCATGCTACTGACTTCTAAAGAATGGCACTTGTACTAATTTATGTCTTGTCCCTACTTCACAGTGACAACAAGATAAAAGGCCGTGATCATTTTTATACCGTAATGGGAACACGCTGGGCATGGAGCAGCGCACTAGTTTTTATCACGGATGTAACTAGATAGTACAAATTAATTATCATTGTCATGGTTATCATATAATGCAGAAAAGAATTGAACATATGAACAAAGGCATGCAAGCACAGTCTATGCTTCTTCAAAATTCATTTCGCAGGATTAAAAGGTCCTACAAAGGAGCTACCACTGACCAGCACGCACCGCCCCGGATGCCCCAATCAGGAAACAACCCATTCATCATAGAGACCGAGACAAAAGAATGTACATTTTTTATTCATAAACAATTTTCAGAATGGAAACTAAAAACTGTACATCGTCTACACTCTACACGGAGCAAAATTTCCCGAACAGACCAAATCGAAGCCCACCGTATGAACAACAACAATTCAGCAGCGCAAAATCCTCCTTATCCCCCCGACGAGAAATGGTCCGAATACAATTTTTTTTAAAAAAAGGAAAAGAAATGGTCAGACTACGAAACGAATCGAGACCCGCAAGAAACGCAACCCGAACAAGGAAACGGAGAGATCGAGGAATCAGGTGAAAGAATCCCAGGGCTCCTTATTAAACGCGCACGCATCAAGGCCTCAAGGGATCAAGGTTCAAGAAAGGTAACCGTACCTGCGGGAGGCCACCGCCAACGACGCTGACGCCGGCGGCCGGACGAACGAGGAGCGCCGGGCGGCTCCGTGGGCAGGCAGGGCTGTGCGGCCGGAGCGCCATCTCCATGGCCCAAACCCTCCAAAACCCCGCAAGAACCACCGCCCCGCGGCGACCCTCTCGGCTCCCCTCCTCACGAGGCCCGAACCAAAATTAGTTCGCAATGCCGCCCAGCCGAGCACTGCAGCACCGCACTGAAGAAAACTTCTCTCTCTCTCTTTTTCCCCTGCCTCTGAACTTTCGATCGAACTGAATTCGATGGCCTCCAGGTTGGTCTTGTACGAGACTGGAGATGTCGTCTTGTGGGTCCATGGTTTTGCGGCTGTTGATTTACCATTGCCAGTTCACGAGAGGCATGGCGCGGCGTTTGCCATGAGGCACCACGATTGCTTCCGTTGGTTCGTGTTCCTGAGCTGTGTGCATGTCCCGAGCGTGGTGGCACACTTCAAGTGTTTCGTGTTACACTGTCGACAGATTTTCACGCACCCAGCTATTAATTCCTTTACAAGGCGTACGATGTGGGATCAATATAATTGTTAAATCTTTGGTTTTTATGTTTATTCCTATTTTATCCAAGATCTTCACCAATGTAAATGAATCTACCAAAAGAAATATTATAAATATAACTTAATTGATTTTGATGTCTTCTACATTTAATTAATTGAGAGTATAGAAAGCATTGTATTGCCATTATTTAGAAAAAAACATTGTATTACATAGCTCTAAAGATTGATCGATGAAATTTCTAATAACAATAGCAGGTGGAGGCTGCCTAGATCTTTTTTAAAAAACCCAAGCAAGAGTTTCTTGTCACTAGTAATTTATTATAAGATTGCAAACCTCATTCTGGTTAAAGTAAGTGGTTCATCACCTACCTGGAATAAAACAACTACTAGAAAGGAGATGTCTTCCTTCACAAGACGTCTTCCTCCATAAGACGCCTTCCTTGGCGTCTCTGCTAAGGTAAGGGACCACTGATCTCGGACATGGTGAACACGCGATCGGGCTCTATTCACGAGACGTCACGCGACTTCAACCCCTGGTGGGTGGTGCGTACCGGACTCCATTGGCATTGAGTTGCGACTTTTGGTTCTCCTCCGCTTGTTTCGAAAACTCCAAGGAGTTTGCTCGAGTGAATGGACTATCTATGGACCTTTTGCTACTTATGCCTAAAAGTAGCTCAAAACTTAGGAAATTTTTCGATGCACAAATTTGACAAGGCATAATGAAGAGGCCTTAGTGATCAAACTTGATTGGACAGCTGGGTTTACTTCTAGGTTTGCTTTGCTTCTTTTCTTGCAAGCACTTGTGCATAATATTGGTAGGTGGCCATGCCTATGCTTGAAGCTGGCATCTTATTAGAATCTTATTACCTGCAGAGGTACATTGTAGCGTGATGATGAGAGTGAGGGTAGAGTCCATGGCATCCAGCTCAATGTTAGCACCGGTTACTTTTGTTGGCAAGTGAGTGAAGTTGGAATAGAGGATGGGTAAAGAGACGCGAGCTGTGGTTAAGCTTGGCGAGTGGCACGGGCAGTGGTACATTACAGATTTACAGTGCAAGGTGGCGTTCCATGATTCCATCTCCGCGCTGTCATCCGGACTGAGCGACGATAAAGGCCGACGTGGGCCGACTGGTTTTACTGAGACAAAGCTGGACTAAATCGTATTAGTCAGCCCACTGGTTCTGGGCCTGGCATTGTAAAATCGTCAAAACGTAGCCCAGCTAGGACATGATTGATCCGGATATTAGTTGCAGGTAGTACCGTAGTAGTAGGACCAAAACAGATTTGTGCTCGGCCATCGTAAACTACAGAGCTATAAAAACATCTTGAAGCTGAAAGTAGATATGACACGAAAGATAAATTACTGGTACGCATTTATTCCATCCTCCGTACGGAGTGTCAATGGGTTAGAAACGAAGTTACTCCCTCTATTTCATAATACTTGTGATTCTACCTTTATCCACAAAAATTGGAAAGAAGTAATAAAACTGCAGTGCACAGAAAACTATGAAGAGAGATAAGAGATAGAGATGCATAGAAAAGTGAGAATGATGTATTAAAATATGAGAAACATAAGTATTTTGACAAAAAATTACAAGGCTAGAGTCACAAGTATTATAAAACGAATGGAGTACAAAGCAACAAACCTTTCCAGTAGTACTACAGTACCTGCCATTTCTAGGTCTCCAAACATCACCTCAAAGTTGGATGATGATGCTAAGGCCCCAATATAAAACTTGGATTCTATAATAGATGATAGAAGCTAGCTTTTGCACAAAATTATAACTCCTGTTTGGATACTGGCTACTGAAAGCTACTTTAGGGTGATGTGTGGTTGTTTTTTGCTACAACTTTTTCCTTGCTAGCACACATAAAAAAATTCGAACTGTCGGGTGAAGAAGCCATCCCCAACGGCTTATATTAAGGAGAACACTCAGGCCGAGAAAATTCCCGAACCCCTCCTCACCCATACACAGGGACTCGAGTTGACCGTGTGAGCTATGATGTAAGTCTTTACCTATGCTTTGGCCTAGGGAAGGGAATTTTTTTCCATCCAAGTACAGGATCGGGGTTCGAACCCTCGATCCGGCGGCTGCCACTCAGGCGCCTTGCCACCAGGCTGCTGGCCTATCCGCCTTGCTAGCACACATAGGCCTCAGTAAAAGCTACCTCAAGCTGACCCGCTCTAGCTTTTGAGATTTTGTGAATTTGGACCTTCAAATTCCATAAGCTACAATGGGCCTGTTTGGCTGGCAAAGAAGCCAGTCAGATTGACTGATTTGTGGCTGGGCTGAAGTCAACAGCAGTAACAGCAGAAGGCAAAAAACCTGCCAGCCAACAGGCCCAATAAAATTTGTACTGTTTGAGAGCCACCTAGCTTCAAGGTTCCGGATTCAGAGAATCTGAGGGCTTGCAGACGGGGCTTAAAAGTCGTCAGACTCCCAACCCGTCACAGACTCAGAGTTGTGCATGGTAGCCCTAGAAGGCTAGAAGCTAACCGTGGTAAGAGTAGAAGTATACGTAGTGTTCGTGTAAAAAAACATTGTAAGCTCTCCAAAGTCAGCAATTACATTTCACAAGAGCCCTGGTATTTCAAGAAATGGCCCAAAGCCGGACTTACGGGTCACGGCCCTGTATAGAAAAGGACTCCTACGGAGGCCCAAGAAGAAAAACAAAGACTCTGTACAATGTGTGCGGTGCTGTGCTGGCTCGCTCGCTGGGGGACAAGAATATCGTGTGTGTTTTTTTCTTTTTGAGAGGGCCAACAATATCGTGTTGGGATCGGCGTCGCCAGTCGCCACAACCGAAAGCGAAAGGCGCTCCTGAAACCTCGTCCCGCCCACGGTTGCCTCGATCCATTTCCCGGTCCCGGTTGCGCCCACGGGTGACGCCAGCAGCATCCACGCATCCGCATCTGCATCTGCTTGCTTTGCTTCCACGGAAGAGCCAGCCAGCTGAACCATGCCCCATCGCATATGGGCAGTGGCAGTGAGCCGCACGGCTCGAACGCCCTCGAGTCTCGTACACACACTCTTCTCTTTCCGGCGAGTCTAGACCACACACCTGGTTAATTTACCTGTCTGTCCACTTTATTAGAACTACATCGTCATCTTCTTTTTCTGTTAACACAAGTATGTTATACTGTTAGGATTTTTTTTCTCTATGTTAGGATATTTTGCTGCTCCTTTAGTTCCATAACGCTCTCGACCTTATCTGTAACGTGACCATCCAAATTCCATGTACCTAACTCGCGTAAGCGAACGACCCACGTGGAGCCGTAACGGAGTCGCGTCCACAGGAAGCTTCCAGACCTTTTTACGTGCCATTGTGCTCAACAGTTTGTTTGTGCGTGTGCTTCATGTCCAAATCGCCTGTCCAGGTCTTCGAGTACAACTGCTAGAATTGTACACACGTGCCAGCTGTCCAGTAGGAGAGATACCTTCATTTTGGTAAATTTACGAAGGGTGTGTTCGTTTCCTCCTCTCTAAAATTTAAGCATCTGTCACATTAAAGAGAATCTTATTATTTATGAATATTTCGATCAATTTAATGACAAAACCCTATTGATGATTGGTGCTAATTTTCGAGATGAATCTAATGAGCTTAATTAATCTATATTTTGCTAAAGTGATGCTACAGATGAATCGTCTTCTAATCACGACTTAATTAACCTCATTAGATTCGTCTCGTAAATTAGTCTAGGGGCCTGTAATTTGTTTCATAATTACACTTTATTTAATACTCTTAAATAATAAGATTCTTTTTGATGTGACAGACTCTAAAATTTAGACCCAGGAAACGAACACACCGAAGTCTCGCACTACTCGACAATATGAATTGTGAACACCCGGCTTCCTTCCACACTATTTTGCATCTCTACAAAAAAATTGGCAAAATTCCTTATTTGCCATCGGAAATTATATCATTTCCTTATTTGCCATCAAAATTCACCAATTCCCTTATTTGCCATTGAGTTCAAATTTCAATCCCTTATTTACCACTCTAGTAACTTTGGATGATAGAAAATTTTGTTTCTATTGATATAATGTTCGTACTATAGTAGCAAAATAGGTCCGTCTCAATCTGTACCTTATATCAATTATTTTTTTCAAAAATTTTTAATGAAAATTAAAGGTATGTTTTGAGGAAAAAAATATTTACCACTAATATTCATTCGAACGATCTGAACCTTTTTTGACATAAAATATATACTAAGAATTACCTATTTACTATTGTAGCATAAACATTTTAGCGATGGGAGAAAATATTTCTATCAACTAAAATAATTAGAGTGGCGAGATAAGGGATACAAATTTTAATCCGATGGCAAATAAGGGAATTGGAAAATTTTGATGGCAAATAAGGGAACGGTATAATTTCCAATGGCAAATAAGGAATTTACCCAAAAAATTCCCCTCTCCTTGCTCCTCGATCTTTCGAGGTGCATATATAGCCACCATTAGGGGCGAAGCCAACCGACGAGCTCGTCGGAGTCGGCAGCTCAAAGTAACGGGGTCATACGACTTAATAAACGAGTGATTAGCATTGTTTTACACCGATTTTGCAAAAATCGTCGGGGTCAGTGACCCCGATGGCACAAGGTAGCTTTGTCCCTAGCCACCATGAAACCCTGCTCTCAACATCAAAACTTAATGAAAAATGTCTAAAAAGGCCATATTTTAGCAAAGAGAGCAGCTACCGTGCTGGGAACATTTCAATATACAATACTAAGTAACGAACTCTTGGTATATGACGATGTTTATACTTCTTTTCACACATATGAAAATATGAAATTCAGATAGATACAACAAGCCAAGGCTTTGCTGAAAAAAAATCACTAAAGAAATACCACATTTAGAAGAACATTTACTCGGCAATTTTGGACAGGAGTTGTGAGGTTGGGATCATGGGTAGAAATAAGCAATATTTTAGTAGGTAAAAATATGCAATCAAAAAGCTTTCTTTTCACTTAACCAGGGAGAAATCACTACTACAAAAGACCACCGTAGCGGAGGTCCGAAAGGTATTGTAGCAGCGGGTATGCCCACCCGCCGCTACGCTTCCGTAGCTTAAAACATCCGACTATAGCGGTGTGCACGTAATAGGCCACCGTTACGGATGTACATCGTAACGGCGGGTACTAATATCACCCGCCGATACAAATAACGGGATCAAAATAAAAAAAGCGGATCGGGACGCCGTCGACCTCGCCCGGGAGGTGGTCGTCGCAGCTCGCCCGGTCGGATCCGGCCGCCGTCGGCCTCACCCCGGCCGAAGGAGGGAGGAGTCCGCCCGAGCGTTGAAGGAGGAAGGAGTGGCCGTCGCAGCTCGCCCGGCCGGATCCGGCCGCCGTTGACCTCCCATGGACGAAGGAGGGAGGAGTACGCCGAGCGCCGAAGGAGAGGAAGGTGGTGGCCGCCGCGGCTCGCCCGGCCGGATCCGGCCGCCGTTGACCTTCCCCGATCGAAGAAGGGAGGAGGTGGTCATCGTAGCTCGCCCCGGCCGGATCCGGTCGGCGTTGACCTCCCCGGCCGAAGGATGGAGGAGAATGCCCGAGCGCCGAAGGAGAGGGAGGAGGTGGCCGCCGCGGCTCGCCCTTGCCGGATCCGGCCATCGTCGGCCTCGCTCCGGCGGGAGAAGGAGGTGCCAGCGTGGGGCGGGGGAGGAGGGGAGGCGTGGCTAGCGAGGGAGGGGACGCGGGGAGGGGAGGGTGGCGGCGGACTGGGAGGCGAGGAAGGGGAGGGCGGCCGGCGAGGGAGGGGAGGGTGGCGGCCGGGATTGGATGAGGGTGAGGGAGTCCCTAGAGTTTGGCCTTCATTTTATATCCTGTGGAAAGAATGGTGGGTTGATGGGCTGCTTAGCAGCCTAATGGCCCATATAGCGACGGGCAGTAGGACGGAGCTACCGTTAAAAATGTGCCACGTAATGTAGCGGCAGGGAATTTGGCCTGCGCCGCTATTCGGTTTTGACTCTGCGCCGATACAATACGATTTTGTGGTAGTGAATTTTATGTTACCTTAGGTCAACCACACAGAGCGGTAGGGCGCATCAACTCCTAAAATGGTATCCTATAGTGTATAACATTTTAGTTCCTTCATCATGTTATACGTTGACACATGATAGAAAAATTAGATACATAGCCTTAATCGCTCTAGCTTCTATGTGATGAGAAAAGGCAGAGTTCGTGAATACGGACGATTGCGCAAAGATATGCCTGCATAGTATTGTGCAAAGCTATCAATTTGCACGTAGAGGGGTCCATAGAGATGATGAGTAATCTTCTTCTATTTTTAGTGTGTTGTTGTAGAGAGGTAGTGAAGAATGGGCGGATGAAAGCTATTATATTTCGTCATGATTGTCTTTATAATATGGCTAGAGATGCTATACATCACATTGCGTAAGTTAATCTGACCATATTATTTAAGAAAATATTTAAAAATTGAAGGACTTAACCCCCTCAAATCCAGCTACATTTGACATTTGATCATGTGTAGGTCAAAATTAACTTCCATGGCCATCCCGAAGGCATCAGTCATTCATCAATCAATCAGACACAATAAAATGCTTCGCAGCTATATCTATATAAAATACCAGTGCCATTTTTATCTCAAGTTCATCGGAAAGAAAAGTAGTATCTCGAAGTTCAAACTCCCTTTAAAAAATCCAAACCAACAGGAGTCATATCACACCCTTGCCGCGTGCCACGGTCACATAGCCCAACCTCGCACACATGACCCCGCACGAGCACACCTGGCCTTTCCAGCGCCCCACGGCCGGACCCAAACCCAACCTCGCGACCGTAGCCCCGACTGCAGAGCATCGAAACGGCCAGTCGGATCTCCCAAAAGAAAAAGCCATCCAAACCCGACCTCTGGGCCCACCTGCTAGTGAGTCACACCCAGCGACCCCGTGGCCGCCACACCCCCAGCTCGCTAACCAGAGGTAACACCACAACCAGAGTCTTAATTTTTCTGTGAGCAAAGTCCTGGGATATTTATTTTTCTGTGAGGAAAGTCCTGGGATATTCGGAGCCCGCCGCCACGCGACGGCAAGGCAAATCCGAACCAAGGCATCCGCCTCTCTCGCTCTCCCGCAGAAGCAGGCAGGCCTCCAACTCCAACAACCCCGCTCCTGCTCCGGCCCCCGTGCGCCCCACTTGCCTCCATGTATAAAGCCGCCACCGCCCGCACCCTCCTCAGATCCCTGTCCTCCTCCGCCGTCCGCCTCCTCCGCCTGCAGCAACCCGCCGCGGCTCGCCTCCGCCTCCGCCCGCCTCGCGCTCTCGCGGCCGTGCGCCGCCGCCTGCGCCGGACGAGGGCTCGCGCTCCACGCCTCCCGGTACGCCCCCGCCAGGGCGCAGATCGGAGCCGCCGTGCCCGCCGTCGAGCGGTTCCAGCGCAGGATGGCCACCCAAGGTGCGTCGCCGTCTGGGTCGGGGCCGTGTCGTGTGGTGTGGTGGCCACGGGCGGGCGGGTGCCCGCGTCTGTCACGCGCGCCCCGTGCCGTGTCCTCGGATGCTCGCCGCGTTTGAATTTCTCGGAGGGCCTCGAGCTGCGAAAATTCGGTTGATCGAGCTGGCCGCGTGCTCATCGGAGCTCCGAATTCCGAACTGCGGATGCCGTATTCTCGTCGTGCGGATCGGGTGCGGCTGATCGGTAGTAGATTGGCTCATATCCCGCTTGGGTATTTTTAGATAATGGAACTAGAGTCCCAGCCATCCCGCTTGGGTATGTGAGGTTTTATTTGCCCACAAGCGGCGGGCGCGATCTGCGATCGAGCGAATGGAGGGCCGATCCATCTGTAGCCACCCCATTCCCCCTGCCAGTGGTGTCGGATGCGTTTGTTCGTTTCAGGAAGCACGTGTTGTGGGGTTCCTTCTGGAGGAAGAGGGCGTGCTGGATTTGGTTGGGAGCTAGGGGTTTAGGGATCGGTGCGAATGGATTCCTAGTAGTTCTGGATATTTTGCTGCCCTTTTGGGCCTTTGATTTGATTTTGTGTGAGGTACAAGCAATGGGTTCAGTATTTGTGTGGTAGCAGATGAATCTCGGCACTCCACTCTGACTGCGTTCAACGCCACTTTCCTTTTCTGCATCACGGTCAACTGGGAAATTAGTTGGAGGCTTGGAGCTCAAGTTTTGATGCCCCCTGATCAGTAGTTACAACTGACAAGCGATCGAAAAAGTTGCTATGATTTGTTGTGGGCAGGTACTGGTGATTAGATGAGTAAGGTAGTTGGGATGTCATGCCATGCACTCCCTGCTGGTAGTGATATACTGATATGTATCGATTCCTTGTGGATTCTCTCCTTTCTGGACTTCCTCCTTTCACGAATATGCTGTTGTATTCACTCTGGAGTTCCTGGTTTCACGAATCTGCTGTTGTATTCAGTGGAACAGTTGGGACTAGCGGGATGTGAGTGCTAGTGTGAATATGCTGATGGCTTTTCATTTGTGGGATTATGTTCATGTGATCGTAGTAGAAATAGGATTTAGTACATTATGATGTCCATTTGGCCAATTTCCGTATGCTGATGATGACCTTCATACTATGTACCTGAACCAGCAGTACAAGAGTTTGAGTCTGGTTTGTAGTGGATGCTTGTGCACTTTATTGTGTCCGGGATGTCCCTAGCCAATATATTTAGTTCCTATAATTTGACAAATTTTTCAATATGCCACCAACTTGATGACTCATCCAGTTGACTTTGCATCCGTATGTTTACATCCTGATTCCTTTATTTACTACCTAGTTACATGAATTGAAAATGCATCTTTATTAATTAATGTGATTAGTCAATTTGTCAGCGACCAGTCATTTATTATCAGTCGATAATATTTTTATGCATGCGCCTTTCCTTTTTCTCATACTAGTCTTGTTGCTTTACTTACAGCTACGGAGCATCCCTTCAAGACTATTCTTACCAACCTTCCTAAGCCAGGCGGTGGTGAATATGGGAAGTTCTACAGCCTTCCCGGACTAAATGATCCAAGGATTGGTAATTGCTCTGCTTGCATTTGAAAATTTGAATTTTCTCTTCTTTTTTACTTTGCTCCTTTACCAAGTTACCATTAACATTCTCAGTTTTTGCTTTGTATGCTGTCTGATTCTATCATGATATCATCCTACACTGAGTAGCAGATTGTGATACATTCATTTTGTAGAATATAACTCCCAACTCCCAATCCAAAAGAGGATTTATTTATCTGTGTTTTCTTGTACTCTAGAAATCCAGGTCATTAAAAATGAAATTCTGAAGCAACTCTATGTTTATGCTTTCTTTAGACTTCCATATTTCCATATTAATTCAGGACTGTTGAATAGTTTGGATGAGGGCATGCCATTTTTGGTAATATGTAGCAGTAGCATCCTTAGATTTATTGTGTGTCATTCTATCAGTTGTTCGTTATATTTTGAAATGTTGCTGTTGTATGCATACACTTTTTATAATTGTTATCTAACAAAGGTTCCATTTGTGAACTATCAGATAAGCTGCCCTACTCCATCCGTATTCTTCTGGAGTCAGCTATCCGCAACTGTGATAACTTCCAAGTTACCACAAATGATGTTGAGAAAATCATTGATTGGGAAAACACAGCTCCAAAGCTGGCTGAGATACCTTTTAAGCCAGCTCGAGTTCTTCTTCAGGTTTGAACTGGTAGCAGAGCAAATGATTTCTCCTCTTTTGAATGCCTTCTGGCTTCTGCTCAACATTAAAATTTCTCTGTAGGACTTCACTGGAGTTCCAGCAGTTGTTGATCTTGCAGCTATGCGAGATGCGATGGCTAAATTAGGAAGCGATGCCAACAAGATCAACCCACTGGTAATATAATATCTCTATCTCACTGTCATCTGAAAACTAATTTTATAATGGAAACACCATCTCATGTAACTAGAAGTAAAATGTCCTGTAGGACATCAGTTGTCTAGCCTCTTGACGTCTACATCTTAATGTGCTGAATTCTGATGCGCTTATTTTTTATTTGGAATGCAGGTCCCAGTAGATCTAGTTATTGATCACTCAGTGCAGGTGGATGTAGCAAGGTCTCCCAATGCATTGCAATCCAACATGGAACTGGAGTTTAGCCGTAACAAAGAAAGATTTGGTTTCCTTAAGTGGGGATCTACTGCTTTCCAAAATATGCTGGTTGTCCCCCCTGGTTCCGGAATTGTACACCAGGTAAT
The DNA here is from genome assembly GCA_031894775.1 of Chloris gayana. Classification (NCBI taxonomy): domain Eukaryota; kingdom Viridiplantae; phylum Streptophyta; class Magnoliopsida; order Poales; family Poaceae; genus Chloris; species Chloris gayana. The sequence continues at coordinate 97,214 of JAUNZO010000863.1, read as the reverse complement.
GGCTCACGAATTGTGCTCACGCAATTATGTGCATTACTATCATGCTGTCTATCAGGGGGACTGAATTAATTTCTGTTATTTACATAAACATCAGGTCAATCTTGAGTATCTTGGCAGAGTTGTTTTCAACACAGATGGCATGCTCTATCCTGACAGTGTTGTTGGTACTGATTCCCACACCACTATGATTGATGGTTTGGGTGTTGCTGGTTGGGGGTTGGTGGTATTGAAGCTGAGGCTACAATGCTTGGCCAGGTAACGTCAACAGGCTCCTTTCTGGATTGTTGTTCTAGTGTTTTATACTGAGAAGAGAGTGCACTTCTGATATCTTCCCTGGATTGTTGAGTGTTTCTTTTGCTTTTATATTCCTGTAATTTGTTTTGGAATGACTAAATTTTTTCTCTATGTTTTTATCTTATATTATATGACGAGAAAATTGCACAAATGTATTCAACATTTAGGAATGAGTTGTTCACATATGCCATGTTGATCATACTTGTGATTTAGTTAAGCAGTTTCCCTGAGTGAATGTATATATTGTTTTGTTGTAACTCCGTTTTGCCTCCTTGTTATATTATACAGCCAATGAGCATGGTTTTGCCTGGTGTGGTCGGTTTCAAGTTGACTGGAAAGTTACGGAGTGGTGTAACAGCTACCGATCTTGTTCTTACTGTGACCCAAATGCTAAGGAAGCATGGTGTTGTTGGTAAATTTGTCGAGTTCTATGGTGAGTACTTAATATTTGTAGATGAATGATGTTGTCTCTATAGTTCAGTCATATGTTACTGACATTTTTTTCTTTTCCTATCCAGGTGAAGGTATGGGTAAGCTGTCTCTGGCTGACAGGGCTACAATTGCAAACATGTCACCAGAATACGGAGCCACCATGGGCTTCTTCCCTGTAGACCATGTCACACTGGACTACCTTAAATTGACTGGCCGGAGCGATGAAACTGTATGCTACTATGCTTTACTATCTGCAGTCTCTTTTATATGTTCCATAATAAAGTTGCAACTTGTGGGCAGTTAGTTATTTAATTGTTTCTTGGCATTTCCCCTTTCGGTCTTGGTGTTGCATCTTTTTATTCCCTGTGGGGATGTTCTCCATGCTTTATGGTGAGCAGTGTGAGACCAATATTTCTGCCCCACAGGGACTTGCTACTGTTTCAAAAAAAATATATCTAACACAAACTCACATGTCCTTTTCCATTCCTGCTGTTTTCTTTTCTTTTAATTTTTTCACTGGACAATGATGATCTTTTGAATAATTATCAATGCCAATTGTAAAAAAAATGTCAGATATATTCCAAAGACATAAGATTTACCAAATTATAAATCTCCCATGCTGATGTAGGTGTCAATGATTGAAGCATATCTGAGAGCCAACAAGATGTTTGTGGATTACAATGAGGTGGGACTCTTTTGGCATAGTCAGTCTCGGCTTTTGTTTTCCTAATCAGGGTTTTGACATAGTTGTATTACGATGTCAGCCTCAAACAGAACGAGTTTACTCATCTTATCTTGAGCTGGACCTTGCTGAGGTTGAGCCTTGCATCTCCGGCCCTAAGAGGTATGATTTTAACGTTGTTCTTATTGAACTCATTTATTTTGCTGTTTAAGAGATATATTTGAGCATTACTAACCATATCAATGAACTTGTAGGCCTCATGACCGTGTTCCTTTGAAGGAAATGAAATCAGATTGGCATTCTTGCCTGGATAATAAAGTTGGGTTCAAGGTAATCACTTTGTTTTATAACATATAATTTATCATAGCAACATGTTATCAGATTTTACTAACCAAGAACAAAAAAACCCAGGGTTTTGCGGTGCCAAAGGAGCAGCAGGATAAAGTTGTTAAGTTTGACTTTAATGGTCAGCCTGCAGAAATCAAGCATGGCAGTGTTGTTATTGCAGCAATAACTAGCTGCACAAACACATCAAATCCTAGTGTTATGCTTGGTGCTGGTCTTGTAGCTAAGAAAGCCTGTGAATTGGGTCTTCAGGTTTGTTCTTTTATAATTTATTCACATGGTTGCTGCGTGTTTATCTGTTCTTTCTCTTGATGTGGAATGCAACTTTTGTTCAGGTGAAACCATGGGTGAAGACAAGCCTTGCTCCTGGATCTGGAGTTGTCACAAAATACTTGCTTCAGAGGTATATTTTCAATCTTTGAAGAAGGAATAGTGAAACATATAATAGAAATGCATATTGGATGACACCTTTGAATGGATTTTGATGATTCCAGTGGTCTTCAAGAATACTTGAATGAGCAAGGATTTCATCTTGTTGGGTACGGATGTACCACCTGCATTGGCAACTCTGGTGACCTTCATGAATCTGTTTCAGCTGCGATTGCAGAAAATGGTACTGTCTGACATGGATTATTTTTTTCTCCTGCTGTGAATTATATTTGTTCCCAATGGTTGGCTTATGGTTATGTTTTCTGCATAGATGTTGTCGCTGCTGCTGTTTTGTCCGGCAACCGTAACTTTGAAGGTCGTGTCCATCCTCTGACTCGAGCTAACTACCTTGCTTCCCCGCCTCTTGTTGTTGCATATGCACTTGCTGGCACTGTAAGTTGATATTATTTGGCCCATCTGCTGGTTACTATCACATATCAAGTTTCTATAGGGATGATTAAGTAGAGGCCAGTCTTATTATGCTTTTGTTGAAGGAAGCTATTTTAAAATTAGAACCTGAACTTTTCAGGTTGACATTGATTTTGAGAAAGAGCCCATTGGAGTTGGAAAGGATGGCAAGGAAGTCTACTTCAGGGATATATGGCCCTCTACTGAAGAAATTGCACAGGTACATTATGTAATGTAATTCCAGTGTCTATTCTGAGTTTGCCATAGTGGTATTTCATTATATTGGAGATGTTTGCCTCTTTTTTTGTTGCAATAATGGTTAAAAAATGTTACTGAACAGGTTGTCCAATCCAGTGTGCTGCCTGACATGTTCAAGAGCACCTATGAGGCCATCACGAAAGGCAACCCCATGTGGAACCAGCTAACCGTCCCTGAAGCCAGTCTCTATTCATGGGACCCAAAATCCACTTACATACATGAACCACCATACTTTAAGGATATGACCATGTCACCACCTGGTCCCCATGCTGTGAAGAATGCCTACTGCTTGCTGAACTTTGGGGACAGCATTACGACAGATCACATTTCGCCTGCAGGCAGCATTCACAAAGACAGCCCAGCCGCCAAATATTTGCTTGAGCGTGGTGTGGACCGTAGGGACTTCAATTCATATGGCAGCCGTCGTGGTAATGACGAAGTAATGGCAAGAGGAACATTTGCAAACATTAGAATTGTGAACAAGTTTTTGAACGGAGAAGTTGGGCCGAAGACAATTCATGTTCCTACTGGGGAGAAGCTTTATGTTTTTGATGCGGCCATGGTATGCTATATGAACCTCACAATGTTTCTTTTTATTTCTGTCAGTATTGTCTTCTAAGCTCTTGTTTATTCGTGCTCAAATGCAGAAATACAAGTCTGAGGGCCATGACACTATTGTTCTCGCTGGTGCTGAATACGGAAGCGGCAGCTCTCGTGATTGGGCTGCTAAGGGACCGATGCTTCTGGCAAGTTCTCTATCTCTATGTACTAGACACTGAATTGTCCTCTTTTCTTTGGGAAATCATGGTACTGACAATGATGTATGCATTTGTTTTCAGGGAGTTAAAGCTGTGATTGCCAAGAGCTTCGAGCGTATTCACAGAAGCAATTTGGTGGGCATGGGTATCATTCCTCTCTGCTTCAAAGCTGGCGAGGATGCTGATTCCCTTGGCCTTACTGGACACGAGCGGTACAACATTGAACTCCCTACCAACCTCAGTGAGATCCGTCCTGGCCAGGATGTGACTGTCACGACCGATAACGGGAAGTCCTTCTCTTGTGTCCTCCGTTTCGACACAGAGGTATGTGCATTTCATGAATATCTTCCTGCTTCTGAGTTTCTTCTCCTTTTTCTTTTCATAAGTTGCTTCTCCTTAAAACATAGTAATTACATTTCCTTGTGCTGCTGTAGGTGGAGTTGGCATACTTCAACCATGGAGGTATCCTTCCATATGTCATCCGCAACTTGGCAGGCGCACAAAACTAGGCCACATGATGCACAGTGATGAAAGTGATGACTGACATGCCCTTCATTCGAGGTGCCCCGTTGGGTTTCTGATGGTGTAGAGAACTTGGGATACCAGGGCCTTTGTTGATCACTGAATAATTTGGAAATAAACCGCAGGAGGCAGGAGGCAGGAAGCACTAGCTAGTGGGTATACATGATTGTGGAACAATTTTGCCTGCTGTTTGTTATTTATATGATGATGAAACTGTGAGCAAGAAGTTTCTCTTCGATAGAATCTCCAAAACTACCAGTGTGTTACATTTGTTATCATGCTATCGATCACATATCTGGTTCATGCGTCCTCAGTGGTTTAATTCATTTCTTTTCAGAGGGACGCCTATGGTGGACTAGTTATTCAAAATTTGAGACTTCCAAATAAGAAAATAGTGTGATCGCTGAAAGAAAAATATTGTAGGCAACTTACAAGTAAACCCATTAAGCTAAGGCAATTTGTTACTCTTAAGGCGCTTAATTTTTCCGAAGTTAGCTTTGATACAAACTACCCGTCGTAATTAGAAAGGAATGAAACAGCTCTCCGAAGTCACGTTGGGATCAGAAACAGAATCGTACTATTACCCTCCGAATGTATTTCAATGTTGGTACAGATGATGACGAGTCAGAACGTAAAAAGCAAATTTTATGTTGTCGTCAAAAAACAATGATGGGGCGGTTTTACGTGTGACGAATGGAAATCGGACCTTAGTTCAATTGAAGGCCCGCGCCCAATTTATACCCGGCCTGCCAGACAAATTATTTCGGCCTTCAGACTACATGTTTTCTCACTATCGAGCCCGACCCGGTCCTGAAGAGAGCCAGGGCCGCTGACCCGCCGTGGCCCAAGTATTTCTGTCCAAATGGACCATGCTAAGTAGGCCGGCCCGAAGAACGGCCCGAAATTAATTCGTGCCTGGCCGGCCCAGCACGACGTCTCGTGCCGTGCTTGGGCCGAGGTCTCGGACCGACGGGCGGTACAGCACGGCCCGTTTATGAGGAAGGCTCAGTATTGCCTACATCCCGCAGGTCCAAGGACCAAGGTCGAATTCCACATCCCCCATTTTATCCACCTATTTGACATTTATTGATTTATTTGTTTTAATGGGTTAAACGGGCTAATTTGCTATAGTGGGCTGACGTGCTAACGGACCGGCCCAGCACGATTACCTCAATGCGTTCCGTGCTGTGGGCCGTCGCCCCGGCACGTGGGCTGCGGCACGGCCCTGCCGGTCCGAAACTAAATGGGCCGGATCATTTCGTGCTCGGACCGTGCCGTGCTGAGCGGCCCGTTTGGTCAGGACTAGGCCCAAGGTCAGGTCTGGACCCACATTGCCCGAAGCCCCGAACCGACTCGGACCTGGCGCATCTCACCGGCACCACCTTCTCTTCTCCTGTTCTTCTTTCCCCGTCCCCATCGTCGTCGTCGTCTCTCCCTCGTCTCCGGTCCCAATCCCACCCCGAAGACCAAGCAAAGGAAACCGGCGGCGGAAGAGATGGTGTGCGCCAAGTGTAAGAACCCCTCCCTCCCGCGTTCCATCCCGCAATAGACGCCACTTCTCCCCGAATTTCGTGCATCTCCTTTTGCCCTAGGAGTTCCTCCGTGCTGGGATCTGTGTTAAAAGGTTGACGGGAATCTTGCGTTGCAGGCGAGAAGAAGCTCGGGAAGGTGATCGTTCCGGACAAGTGGAAGGAAGGCGCCAGCAACACCAACGAGAGCGGCGGCCGCAAGATCAACGAGAACAAGCTCCTGTCCAAGAAGAATAGGTAGGTCTCATCCTCAGCCTGATTTAGTTTTCTCGCCGGCAGGTCCGATTTCGCCGACAGAAAACCGAAGCACTGCTTCGGTTGGTAGGATCCTGAGTAATTCATGCTTGTTGCTTGGGCTTCAATTTCACTTGCTCGGATTTCTTTTATAGATCACGGTGGGCGCTCTGCATTTTTTTCTTTAGAGGGAAGAGGCAAAAAACAAAGCCAGTTTAGCGTGATAGACGGTTTAATGCTATATCATTTAGTTGACATGAGTACTTGAATTTGAACCAATTGTTAACACGAAAGCATGCTATGTCATTTAGTTAAACTAACTTATGACATCCTTTATATACTTTAAACCACCACAAGATTTAGTTTCTTGAAATCATGGGCCATGGCATCTCTCTTCTTCCCTTGTCCTTGCAACTTTTGGGCAAAATGAGACCTGTGGAGCTCTTGTGGTGGTACTTTAAACCACCACAAGATTTGGTAAATTCATTTCCCTCTGGACAAAATGAGACCTCTGGAGCTCTTGTAGTTGACTGTTTTTTTGGGCCCAGGGTGTCCAGGGACTCCTTATGGTGCGAATAGGATGTCCTAATATAGTACCCACAATGTTGGTACCAGGGTAGCCTAATGCCCTCTAATAAAATGGACGAGTTAGTTACAAGTATGAATTTCAATCATTAAAAGTAATGAATCTTGATCATAATGAACTTTGTATCGAAAATCATAGAAGCTGACATAATTTGTTGGGTGTTATTACTTGAATGGTTGTGGTGAGTATCATTTGGGTGCAGGAACAAATAACCTCTTAGATTGGTGAACCTTTCATAAAAATATACTAGGTGCAGTGGAAAGAAACATGGTGCCAAAAAAAGAGATGATGATGAAAATGTGATCCTTACATCTTATAAATGATGAAATTGGGTGTCATCTTAGGGTTCATATGGGTATGGCTAAGTAGGCCATCAATATTTTCATTTGCTGGTTCCTTTGACATCAATTTTATGTAATTGGATTTAATCTTTAAGTTATGCCTTGAATTTTCATGTATTGCTACTGTATTTTTTTCCTAATGTGCAACTGTTCAAGTTATATTTCTGGTTTGGTGACTGTGGTCTCACTCTATATCAATTGTCCCTTAATCGTAGGTGGACTCCATATGGAAACACAAAATGCATAATTTGCAAGCAACAGGTGCACCAGGATGCCAAATATTGCCATACCTGTGCTTATTCGAAAGGTAAGGAGCTCACTCCTTTGAGAATACAACCTTCGTAAAATGATTCTTTGTTACTGTTTCTAGCTTCGATATAAGTGCATCACACTTATAAAGCCTGATTTCTATTGACTTGTTTCAGGTGTATGTGCAATGTGTGGGAAGCAAGTGCTGGATACAAAGCTGTACAAGCAAAGCAATGTGTGATCCTGCCATGTGCTAATAACTTGTCATATCTTGTACTTGCTAATAGTTGTGTTGAGAAAACGAAAATGTACTTATCTAACAATTCTGAATCATGAATCATAAAAATGTCACTTGGATGTTATTTGAGCTAACCGACTGGTATTGCAATGGCAAGCAATGTGTCATGTACTTTTGATTTCACACTTGGAAATCGTATGTGCTTTATTGTGCTCTTTTAACACGTTCCTGTGAGTTCTGCGGCAGCTATTTTTGCTAAGGTTAAAATTTCGGAATCATTACCACATCAATGAGTTAATCTGTATATTTGAAATGCTGAAGAGAGAGAGAGAGAGAGAGAGAGAGAGAGAGAGAGAGAGAGAGCTCCTGTTTACTTCATTGCTTGTGGCTCAGTTTGTCTGAAAATTACTTCTACCACTACATTACAGATCCGGACACTACTATCGCGACAATTAGACAGATTGGCCATGTCACCCTACGAGGCTACAGCTAGCTACACAGTTCTGTGGTGTAAAAACTAAAAATACAAGAGACTAGGTTACATGCCACAGTGCACAAGAGATCAAAGTAAATCCAATGCTTGGAATTTTATTTCTTGATAAATCTTAACTTCGAAGTTCTAAGTCTTCTGGTTGAGCACATGTCGTAGCTGAATCTTTTGGGTCTCCATCCGAGCTTCTAGAAGCTTTGCCTTCAGGCTCTGCTTCTGAACCAACTCCATGCAGCCTCTAAAACCCCGGTTGAGCTGACTGTTCATTGAATCTGGTGAGCTCCATTGAGCTGTACTTGGGGAGCTGAATCCCATATCCTGATTCATGGCTTTGGTAGATGAATACAAGCCACTTGGAAGACTTGCATTCGATGCCCTCCCCTTAATTATATCATCAGTATCTTTCATGCGGAATTCACAGCTTTTCAGAGGGGATGACTTCCAGAACTTCGATATGGCTGACTCTTTTTTCTTGGGCTGTTTGATGTCTGCCAAGCACATATTGCTCAGGTCATCACATAGCTTGTTGTTCTGCATATTTTCAGAATCATTTCCACTCGTCCAGGAAATTCTGTCGAAGATCTTGTTGATAGAAGGCTCACTTCCGTATGGCGACCGACTTGAGCCCTGCATCTCTTCATGGCTCATGGTTTCCCAGCTGCTGCCATCTTCTGTTTCGCTATCATCACAAGGGCTTCCATCAGGGAACAATCTGGCACCGTTTTCCAGGATTATATCAGTCAACGGGGTTGCATCCTGAATTTCTGATTCACAAACAGCATAACTGTTCTTATGGTATGGTTCCGTCTCCTGTATCTCAGACTCTTCATTTGTGTGTGACTCTTCTTTTGGGCGCAGCTCTTCAAAGATGGACAGTATATCTTCTGACGAGCGCGGTGGCTCGTAGGTGAACGCTACATCTTGGGCTTTGACTGTTCCAATGACCTGTACTATATTTTCTGCTGCTTCAATAAGAGTGCTGTCTCCTTGGGAACTGAAAGTGGAAATGAAGGCCTCGACATCTTGCTGCAATTTGCTCAGCTGTTCATATTTTTCCTCAAGAGCGAGTTTTGCATCAACAAGTTTCATCTGTACTCGCTCCTCACGCCACACTTCAGCCATCTGTAGCAATTTCCTGTCCTCGTCCACCTCTCCCCGCAGTTTGAGAGAATCATTCTTCAAAACTTCAATCTCTGTTTTATGTTCTTCTATCTCCCTAACCAGTTTGTTGCACACCTCTTCAGTGAGTTCACGCGTCTTCCTCTCATTGTCATATTCTTGCAGCAGCTGGTTTGCCGCCACTTTGACCTCCTTCAACTCATCAACAAGCTTCAAATTAATAGTCTCCAACTGCCTCCGATTCTTCTTCTCATGATCAAGATCTGCCTTCAAATCTTCAAGAATAGCTTTGACCTTCTTGTGCTCTCTGTTCCGCCAAGCTGCTTTCTCCTCCACAAGTTTCTTGAATAGGCGATCAAGCTGCTTCTTGGCTGAAACCCGCTCGGCTTCTAGCTTGGTCACCCTATCCCGCGTTCGCTGAAGCTCCATCTGTAGTTTAGTAACATAAGTTTCCCCTTGTTGTTCCTCCATGAGATTTAGTTCAGTTGCATTCACATAGGCACCATCTGGTTCGATCCCCTTTATGCTTTCATGCTCCCACTTTGTAGCATTCTCCAATCCTGAGGCAAGGTGAAGCTGTACTTGCACAAAAAAACACTGGATTAAAAGGCGGCATGGGAGCAATAAAAGAAACTCAGACGCAACTGATTGCTAACTTTACCTTATGGAGCTCTTCGATATGTGGCTCCAGGACCGAATTGGGGCTTGAAACATGATTCTTCAGGTGGTAGTGATTACCAAGAGGATCCTTCCTCAGAAGCTGAGCTTGTAAATGCCTCGGTATATTCTGTCATATAAGTAATGAAACCAGATAGTAAATGGTAAGTTTCATCTATTCCCACCAAATCATTTTATGGCTCATAAATTCAGATAGCTCCACAGATCTACCCGCCTCGAAATTACATGATCCACTAACTTTTCTGTGAAAACTTAACGATACAATGTTCCCAATGATAACAAGTAGTACACTTTTAACTCTGATCAAAGATGAATTGTCTGTACTCTGTACCAGCAAACCTATGGGCACCTATACTAGCTCGATCTTTCAGGCCTGCTCACCAAATCTGATAAGGGAAAAGCTTTCATGGGACAATATAACATCCTCAGATACCATCACTTTCTGAATCATAGGTAAACGAAAGCAGCACTGCAATATGAACATTTAACTTGAAAAGTTGGAACTCAACTGTAACCTAGTTTACATTATGAGACCTGGTAAATTAACCAACAGCAGTAACTCCAGAAAACACCTCACCAAAGTACCATACAACTAGCTGCAGCCGCAGGAGACAACCCGATAACTACCACATGAAGAACCCTAGCAAGGTACATCCGTGCCCGGTTAATTGCACGGGTCACCGGCGATTCAATGCCGGCCGGTGGGGACCCCGCCCTAGACGAGGGAGTTAGGAGTGCATCACATGAGGAAGATTGGATGAGTGCATCACAAGAAACGCGCCCAAGGCACGGTCACTTTAATGCCCGTCCGCGGCACGGGAAGGGGCGTCGCCATAAATGGGGATCTGGGCTTCGATTCGGAAGCGCCGTGCATCGGCGCCGACAACGGCTAGTAACTGCTTGCCGCCACGAGGTGGAAAGAACGGCCCCGTGCTGGTAGGCTGGGGGTAGGCTAGGCTGGTGGAGCGCTTTGATGAGGCAATGGCCGTCCCGGATTCCCCTCCCCGTACAACGAATTTGAGCAAGAGTTTCGAGCGGAGCGAGCTAAATTTGAGCTAAAAATTCGAACTTATTTTTTCTTTGGTTCCTGGGGGAGCAGGGAACCTACCTCGAGACCAACACGGGCGGCGGCGCTGCGCTCGCCGGCGGCGGGTGCCTCCTCGGGTGGCCGCAGCCGCCACACCGCCGCCGCGAGGCGCCTGACGGAGGAGGACCCCGGGTCAGCGCGCGACTTCTCCGAGCCGGCATTACTATCACCCGCCTGCGCTATCCACCGCAGATGCGGTGTCGCTGGCCCGCCGCGGTGTCCACCTCCGGCGGCGGCTGTTGGGGTGGCGGTGGGCGCGGCTTTGAGCTGGCGGCGACGGAGGCGGCGGGGTGGACGTGGCAGCCGAGGACGAGCCGAGGAGGTGGCGGCGGAGCGAGAGGTGGGTGGCATTGGCTCGGTAGAGTGCCGGCGGCGCGTTGGTGGCGAGGTGGAGCGGGGAGACGTTGGAGGCGGCGGCGAACAAGTGAGGAGGAGAGGAGAGGAGTGAATGTGACAGATGCGAGGGAATTAAGGGGCACGGAAGGAAAGAGAGAAATTCAGGGGGCTTGTAAGGAAAGGGGGAATTAATGAGGATGTCTCTGATTATTTATGACACGGCTGTTAAGATTTTTTATATTTTTTTCCCTGAAACGACTGCTCGGATTTTGAGTATAGCGATATAGTATTCTCTTTAGTTTTATTTGCTTATTAAAGTACTGTACCACTCTCTCCGAAGGCACCATTTGGACCTGTACGGAAGTAAGGTTTTTCGAATCACCGATATCATCAATCGAGAAAGTCGTAGCAGCAGCAGACACGAGTAAACCCACGCTGATAGCAACGCAAATCAACGCGTGACCCCGCTCTTTTTTGTCCTCGGTTCACTAATGAAAGGTTACTTTATGTGGAAGCCAATCGGATCTATGAACCTTATTAGGCTATTTTTAGTGGAAGCTTTGTTTTTATTAAAAAGAAAAAATACTCTACATTTTCAGCTGTAGCACAGATTTAACCTTCTATTAGGCCGATCTCGATGGAGAGTATCATTACACGATTATCGAGAAGAAATTCTTAAGAACCGTGCAGGTGGAGGGTCATAATAATGACACTCATCTCTCATCCCATGACACTCCCTCTCTTCTCTCTCATGACATGTCGACAAATTTAGTGCTCATGACACTACTATGACACTTCCATTGAGACCGATCTTAAATTGTTTACTTCATTTTAGGATTCTCCAAAACGCCTTTAGCCACTAATCTGAATTATTTTTGCCTTGGAGAAAAATTTAGTGCAAAAGCAATATCCAGTGCAAAGGTGCAAATAAACATCCATGGCCTCGCGATCCAACCATCCAGGGGCAGGTGCCCAAGTGCTCCCAAATCCCACCTGTATATTTTGCAAAAGGTCTCTCAAGGAAAAGAACTGGTGGCGAAACCCCCTCAATGTCCTCTCCTTCCTCTTCCTCCTATCGATAGATCTCTTCGTCACTTTCTCATGATCGAAACAACCACCGACGATTGTTTATGTAGGACGGCAACAATTGGTGAGTGCAATGAGGGCTCGGATCATGGAGGAGGTTGTCGAGGAGTTACAATCTGTTTCGATCAGCTTATTCATCCATTAGACCGACTCCAACAATGCAATCCATTTCTATTTTTGCATCTCCAACAGCTACCGTGGCTCTCTATCCTGTCTCCAATAATGAAATGCATCCGGCGATGCAAAATGCATAGGAGGAGAGAGGGGAGCCAAAATTAGCTCTCCTCTCTCCTCCGATGCATTCGATCGGTGGCGCTTCGTCCCCGGTTAGCCGCGCTTCGTTTCGACGAGGCCTCCCCGGCGGCTCGACAAGGTCCCTCCCGGCGACGCAAGACCGAAGCAGCTCACTTGGTGGGCCGGCGGTGGCCCCGCGGCTCGACGCCCCCTACGGGCGACGCGAGGCCGGAGCGGCCCATGGCTCGACGAGCCCCGGCCGGCGACGCGAGGCCGGTGCTCTTCTCACGCGTCCATGTTGGGCTCCTTTGCCCGCTCCCGCGGCGAAGAGGCCGGAGCCGGGCAGCGCGCGGCCTAGGAGCGACGGGTCGGCGCGGCGCCGTGACGGCGGAGCGGAGCGAGGGTGAGCGGCTGCGGCAAGGGCGGAGCGGCCGTGGCGATGGCGTGCGGCTCGGCGGCGCGCAGGAATACCGACTTGCATGACGTCGGTGCAAGCAGCGGGCAACCTCACGCGGGGCTCGCTCCGGCGGCGCGCGGTGCAACGAGCACGCGGGGCACCGGGACGCGAATTCAACGGTGCGCCGATCGAGCGTGTTGTGGCCCGTGGGTCGGTATGTAGGCGAGCGGCCAACGGGCGCGGGGCGGACCCAGCAGCAAGGCCGAGGCGACGCGACGCGGTGGAGTGGAGATCGCAACGGAGCAGGAGGATGTCGGCGGCGTGCGGGCCATACGAGGAGTCGATGGCGCGTGGGGCGAAACGGCAGCCACGAGGAGTCGGCGGCGCGCTGATGCAGGAGCTCAAGCAGCGCAGCCGCTGGGCGCCACAATTGTGGGCGAGGGCATCGCGGCTCGGCAGTGAGGAAGCGTGTACATCTGCATTTGCCTCTCCAACTGTTGGAGACATCACAAAAATGGCCTCTTTCAACCACTGTACACGCAAGGCAATTTCTATTTGTCTCTCCAATTTGGCTCTTTGCTGTTGGAGTCAGAATTGCAATTTGCATGTCATGCCTCGCCGGCACAAGCCGTGCCCCGGCCCTACTCCGGCAACCAACCCTGTAGCACCTGCTTTGCATCACGACTAAATTTTACCTTGCACCATCGCTAGCATTGGAAACCAGAACTGGGAAGACCTAGCTTCAGAAAATTCAATCACACATCTATTTCAAAAGTTCAGAGTTCATATCACCAAAACTGATCGGTGCGGTTGTGAATGTGACTACAGGATGTATGTGGTGTTGTCTTCGCGACCCCGTCCATGATCGGCGCCCTCATACCTCACGCACAGTGTCACTGCCGTAGATCAGTAATCGGATCAGTAATCGCCTTCCAGAAGAAATTGAAGAACAGATCAAGGAGGAGGGGACGTGGAGGGGGTTTTCGCGACAAGATATTTTCCTTGAGGGGTTTTATGCAAATTATACAGGTGGGATTTGGGAGCACCCCGCACGCCTCTGGATGGTTAGATCGTGATTTGATGGCAAGGGATGTTTATTTGCACCTTTGCACTGAATATTGCTTTTACACTAAATTTTTTCCCTGTTTATTGCCACTCAAATATGTGAGGTAATTAGGGGGGGGGGGGATAAAGGATACTCCAACTTGAGCATGGCAAGAGAGTAGTGCTCCGTTTGTTGTCAGAAATGTAGAGTTCCACTTTTAAAAATGGATTGTAAGGATTTATTATTTATTAAAAATAAATGGTAAAGTTAAATACAAATATTTTTTGGGAGGAAATATATTTTTTGTTGTGCACTGACGTAGAGCGATATACTAGTACTATATATTCTATAGTATATACTAATGTAGTGTTTATTCTATTATTAATAATGTAGTGCTATATCTAGCACAACGATATACTAGTACTATAATATAGAGCAAGAGACGCATCCAGAGGTGAGATGAGAATGATAAGCATATTAAGAAAAAGAAGAACGACGACTATTTTTAAAAGCAACGTATTATATGAGAACCAGGTTAGTGTGAGAACTATGAAAACTTCAATCTGGACCATATGATCTTGCTCCAAGTGAAGCGTATAGAGAGGCTGGGAGGAGGAATTTGCAAAAGTATGATTAAGTGAGCAGTGATTTTGTAAATTCTCCGTCCCATCTGAATTCATGCGCCGCATTAGATTAAGATCTTGTAGTCCAGATTGGAGTTCTCATAGCTCTCACACGAACCTGGTTCTTATAGGATACATTGTCATTTTAAAATGGAGATTAATATTTTATTTGTGTAGGATTTTAAATTTGGCATAAGCTATATCTAGTAGTGCTAAAATTAGAAGCAACAACATTTTTAAGTTCATTTTGAGAATAATAAGATAATAAGTTTGAGAGAATTCCTCCTAAGAGCATCTCCAACCATTCCCTAAGTAAGGTTCTTAAATAGAAATTTAGGATGTGATTAGTAAAAACCATTCTCCAACCGTTCCCTATATGAGGTTGCTAAATTTACCAACTCCCAATCCATGGCCTAAAGGTTGCTACATTTAGCCACCTAATTCTTACTCCCAAAGGATATTTAAACTATTTAGGAAACAATTATTGGGAACGGTTGGAGTGCATGTCTTCCTTTTACTCCCAATAGATATAACAACTCTCTAAAATCATTCTTTTGAGAGTAAAATTACTAGGAACTGTTGGAGATGTTCTAAGCCACCGGAAAAAATGGACTTCCCTTAACTTTTCCCTTCTATGCCCCTAGTTGAGATTTTTCATCCCCTCTATGCCAATATGCACTCTCGGTCATTCAAAGAAAGCTTAATGTTTTAGTGTATTCCTATAGTTTTTTAAAAAATAATATGGAAACGAATTTAAAACTTTTATAATAAGAATATTTACTTGTCGGTGTTTCTCTATCTTTACAAAAAAAAAATTTGTGTTTGGTAGATTGTTTTGATCCAGGGATAAAGAGAAAGAGTTTATATCAGGAAAGGAGTACTTGCTTATTTTAAAAAATACTTCCCGTGGTTGAAAACAATTACTTGCCGTGCACTAAAATTTTAAAATTTTGTGTTGGTAGGGAAATACATGAAGGAAAAAATTTGTTATTTGCAAAGTTTCAAATTTGTTTTCTTTTTGGATTTAAAATTCTAAAAATGCACTAAAGTATTATTTTTTTTGAATGGTGAAGAGTGGCATGGAAGGGAAGAAAAATCTTAACGAGAGGCACAAAAGGAACTTTTTTTCATGTGTCCGAAAAGAGAATTTGATTTTTTTCGAGTGGTATAAAAGGGATTCACAATAAGTATGATTAGTGTCGAATTTAGTAAGGACATTTGAGGAATGATGTATGACTACGAAGCGACTACTTTAATTAATAATTTAGAAAGTAACGATGTAGGAGTACATGTGAGGGTTGCTTCTTTTTCTTATCTACTTATATATAAAAAATGCAACCCACTAGTAGGTTTAATGGCCATTTCTTTTAATTCACATTGCGCCACATCATCTCAATTAATCCGGGATGGCGCCAAATCGGCGTGCGGAAGATCGTTCGGGACGGTATCGGATGCCTCCAAGTAGCCTAGTGCAGCGGTTTTCCGCTTATCGCGGTAGTACCCCGTGCGGGTTAGTCTAACACATGTGTTGGGCTCTCGGTACTTTTGATATTGAAAATCGAAGTGAGTTCAATGAGGTAACTTTTCCTTGGTGGACAAATAGATTTTCACTTCGATTTTCAATATCAAAAGTAACCGAGAGCCCAAGACATGTGTTAGACTACCCGTACGGGTACTACCGCGATAGCGAAAACCGCTGCACTAGGCTACTTGGAGGCGTCCGATACCGTCTCGACGACCTCTCGCACGCCGGATTTGACGTCCGGGAGTGGGGAGGAGCCGACAAGGAGGGGTGTAGGGAGCGGAGTGGCGAGATCCGATGGGGGTGGCGACCGATCTAGTGCCCAAAGGCCTAGATCTAGTCGGAGGTGAGGTGGAAGCACTCGGTCCGACGTCGATGTGGGGGGGGGGTGGAAGAGGAGGGGAGACCTAGATCTACCTTGCGGGGGAGACTCCGGACGGGCAGCCGCACCTGTAGACTCACCGACAACGGCAAGCCCAAAGACGGCGGCCGCGAAGAGGATCCAACTACGGGACATGCACTACTACCGATATAACTACCTAACAAATCTAGAGGAGCTACTACATTATTGGCAAGGAGGAGGGGGCTTCCCTCTCCTTTCCACCGCCAACGAGGATGCCGGAAGGGGGGGGGGGGGGAGGGCAGCGGCGGTGGGGAACCCTAGGCGAGAGGGCTTGCAGGAGCTTCGCTTTCCGTTTGGGGGATAAATTTGAGTCCTCTCACCTCTCTGTTGAATCTGAATAGTCTTCTTAAGGTGGAAGATGTATATAACAAATTCTGGTCCTCGCTTTTTTTCCTTCTTGACCCTGTGACATCTGTAGTCTTCTTTGCCGTCAATGATATAGAGGTAGTCATATTTCAGGGACTTAAATGAAGCTGCCCATGCCCATCATACTGCTCATTCCGTCCGCTACAAGTCTTGCTTAGAGAAAGAATAGCCTCCGGATTAGGCATACACCACCGACTGTGAAGACAATATATTACTATATCCATCAAAATAGATGATTGGTAAGAGGAGCAGATTGCGAATATGTGATCATTTTGCAAAACTGGAAACCTTCCTGCAGCGCATAAACATTTGGAGTATTTGGTTCCTGAAAAATTTGAACTATTATGAAAGAGTTTAATTTGTACGTTTCATCATCATACAAATTATCCATTGTTGTCTGAAGGACATCACATGGGTAAGAGCTGCATCTTTCACACAATTATAGGCCACTTGAATTTCAGATAAGGAATATAGTAGCAATACAATTGTGTGAAAGCATAGTGTCGAAGAGGTCATCCTGCCAGCTTCCCTTGATGAATTTTATAGGGACAATTGCATAACTGGCCCTCTTTTGGAAGCCAGTTGCATGTTTGACCCTGTTTTTCACGTTTTGCATATTTGACCCTATTTTTTGAATATGAAGCCTCCGTTTGACCCTATTTGGTAAGCCCAAACCAGGATTTGAGAATTAAAAAAGAATAAAACAAAAGCGACAGGGAAAAGACCAAAATACCCTCTCTTTCTTTCTTCCCTTTGGTCGTTTCCAGATTCCTTCTTCCTGGTTCAATTAGTTTCAAAATTTCAAATCTGAATTTAAATTGCTGCTAAAATTTTGCAACTCTAGCTAAATTGCTTGTCACAGTTTTGTTTCTGAAAATAAGGTCATTCATGCAAAAGATAATAATTTTTAGGGTCAATTACGCAAGGGTATCAAGGTCTTTTTACCATAGACTTCACACCGCTAATGACTTTCAACAGAACAGGGTCAAGAATATGCTTCGGTTTTAAAAAACGGGGTCAAATATGCAAAACGTAAAAAACGAGGCCGAACATGCAATTAGCTTTCAAAAGAGGGTCAGTTATGCAATTGCCCCAATTTTATATCATTGGTTGTCAGAGTATAAAACAATTTCAGATAAAGGAATATAGTAGGACAATATCTTATCATATTCAGCTAAATGAATCTTGACAAGAACTAAGTATCTCACTCCAGGTGACAGCTAGACGGGTTTTAAGCATATTCTCAGATAAATGGGCAAAAGAGAAATCATATTTCTACCTGATAAGGTATTATCTGAAACTTTAACAGGTTAGAGTTGTGCTGGGAAGTGTCATGAAATTAATTTCTTTGCCACGTTAAGTAGAAGAAACAAAATGACAGTCAAGTCTGACCAATAGGACCTTTTCAAAATTAAATCAGATGAAAAAGCCATACAGATAAAAACCACAATGAATAGATCCAATGAACAACATAGTGAAATAGATCCAACCTGTGAGATAGACAAATAGAGTACTGTAAGATGTTGGTTGTAATTTTTCTAACAAAATGAACAGCGATGAACTGAAACTGATTTGTGTATATAACAGCACAAAAACTGACTAAGAAAATTGCGACTTTAACCCTTGCCTTTATAGCGAATTTTCAGTTTTCTGTGTGTAAGACCATAATTACATTGAACCCTTTTCCTTTGTAAAGGAATACAATATTTAACGTAGCCTTACCTTCCACACAACTGTCTGTTTTCTCGAACTTGCAGGAGAACTGCACGTCATTTCATTAAGAAGAGAAAGAGCCCGGGTAAGAACCCGGATGATTACAAAGCGCCTTCTAGAGGCACACCACCCCACATCTCCACACTAAAAACACAGTAAAGGTAAACTGTCTGTTGTGCAGCAGCAATTTTAACCTCAATGGAAAGGAAACATGGTGAAATGGCTTCCATCTAATAATTTCTGAACTTTTAACTCAGCTAGAAACATAAATGTAGCATCCTTTTGATATTTCTAATCTCAGTGCATTGCTTCTTTAACTCCTCACTGCAGTCCCAGACCCACAAGTCTCGCAGTGCAAGAGGAAGGCCCCTTTCTGGCATCGACTTAATACTGGGACATGACTTGATATCTAGCTTGCTAAGAGAGCTCACAAGATGTAAATCCTCTGGGAGAGACTGGAGATTCTCACAGCACTCTATAACAATTTCTTCCAGGGAAGGTGACAGGTGCTTCTCTTTCAAGGAAAAGATGCTTGGACAAGAAGAAATCTCTAACTTCTTTAAGTGAGGGAGACAATTCAGCTTTGCAGGCAGGGAATGTATATTCTGACAACCAATGATGTAAAATTCTTCCAGGGAAGCTGGCAGGATTACCTCTTCCAGTGACACTATGCTTTCACATGATTTTATTGCTAACTTCTTGAGGGAAGGAAGGAGGTGCAACCTTGCAGGTAAAGTGTGGAGCGCTTTGTATGAGTTAAATTCAAGCTCCTGAAGAGAAGTAAGTACTGGGAAAGCTTCTTTTGTTTCCTCCATTGTTGAGCTCATATCTCCATCATCTTCAAAACACATAAAGCAAAGGCACTTGAGGGATTGGAGATATTTACTGGAGCAGATTGACAGTAGGGACATATCATCTGTCCAAATCCTTTCTAGTTCTGGGAAGAAGACATCATGATCTAAACTGATCAGCTCTTGTATTGCATGACCCCAAGCATGCCAAAATCCAGGGCATCCATAAATTTGAAGAGATCTAAGTCTAATGCATGTTTGTAAGCCCTTTACTAACAACAATGCCCCAGAGCAATGGATTCTTATCTCCTCCAGTGTCGTGCATGAATGCAGATCAAGGGATTCTAGATTTGAGCTTTCAGTTATGCCAAGCTCCTTCAAAGAGGTGAGGCTTGATAGAGGCAACGACTTTTGATCAACACCATCAAGCACCAGTTCCCGTAATGACGATGGAAGGAGGATGTTTCTGCTTATACTCCGACCTTTCTCCATCTCATCAGGCATCAAAGAGGACATTAGCTTGGGACAATCTCCAATCCTCAACCTCTCAAGAGAAATGAGTCCTTTAAGTCCTTCATTGTTTCCACAGTAGAGATCCAAACAGCTTGTGATGTGCAGCTCTTTTAAAGACGTTAAGGAACCAAGTGGAATCAACAGAATGCACTCAATATCTGCTGCTCCTGGACAATCTCTAAGCTCCAATTTGACCAGTGACGGTAGGAGAGAAAACATATGAGCTAGTGGACTTCCTCTGATGCAGCACGATTCGATTGTAAGTTCCTCAAGAGCTGGTAATGGATTGTTTTTCTCGCTATATTGGTCATCATCTGTTGTAAAGAGTTTTGGGCATTCAACAAAGTTCAATTTCTTCATTGATCTAAGTTGATGAAATGCTTCCCCCAAGAGAACCAAGTGAGGTTTGCACAACTTTCCAGAGTGAGCTCCGACAAGGCTCCCAAATTATGCAAACTCAACACACCAGTTGGAGTTTTCAGTTTTTCAGCCCCAACCAAGATCAGTGTCTGATAATATGTTAAGCTTTTAAATTGATAATATGACATACTCTCATATAATAGTGACCCAACATTTACAATAGTCATTCTCTGTACCTTAGGCCCAAGAGGAAGGGGAAGCAATGGCATCAGCAAGGGGCAATCATGTATGATAAAACGATGGAGAAGAGGGAACAAATGATTTTCTACAGTTTCAGCAGATGAGCAATAGGAAAAAGGAAGCTCCTTTAGTTTCGGGCAGCCATTAATTTCAAGGACCTGCATCTCTGATGCTAGTAATGACATTTTATCTGTAATGACCCATCGTTCCAACTCTTCAACTTCCTCAATAACCAACTCCTCTAAAGAATGAGTTGACACTTCAGGTGCACCACAAATTCTGGACAAATGTAGCTTTTTTAGGCACTTCAAATGCACAAAAGGGGGTAAAGACCTCAATGGCTTGCAGTCTTCTAAATAGATAGATTGCAAATGAGTAAGTGGTGAAGCCTCTCCCAACCATGTTGGAGTTGAAGGACTCCTGAACCCACTGATTTGGAGATGTTTCAGTTCTTCATGTGGTTGAAGTCCTTCAAGTACCTCCATTTCTATATCGGGACTGTCATCCATCCTGTCAGCATGCCAACTCAAGCACAAGCTTCTTAAGTGTTTCCTATCTATGAGCCTGCAATTGATTGCCTCTTCCTTGGTTTCTAAATTCTCAAGACCAAAAATGGATAGTGAATCAAGCTCTAACAGATTCGCCAACTGTGCAATATGAAAACCACCATCCTTTCTAACTTTAAACTGGCGTAGCTCCTGAAGGGAAGATAATTTACTAACCTCAGAAAGCTCTGAATGGTTTTCCTCATGGCAAACAAAATGGCGCAGATTGACAAGATTGGAGAAGCGTTTTGTCAAGTTAGAAAGATAACATTCCATTCCTACATTCAGGAATTGCAAACGGTAAAGTCTGCACAGTTCTTGAGGGAAGTGACGATCATATTTCTCAAGCCAAGGGTTATGTTTGTCATATTCTTGTCTGGTTGCTCGAAGATAGCGAAGATGAATACAATGCCCAAATCCAGATATAATGTCTCCATCATCTTCAATTCCGGATATCCGCAAGGAACGCAGATTGCATAGCACATCAGCTGCAAAGTCAAATCTTGTGACAAATGTTGAGCCTAAACTGCCAAACAACATTAAGGTTTTGAGCTTCTTTGTTCGCAGCATATTGAGTCGATGTAAATCATTATCGAAGTCTGAATATTGAGCTGAAGCAATTATAGATAAATGGTACATTATTGATGGCACTGGTTGGTACTGAGAACCATCCATAGTAAAGCACTCTTTTGATGAAACATTCTGAGCTAGGTCATGCATCAAATCATGCATGATGTAGTGCATATCAGCTCTTTCTTTATCAACTTTCTCGAAAAATCCCAAATTTACTAAATCATCTAAATATTCCAACCCAACATCTTCAAGCCTTCTACCATCACAAGCAGGATATATAAACCCTTGAGAAATCCAAAGATAAATCAAGTCCTCGGCATAAATCTGATAACTTTTGGGAAACAATGAACAATATGAAAAACATTGTCGCAGGTGGAAGGGAAGATAGTCATAACTAAACTTAAGAATTGATATGATTCCTTCAGTATCTTTGTGCGATATCCATTCTTTGCTATCAAAAATTCTAGTCCAGCGCTCAAGGTTTATATCTTTCCTTAATAGCCCCCTACACTTTTAGCTGCTAGAGGGTAACCCTTTAACCTATCAGCGATTTGCCTCCCAATATAGTGCAATTTTTTGTTCCCTTTTTCTTTACCAAATGCATATTCTTTAAAGCATTCCCAGAAAATTTCCTTTTCTAGGCCACCTAATGCAATTGGTTCCAATGTACAAATAGTCTCGGCGACAGAATGGTTTCGAGTTGTCACTAATATCACATTACCTTTTCCCTGTCGATTAGATTCCAAGGGAGCCACAAGCCTACTCCACTCGCCCTTATCCTTGATACCCCATATATCATCTAAAACTAACAAGACTCTGCAGCCCTTCAATTCGTCCTTAAGCATCTCTTGAAGAACAGTCAAATTTATGTTGCCTCCTTGGTCAATTCCTGTTACGCACTCTAGCATTTGTCTGGTAAGTTTCACAACATCGAAATTCAGGGAGACACATACCCATATCATTGTATCAAAATAGGCTTCAACTCTGGGATCACTGCAAACATATTGTGCCAATGCAGTCTTGCCAATGCCACCATTACCAACAATAGGGAGAACTGTGATATTCTTATCACAACATGCATTACCCATCAATAAATCCATGATCTGGTCCCTATTATGATCCCTCCCGTAGATCTTAGTTTCAGTAAGATATGATGTTGTTAAGCGCCTTTGGTTTTCAGGGCCACACTTTGCCAATGCAATGCCATCGAGCTCCTCCAGCTTGAGTGCCTTACGTATGTCCTCAGTGAATTGACCCAGCGACCAACTGATTTCAGAAATTTGTGGCAATATCTTGCACTTGTCAAGCTCAACCCTTGCCTCAGCCCGAACAATAGCATGCCCACAAGAAGGGATCAATGTGTCGCTAATTCCATGCTCCACCACAGCTGCAGGATGAACAAGAATAGACACGTCAGATTCTTGCAAGGAATCTAAGTCGGAATTAACACTCCTACATCACTTGCACCATTAATCTCACCATCAATCTTACCACGCTCAGTCTCATCAAGCATCTCTATATCAGCATCACGCATACAACCATGAGAGTCATCAAGCATCTCCACATCAGTATCAAGCTCTGCTTGGATGCGGAAGTAGTCAATCTCATCAAGTACCTGTTCAGCATCATACATCATATTCTGCAGCTGCGGCAATGATTCCACCAGGGCCTCGTTCTTGATCTCGATCTCCCTGGCAGCACCTAACACCAGGCTAGCGTTCCTCAGTCTCTCCTCAAGGGCAACAACACCATCATGGAGGCCAACGTGGGATGCAAACACCCGTAGCGGGCCACCACCTGGTGGTGCAAATGGTACCAGAGCCATCAGCAGAGGGTTAATGCAGAGGGGAGAGAAGAATGAAGAAAGGCAGATTGACAAGAGGAACTAGGCAGGGTTACAATGGACCGGAGCCCAAGAGAAGTTGACCATCTGGACAAGAGGGAAGAAAAGAACAGAATGCACTACCAATGGACAGAGCTCTTTGACAGTATGAACATAGTTTTTTTTTCACACCTAGTTTGCACCGGCTGTCTTGAACGATCCGCAGAAGTGAACAAAAGAATGATTTCGATGGATGAAAAAGAAAGCCAAATGCAGACAAACTAAGAATACAATAGGCAGCCAGCTCTATTTCAACTCTACAGTCCAATCATCAGCCGTTGACCATGCCACTAGTGTGATTACTAATTAGTAATCAGTAGCCTCCCAATGCAAGGAAAGAGCAGAGAAATGATCCATATCTATGCCACGTTCCCTTTGCAAACTCGGATCCATATCAAGCGTGTGTGCCATATGTTTTACAAACAACTTATAATGTGGATAATAGATGTCTAGCTCTTACTTTCGATTAATCAAGAACCCATTCCGTTCAGGCGTTACGTCGAGCAGGTAGCGAGCAGAGCAGATCGCACAAGTGCATCGTCTAGAATCAGTGCAAGAGCCCCAAGCAGACACAACGCACCTGCACAGGCGTGGGGAAGTCGCTTTTCGTACGAGAAGTAGCCTCTGGTGCCACGGTCCACGTTCGCCGAGCCGGACTGGGCGTGCCGCGCGAGCCATGGCCGCCACCGCGGCCGGCCTCGCTAAACCAACGGGGAACACGAGATAAAGAAGTGTCCATGTCTTCAGTGGGCCACTCATTTTCAGGATGGTTGCGACTCAGCCCATGATTGCGCCTCCAAAATCTGAAGTTAAAACAACGTCGTCTATGGTCCAATACACCGAGAATTTGAATTTAGTATAACGTCTTTTCTTCTCTCTTACGATTTCCATTTAACACACAAATTATACGCAAGTAAGCTGGATTGTCTCTCAGTGAGAAACTAGAGCCTACGTTTTTTTAAAAAAAAGAGAAACTGGAACCTATGTTTGAACCATTTGGAATAAATGCAATAATCATGTTATTTCGTTGGATCTTTTAACTACTTAATATATCATATGATATGCCCATTGTGCTACATAGTTGTGTTAAGAAAGTTAAGAAAATAGTACAAGTATAGGTGTTTACATCATACTCCCCGTCCTTAAATATTTGATGTTTTGGCTCTCAACTAGGTTTATCAAAGATGCTATGAATCTGGATATAGTGATCTGTTTAAATTTATGGAAGATGTTATGAATCTGCACACGGAAAAATAGAGATAGAATGACAAATAAAGCTGGGATAGAGAGAGTAGGTTTTTTTTGTCAAAAGAAGAATTATATTAATATGTAGTTAGTACATACTCAAGTTACGAGCACTCGCAAACCAAAGAGATTACAACCGATAACACTCAACATGTAGCTCCAAAACTCAATTCTAAACCAACTCATATAGATGGCTGCACAAGCAAGTGATCTTCATGCGCCATAGACGGCTCAACCGAAGTAGTGCCACAACCCAATGAATGGCAACCAACATACTTGTAGGCGAAATTGAGCATCATCTTTTTTCTCGTGTCTCCTTCCTTCTTGCTTCTACCATCGAAGAAGAAGAGAAACTAGACCCAAAGTTCTCACTAGGCCTCTTGATTGGATCTAATCACGACAAAACGGAGCGGGGCCCGGTGAATTTTATTCCATGGCGGCGACATCATCCCCGCCTCCATGTTATCGTCCTAAAACCTAAGTCTCCATGTTGTCATGAAGTTGTTGACATCGCCGCCGACACCTTCATCGGAGCCGCCATGGAGAGACCAAATCCACCCTTTATCTTCGCCATCGCCGAAGAAGAAGAGGAGGAAACAAATCCCTAATACCAAAATTATTGCAGAGACGGGACCCCCGCTCCCTTCGACCCTCGACGGATCGCTTGCGGGAGGAAGGGAAGGGGGCCAAAGGCGATGGAGGAGGCGGTGGATTCTCCGACGGCTAGGGCAAGAGGAGACGTGTGACGTGTTGTGTTTACATCATACGAGGATACGGAAAATAACTATTGATCTCTTTAGAAAGCTCCCTATAAAAAACAAAAATTACATATACGTTTACGGACCTTTTGATCGTCATAAACGTCTACATCCACCGATGTCAATCATCATCGGCACATGCAAATTCGATCTCCGGAGGACTCCATAGCACCATGGCTTCGAACTAAGATGAAGAGGACACTCGTTCATCATCGTTGATAGCTCAATTTGCCAACGTAGTACTTGTGAGCTCCCTCTTGCTTGAATCGGTATTTGTCGTCGATGACAACCGTCGTCATTGGGGTCTCGAGCTAGATCCGAGTAACCTACAATCAACCATTGAATCACAACTTTCTCTGTTTCCTTTAAATAATAGGCAACTTCCTCGTTGTATCCCCGAATGCAAAGACGACGATTATCTTGTACAAAGACTCCATGATAGAACATGATGTCCCCAAGTTCAACGCCAATGCCAACGGGGTGTGAACAATGCGGGGAGGACATATTCTAACGAGTCGACGTCACCGCTTACCAAAAACCAAACCTTAGAGACAAAAAAAACTAAACTCTAGCAGAGAGAGAGAGAGAGAGAGAGAGAGAGAGGACTGCGAGTGTTTTTCGTGACTAGGTGATGTGAGAGCTAGACGGGAGCCTCACAGAGCCAATGCATTGATTGTGTGTTGAAACCCTATAAGTTCGATCGGTAAGTCTTGAGTGTTTTTACGTGACTAGGTGATGTGAGGTGATGTGAGAGCTAGACGGGAGCCACGCAGAGCCGATGCATTGATTGTGTTTTGAAACCCTATAAGTTCGATCGATAAGTCTTTTTCGGGGAAGATTTAGTGGCCTTGTTAGTGTCCTCCCTAGGGAAACTTCTAAGCTTCCTCCGCCCACCTGCCCGGCCCATCCAAGCCCGTGTGATGGTCCAACTCAAGGAGGCCCATTAACGGTGTTGTCTTCCTCCGTGACTCTAGTGCGCAGTCTTAACCACCGCCGCTCCCACCACCAACGCCGATGAGCTTGCAGCCAACCGTCGGTCTTACCGCTGTCACGACCCACCATCGACCGGCCGTCACCCCGAAAACTCCTCTAGGTGCAGAGATCACATGACAACTCGGCCTTCCTCGAACCCAAAGTTTTTGGAGATTGCTCACAAGTCACAAGCACACCTCGCGTCGACCTAGGGTTTCTCTGCCGCCGCTTCTCTCGGGCCCCCTCCTCCACTCCCTCCGGTGTCCTCGTCGCGGTGAGTAGGAGAGGGAAGCCCCGCTCTTCCCGATGCTAGTTTTAGTTTTTTTTTGCAGTCTCCTTGATGGCTATCGGGTGGGCATTCCGCCTCCTTCTCTCCCTAGTTCTCCAGGCTGCCATGGCCGCCGTCGCCGAGCTCTCGGTTCACCGTCGGCGGGACCTTTCCCCTCCTCGGTGCCCTGGAATCTCGGGTGAGTCGATATAAAGTAGATGTAGGTTTGCACCTCCTTCACCTCGCTCTTGCCTCGCCCGTCGGCTCCTCTCCTTCCATCGTCGTCGGGAGCCCCCTGCAGCCGGACTCGAGCTCGTCGGAGCTAGATCTACACCTTTTGGTGTGGGATCCGGTCGCCTCCGACTCACTAGCGCTTTCCGCCGCACGCCGCCACTCACATTGTCGGATCTCCCTTCGTCGAATCCCTACCACCCCTTCACTAAACCGGCTCCACCCCCCCCCCCCATCCCTCCTCCTCCGCAAGCCGACTAAGCCGGGTTCCGCCACATCGCCGTCAAGTCTCGGCTCGGGGAACAGTGAGTCGCTTCACGGCGTCACCGGCCCCGGCGCCGGCATTACGGGTGTCGTCGAGAAAGGCTCCCACGCATGGCCTATGATTGCTTGGCTGTGTGGCTCTGCTCCGCGTGCAAGCCGGACCTCGGAGCTCCCGGCTTTCGCGCTACCGCGATAGGCCCTCACGAGTGACCAACGAGTGCCGACCTTGCGGGCCGCTCGGTCGTGCGGTCGGTCCTCGAACCGACGGCCCTAGCGTCGTTGCGAGAGCCCCCCCCCTCCCCGAGAGGTCAATATTAGCTAGGCTCGTCGGTGATGGGCCCACAACCTTGGCCCGGACGGGACCGGGCATCGCCGCTCGAATGCTTGGAGGCTAGGCGGGGCTCTAGGCTCACCCGACCGAGAGCTCCCTGCCGGCCTCTACTAAGCGGGTTCCGGAGAGTCACCCTCAACACTCGTCCTACAACACACATGCCTCATCGCCAAGAGCAACTCGTCCGTAAGAAAGGAAGCTCAACTCCGCTCATCTTGGGAGTCAACCATCCCGCTCCTATGCGTCTCGATGATAGTTCAAACATATCTCATCATCGATGATGAACATTCATGCCGAAATCGTACCCTACCCCTACCTCCTCAAATGATATGGAGGCCCCTCGTCCGGCCGTTTCCCAACCGCCGATGTCACCGAGCTACGCCACCGATCCGCCCATCGAGTTGTCTCGTCTAGTTTGATCCATGTGCAATGGTTACTACATTTCCGTGCTATGCGGTACTTTGTTTAGTGCATGGATTAGACCATGATGTATGTTGTCTGTAACACGGTGTTGTACTTGTTATAAAAACTCGGTGTTGTACTCTTCTTTCCCGTAATTTAATATAATCCCTTAGAGCATCTCCAACAGTTTATGTATTCAATTTTCTAAATTAACAGTTTTTACTCTTTTATAAAAAAATAGAAGCACTAAAAATAATAGGTTGTTCCAACAGAGTAAGTAAATTTAAACTCTCTATATTCAAACTTCCTCCACACTATTATTTTCTTTCTTTTTTCTCTCAAATAAAAAGGAAACAAACACATGCATGATCTGCGACGTCATCATTTCATTCCTTTTTTCTCTCCAACCATAGGATGAAGTGTGGTGCAGCCTAGCCAAACTTGGCTTGTCAAGATGTCGGGATAGCTTCCTAGAAAATAGGAGGAGGAAGAAGAAGAGGCTGTTGGAACCCATTTTTCTTCTCATGTTCTCTATATCTAGCAAATAAGCCAATTTACATGAGCTGTTGGAGATGCTCTTGTAGGAAAACCCAAAGTTCTCCCAATATTGGGTCACGAAAAATATATTCCCTACTAAAACATGGTAGGCCTTTGGTGAGCAACGTGTTGGCGGACTCGGCCTGGTGGCGGCATTGGCATAGAGGCTTCCAGGCGCGGCCCCACACCTCCGCCGCAGGCAAAAATATCTCGCCTTGGCCCACAAGCGTACACACGTCCCAATCCAGACCCATCATCATCCCTTCCTCCTCCACGCCTCTCCCCGTCCGCTCGCCGCCGCCGCCGCCGCCATCGCCATGATGCCCCAGCCTGGGATGGCCCCGCCGCAGCCGCAGCCCGGGATGGCCCCGCCGCCTGTGCCTCAGGGTGGACCCGGCGCTCCGCCGCCCTGGAGCGTCATGCCGCCGACGATGGCCCCACCGAATCAGCAACCGCCGCCGCAGCAGCAGTACGGGATGCCCCCACCGCAGCCGCAGCAGTACCAGGCCCCGCCCCCGCCGCAGATGTGGGGCCAGGCGCCCCCGCAGCCGCACCAGGCCCCATACGGCCAGGCTCCCCGCCGATGGTCCCACCGCCTCAGCCGGCTGCGTACTACGGGGCCCCTCCGCCCGCGCAGGCTCCCCGGCCGCGGCGGCCCCCGCCAATCCCAACGAGGTCAGGACGCTCTGGATCGGGGACCTGCAGTTCTGGATGGATGAGAACTACGTCTACAACTGCTTCTCGTCCACCGGCGAGGTACGTTACCTCCGGATTCGTGCGCCCTCGTCGCGGTATCTGCGCGTGGGTTGCTTCGATCCGGTTCAATTATGCAAAGGAAGCGTTGGATGTCATGGGCACTAGTTGTGGATTAGAATGGTTATTGGGTTATTGTGGACCAGATATGCATATTCTATGGTTCTTTGTATTTTAACTCTGCCTTTGGTTCATTCCAGAGATTTTTCTTCTGATGCATATGTCAGCTTTGAGTACCGTGTTGCATAGCGCAGGATCTGTGCATTTGTACGGACATAGTTTTATTAGTAATTCTCTTTGGTAATTATACATAGTTTTGTTAGGAATTCGCGTTAGCAATTTGGAATGCATTTTTGTACGCTGTAGTTGAACTCTGGTTTTGTTTCTTCTCAGATATTTTGCTTTGAGAAATGTGTAGATGAATTTTGAGTATCTTGGTGCATGCTGCAGCATCTGCTTAATTATATGAATCTGATCGTCTTGGGAATTCAATTTAATCTTCCATATGCTTTGGATTGGATGGGTCTTGGATATTAGTTGATTCTTTGTACTGCAATGGTCACAATTTTTTTTACGCCTGTTGTTGTAAATGCTTGTAGATCCAATAAAGAAATTGTCCTTCTCTCTCTTTTTTTCTTATGATATTTTGTTTGCCTTTAATGCTTGGCATTTGGATAGCTTTCATGGATTAGTTATTCATTCATACCTATTTTCATGGTTAGCCGAAACAAAATACTTTATGAAACATGGTGTTGTGCCATGTGTTTTTCTTTTGGTGAAGGGTTAATTAGATGCATGCCATTACAGATTTACCAGTTTTGTAATATACCACTACAATTCACAATATTGGGTCAGTGCCATTACAACTTTCATTTGGTTTTGTGAAATGTAGTGAATTGTAGTGGTATAGTTCATGATTTTGTGAATTGTAGTGGTATATTTTGTGAACCAGTAAATTTGTCATGGCTTGAATCTAACTAACCCTTTTATAAATGGTTGGTTCATTCAGTGTTTGGGTTTCTTCTGCTAATGCTTATTTTTGAATCATGAATTTTAGGTACAATCTGTGAAGCTAATTCGTGACAAGCATACTGGACAACTTCAAGGCTATGGTTTTGTTGAATTCATGAGCCGTGCTACTGCTGAAAGAGTTCTTCAGACATACAATGGGACAATGATGCCAAATGTGGAATTGCCATTTCGATTGAACTGGGCCTCTGCTGGTGAAAAACGCGATGACACACCTGATTATACAATATTTGTTGGTGACTTGGCTGCTGATGTTACAGACTATATATTGCAAGAGACCTTCAGGGTGCATTACCCTTCTGTGAAGGGTGCAAAAGTTGTAACAGATAAGTTGACAATGCGCCCTAAGGGTTATGGCTTTGTTAAATTTGGTGATCCTAATGAGCAAGCCCGTGCAATGACTGAAATGAATGGGATGCTTTGTTCTACAAGACCTATGCGTATTGGACCAGCTGCAAATAAGAAAGCTACTGGAGTTCAAGAGAAAGGTATACATTGAATGCCATTTCAGTCTAGCTTAGCTGCATCTTATTACATTTGCATAGCTGCATGCCATGTCTCGGTTTTGTCACTTTTTTTTTGGTCTTTTTTGTCTCTTGGTTGATGTCACTTCATTATTACTTTCTGTGGTTTTGTATCCTCTGCTTGTACCAAATGTATTGAGGCATTGTTTTAGTCCTTTGAACATGGCTGTTGTGACACAAAATTTCATCTGTGGATTCGGATCATTTTGATACATTAGGATTCTGAAATACTCATAAAACTCATGTTGTCTGGAAGCAGGATACCAACAGGCTCTTCATATAGGAGCCTTGGAACTGACTTGAGCTGCAATGCATATCTTGTGTAATGCGTGGCCTCTGTTAGGTCAGTGTTAATTGTTTATGTCCTAAATTTGATGTCGATTCCTTTGGTACCTACTTTATTTTCTAGTCCACCATTTCCTCCGCAATCCATTTACTTATTTAATTTGTTAATTAGAAGTTCAGAAATTATTAGGAGAGGTTTAGAATTCACCGCCAAGTTTCTTTCGTCAACAATCCATTTATTTTCCCAAGTAAACATTCACCGCTCACTTTATTTCAACAGTTGTCTATTTATTTCCTCCAGTATTATATTCATCATAGCTATTGCTTTAGCCTACGAACCATTGCTAATTCTAGGTTCTAAGTATAATGCATTTATATAGTATTTGTAGCCTTGTAATGGGTTTAGTTTCTGGGGTAACTTAGGGAACTCTTATGGTTAACGATGCTGATATATCTTTCTGCTAGCTTCGCTGTGAAATCAGCTTAAGGAAGAATCTGGAGCTTGGTAGACTGCTCAAATGTAAAAGTGGCAGCTTCTTGTCCTTGAACTTTTGTTCCTTGTTTTTTTGTCACTTGTTAGATCGTCTGTTCTATTTGCCTTTTTTCAGGCCTTTTGTGTTATGGCTGGATATTGGATTTCAGTTGCCTTTCTTGTAGCCAACTAACCAAGCTTCGTTTCCATTTTGTGTGTTCAAGAAAAGTCCTGTTACCTGGTTGTCTTGAGGCATATATTAATATCTTGCACTGTGTTTTTATGTTTTTTCTTTTTTCCTTGGAGGCTTTATTCATGATTTTATCATGTTCTAGTGATCTTAGATGCTATTAATTCATAGCTGACTGCTGTGCCTTGTGAGTTCAACATTGTTGCTAAATTACACAAGCCTAGTTGAATACTTAAATTGAGATTATGTTCTTACATCACTTACAGGAATGGAGTAACAAATAAAATAATAATACACCGATATTTATGAATTGTTGGAACTGGCTTTTAACTACTGAAGGGGCAGAATGTACATATTCTTTTTTGCCTGTGATAAGCTGAGAAATTTGATGTGACAAAAAAATTGATATGTGATACTATCGACTTATTTTTTTCCCTATCTGAAAAGATATAGTTTCACTTGCTTTTCAGTTTTGACTTGTATGTTAGATATTCCTTGTTCATGTATATGCAATATGCCATGTCATACCTGCATTCATTGCTCATTTCTTTACTGAATATAGTTTTACAACCATTATTGTGATATGCATGATTTGCATCTTAATTTCAGTTTTCAGCAAGTCTTACATTATGGCTTCTTTCTTTCTGTTTTATTTACAGTACCGAGTGCTCAAGGAGTTCAGTCTGACAATGACCCTAACAATACCACCGTGCGTTTTTTGTTCTATTTTCTTGTAAAAGCCATATTCATCACTATGTTATTGGTACTTACCTTTGTTGTTGAGTGCAGATTTTTGTTGGTGGCCTTGATCCCAATGCTACTGAGGATATGCTGAAACAAGTTTTCACTCCTTATGGAGATGTTGTTCATGTTAAGATCCCTGTTGGAAAGAGATGTGGCTTTGTTCAATATGCTAACAGGTTAACTATTTGTGTGTGCTTTTTTATCTTGCCTTGTTTGTTCATACCCACACTTGAATTCATGTAAACAGTTATTTTGTTGTGCATTCAGATCATCTGCAGAGGAGGCGTTGGTACTTCTGCAAGGTACCTTGATTGGAGGGCAGAATGTGAGGCTTTCGTGGGGTCGCAGTCCTTCCAACAAACAGGTTCAGGTAATCTTTTCTTACCACCTTAATTTTTATCCCTCAAATCAATAGAAGCTGATGCATGTTAAGCTTGCAGCCCCAACAGGATTCGAACCAATGGGCTGGAGCTAATGCTGGCTACTATGGCTATGGGCAAGGCTATGAGGCTTATGGGTACTCTCAACCTCAGGATGCTAATGTGTACAGTTATGGAGCTTATGGTGGCTATCCAAATTACCAACCGCAGCCAGCAGCTCAGCAGCCACAGCAGCAACAGGTGTGATTTCTATTTCTTATTGATCTGTATCGATTATTGTGATGTCTTGTCTTTGTTGCACCTTTTTTTTTTAATTTCAAGTATAATTCAGTTTCTCATGTGACTTGTTAATTTTAGTTAGGTGGGGCATTAAGACTGATTTTGTTTTCTTGCAAGTAATTATGCATTTTAGTAAATAAAAGCACGCACAAGATAATATCACAAAGATGCTGATTTATGGATTTTCATGATGTTAATTTGTTTTGGCACATACTAAGGGTGTGTTCGTTTCCTGGGGTCTAAATTTTAGAGCTGTCACATCAAAAAGAATCTTATTATTTAAGAGTATTAAATAAAGTTTAATTATAAAACAAATTACAGGCCCCTAGACTAATTTACGAGACGAATCTAATGAGGTTAATTAAGTCGTGATTAGAAGACGGTTACTGTAGCATCACTTTAGCAAAATATAGATTAATTAAGCTCATTAGATTCATCTCGAAAATTAGCACCAATCTGTCAGTAGGGTTTTGTCATTAAATTGATCGAAATATTCATAAATAATAAGATTCTCTTTGATGTGACAGTGCTAAATTTTAGAGGGGAGGAAACGAACACACCCTAAATCATTGTGTTATACCAATTGTGGTTAACTTACTCCTGTTACCATTTCAAGTTTCTTTGACTTTATGTTTGTAGTTCACATGTGACTGAGAAACTGATAACTGTCACTTTGCAGTGAGACCTGCCGACTGTATCATGTTCCATCTTTTCGATGCTGCAGTTGATGTTAGCTATGGATGAGTTGCTGAGCTTTTTATGCGATGGATGAGTTTCTGTAATCTATAGAGCTGATGCATGCCTTGATTGTGGTTATAGACATGGTTTGTTGTACTGTAGATTTAGTCATGGCGAATTGTGATTCCGTTGCTATATCTTATCTGAGCTACCTGTAGCTAATTCAGTCTATCGTCTTTTGTTTATATACCTATTTTTAATTTAACGGTGCTCTCTATCCCTACATGTCTTTTAAGTGTTCCACGGATCTCTTTTATTTTTCATCTTTCAACTGCCTTATTAATTCACTTCTGCTTCAGAAATTATAGTTTAGTTCGTCCCATCGGTTTTGCCAATGAGGACGCCGTTTCCGTTTTACCTGAGTCATCTTTCTAAAGTTCAATTCCCACTTCCGCTGGTTTTTAAGTGGGCATCATATCCTATGGAAACCACCTATCCAATGCGACCTTTGGAAACTCCAATCTGGATCGTAGGATCACTAATCGATGGTTAGAGAGATAGATGACCTCAATTAGCACTTAAACCCTTCCATCATTACCTCTGCTAATCAGTTTTTACAAATAACCCCTAGCCTAATCATGTCAACCTACCGGTCCTGCTCCCGATCAAGGCCACGGTGATCAATCACGAGTCATCGAGGCCGCGTGGCTTGTAGGTGGATCGAGGCCCGCGTGGACCCTTGCGAGGCGGCGCCATAGCTCATCGAGGACGCACCGTCACCCGCCTTCGGTTGGATCGAGGCCGTCGTCGCCGCTTGTCATGTGCGATTGATCGAGGCTGCCGCCGCCGCTCGTGTCATGTGCGGTTGGATCGAGGCCGCCGTCCCCCACCTCGTCTCCCGCCGCCCCTCCACACTCCACGCGCACCTCGCCGGCCGCGCTCGCGCACCCAAGCCGATGCCCCCCTTGGCTCCTTCCCCCTCCCTTATCCCCTTGGTCACCGCGCCGCAAGCTTCGAGCTCCGCCGTACGGCCCCCTCTCCCTGTCGTGCCGGCCAGCGGCCGGGCCGGCCATCGTTTGTGCCAACTCGACCGCTGCTCGCTTCCCCCTGCTCACCTCCGACCGTACATGGTCCCTCCTCGCCTCGCCGCGCATCGCGCCGCCTCGCTGCCGCGTCGCCATGGCCGCATCTCCCCTCTACCCCTATATAAACCGCCTCCCTCGCCGCTTGCTCGCCACACCATCGCCGGAGCTTCACAAGGCAAGCACCGCCCCGACCTTCCCCTTCTCCCCCTCCCTCTACCTCCGCCACCGGCCGCCGGCCCTCCCTCTCGTCCCCATCACCATCGTGCCTCTCCAAACCCGCTCCGCCCGAGCTTTAGCACCGCCTAGCTCCGCCACGATGCCGCGCATCTCCCCGACCCCCTTCCCCCTCTAAACGAGCCCCCCCCCCCGACCGTTTCCCTCTTTCACCGCCGTCGCGACAAGCTCCGGCGGGACGGCTCATCCCCGTCCGACGCCGCCCTGCGTCGTCACCCCTCCCCACACCTCCGCCACTCCTCCCCGACCACCGTGGTGCCCTCCCCTTCCCCTTTGGCCGCCTCCGGCCGTCGGAAGCTTCGATTCCGGCGAGCCTCCCCTGCCCGCCGTCGAACCTCACCGTCACCCCCTACCAGTCCGATCCGGGGCCAACGGTCGGGATTAGAGAGGGGCATACCCCTTCGTCCAATTTAAATCCCGACCATCGATCCGGAGATCCACGCCCTGGATTTTCCGCCTTTTCCCTTTAGAAAATAATTCCCAGGACCCCAGAAAAGCCACTTTTACATAAACCCCCCGACCTTTTCCCATATTAGTTAAGAGCCCTTAGGTTTTGACATAAAGCCCCCAAACTTTTCAAAAATTACAAATCGGTCCCTGGTCAGCCCGAAAATGTATTTTTGCATTTTAGCCCCTCCACTTCTCCAAAATTACCAAAATTTATTTATTCTTTTATAGAAACCCTAGCTGATTTTTACAAAAATAGCCCCACACTTCCCACGACCATAACTTTTCAAACGTAGCTCCGTTTTAGGCGATTCTAACGCCGTTGAAATCATCGTGACGAACCCTAGCTCCTGGAACCTTCCTTTTCACTCCGTTTTTTTGGTTTTTCCTCTATATTACTTTTTGCTTTCATTATTTTATGTGACGTAGCTTACGTACTCTAACGCCGTCCGTAGACGAGGAGAACCGGGAGCGAGAGCCGAAGACCTCGACTACGAGGAAGACTTCGAGGACGCGTTAGGAGGCAAGCTCTATCAATTTCTTGATCATAATTGATCCTATTACTCTGCTTATTCTCGCACCTATATAGGAAGCTATTCTTAATATGCATTATCCTTGGAGATATTTTGCTAGAGCCCAATTGTTGTATGATAATGTTCGAATCAATATAGATGCGAACATTATACCCTTGATTGCCATTAGATCACTAGAATCAACCTAGATATATTGCTAACTATGTTAATGATATATTAGTATCATGCTTAGAAACTGTTACTATCTTTCATCATACACCTTGTTTATGAAAATGTGTGAAAATGTGTTTGGTGGTGTGTGTTGTTGGGTGTGTGATTAGAACAAGCTGTGTTAAGGTGATGTTGGGTGGGAAATGATACCGACCGTGGGCGAAACTCCCAGATCTTGGTGTAGAGTACTTGATGATTGGGTGTTGTCCATTTGCGATGGACGAGTGTTTGCCCTGTCATATTAGGACCGGTTCTTCGGACCCCAAATTGGTGATTTAGTGTATAACCACGGAACCTGTTATGGGCAGGATCGTGCCCCAAACCTCGGGTTACGCAGCAAGAAGTTCCACCGGGTGTAGTAGATGACGGAGGTCCAGGGATCGTTTATTTGGTGAAGTCCGAGTACTTGGCACATATATGGTGGACGGTATGCTTGTGTCATACGCGTCGGATCCCTGGACATTCGGGGTGGAGTTGTGGGCGTGCCTAGTTGCGGTGACGGCGTTATATGTTCCGTAGCTAAGAACATATAGCTTGTGGGTAAAATGTACCAACCTCTGCAGAGTGTATAAAACTATCCGGATGTCCGTTGTCACGGTATATTGACACGCCAAACCTTGAGCTCTCGTTGATTAGCCACAAATAATAATACCTTGACGTGTGAGTGGGCAGCCTTGTGCCCGTGTGTTTTGGAAATGGTGTTGACCCGGTGTGCCGGAGCTGTTATGACCTTCGGTCGGAAGGCTCATCTAAAAAGAATGGGAATTGTCGGGATTGATGAATATCTCCCCCAGGTCCGACCAACTAAAATTATGAAAATTGCTTTCCTCTTCAAGAACCACTTTGCTTCGTAGTGAACCCTGCATCCGCGCTATCTCGCTAAAACTCGGACCCTACCTTGACCACGACCGGATTGCATAAATATTATCCCTTGCTAGTGGTAGAGCTTGTTGAGTACCTTACGTACTCACCCGTTGCTTATTTGTTCGGACGAAGATGGAGAATACCACGAAGATGAGGAGTAGGTCGCGTCCTTCGCTCGATGTTGCCTGTGGAGTTTATGATGCTTTCCGAGTGTGTTTTCTTTTATGTGAAGTTGGCCTATCCGCCTCTTTGAATGTAATCCAGACCATATATCCCCTAGCTACTATCCCTTTGAGGAATCAATAAAGGTTGTTGTATCGGATTTGTATCATCTATGTGTGTACCAACTACTGTTCCAGGGATTGGTACGTATACACGAGTGTAGTCCCGAGAGTGGGGCGCCGCATGCGATCTCGGCAGTTGAAGCCACCACATGATCCAACGGGCATGAGGTGTCGCACGTCTATGCTGATCTCGGGTACATGCCCGAATCGGCTATCATCATGCCCGGAGAGCTTTGTCATGGTGAACATCATGATGTCCTCGTCGGTCAACACATGGATAGGTGTGAAGTGCGGCTAGTTCTATCTTGAATATGAAATGATATAAAACCTGTCATTAATCGTGCAAAAATAAAAGAAACAAAATAAAGGTGTTACGAATCCATGCCACACAAACACTGAAGAACAAGAAATCAAACCACAAGGGACACGATATTTAACGTGGAAAACCCTCCCAAGGTGGAAGGGAAAATACCACGGGCGCTAGCCAACAAAACTTTACTATCGGGTTACAACGCCGAACGATAGCTTACAAGAAGATAATGATCTCTGCTTCGCTACGGCCCAAGCCTCCGGCGACATGCCTTTGCTTTGCTCCGTCAGAAGTCGGCCATTGAATTTGGATCATAAACTCAACAAAAGGCTCAAACATGGTCGATATTGCTTTATATCCAATTTACTTTTATGAGTAATAATGGAGTTCTCGTGGCAACTCTCTCTCTCCCCCCCCCCTAAAACAGAAGCGAAAAGAAAATAAAGGGTTGCAGTAGGCAGGTCACTAAGTTTTTTTTGTCTCGAAAAGAAAGACCAAGAACTGTGAATCAATTTGTGACAAAAATTGCGTCCATACAAGGATTTATTTTCCCAAGAAGCCTGATACGAATATCAGTACCTCAGGGTTTATTTTCTTGACTTTCATAATAAGGATTTTTGTTGAAAAATGAATTTCATTCCTCATCCTAACAACAAGAAAATAAAATGGGAAGTAGTAATTAACTTTATAACCTCTTTTTGTGGAGTAAAAGTGCAGATCATAGGCTCAAAATGACAGTGGCAATACTAACATAATCACTTATTTTACCAATAATAGAATAAAAAGAACAACATAGTTTTCTGCAATGCATACAAGAAATGTCCCAAGATCTGAGCTTGATTCATCTAATAGTGGTTGTTCTCCCAGAACTGAGCCTGGAGCCAGTCAATTGTTCCCTTCTGCACTTGGAAAGCCTTGGCTAGAACGTCATCTGAGATTGGTGGCTTTGATCCAAAGACTGCATTGGCGATGGTAATGGCTCCAGGGTTTTGGCTGCTGAGTGCAGCAATGGCGACCGCCGGCTTGTAGTGATCGGGGTTGAACTGAAAGTGGATCAGCCCCTCAGGGAAGACAAACACATCACCCTTGTTGAGCACCTTGGTGAGCAGCTTATTGTCTGGGTTGGATGTGACGAAGCCAACATAGAGGGTTCCCTCAAGCACCGTAAGAATCTCGGTGGCACGAGGGTGAGTGTGTGGTGGGTTCTGACCTAATGGAGCATAGTCAATGCGCGCTAGGGAAATTCCTAGAGTGTTGAGACCAGGGATCTTCATAACATTGACCAAGGTGACGTTTGACCCCACTTTGCTTGTCTTAGTGTCCCTAGGCTTGTCAAGATTTGCTGCCATGAAGAAGTCATCTGCATTCACGGCCATGGGATCCTTGCAGACAAATCCGTTCACCAGTACTGCAGGCATAGAAGAAGCACATCCAGCTTAGAAATGTGAGAAATCAGGGTAAACAATTCATAAAATTATCCATTATGGATGAAAGGTTTCTTTAGTTCATTAGAAATCAGAATAGAACAATTCATCAAACTAAGTGCATGCATATTATACCAGGAGAGTGCTCATCAGCAACACAGAAGTCCTGGAGCGGACTAGGATCAGAAGCAATGGCCTGCGAAGTGATTAATGCTAGCAAAGCAGCAAGAAGGAAGTAGGATGAGGTGGCCATCTGTTATTTGATTAGGCTCTCTCAAAGCTTTTGTCTTTGTGCTCTCTGCAGGAAGCTAATGGACTATGTATGTTCTCTTGTCCACGAGATATGATTGTGCTTATATAGGCGCAACACGCTGGACTGCCTAAACATATATGAACTATACTGAAGACGTCAACGTTGAATCTGCCAATGTACGAACTGGTACTCGTTAGGTAGTAGACCCTGTTGATGAAACAACACCAATCTGACCTGGTCTTCGTAGCAAAATCTAGAAAAGGTACACCATTCTTCTCATTAATTACCATATATTTTATAATTATTACTGCACAATATCGGTCAATGCAAGCACCCACGTGTTGACTACATGCATATGTACGAAATGAGTTAACAATTTGAAAGACATCTCGGTAACATATATTTTATAATTATTTCCATTTTGCACCTGATACAACAAATATATTGATATTGATAGATGATCACATTGAAGCTCTAGAACAATGTCCCCAACATGACGTGGTCTCAAGATCTTGTTAGAGATTACTTTTGAAGGAATCCAGTGCAATGAGTTTATATGAAGTAGGGAAGAAATGGTACAAGTTAGGACTCCAGATTGTGAGATAATCAATTTAGATTTCTTTTAATTCCAAATGAACTACAAAAGCACGTACCGAGTCAATCTTCTTGACTTGTTCACGACATACCTTAATGCGCAGCTTCTACGATTACAAACTAACAGTTGAAACTGGGAAATAATGTGTTTATGCGAAAAGCAGTCAGGAGCAGCCTAGTGGTTCACAAAAGTAACCTTTACGTTTTGCTAGGTAAGTGTATTATGTACAACCTGGTTAAATAATTTTTTGCTTCAGAGAATTGCATGCTTTTGACTAGCTTTAAACATAACATTGAGTAATTTTTATACTCAAAGTGTCCGCCCACACAACTTTTACATGCCACTAAATGTCTTACGGGACAACCATCAAGTGAGTAGTCATATATATATATATATATATATATATATATATATATATATATATATATATATATATATATATATATATATATATATATATATATATATATATAGGGCAGCGCTAAATCACACCCAGAGTGTGATATATTAGATCACACCCTATTGCCATGTAGGCAACGACCTATCTATGTGGCACCTGCTTGTGCGTCAACCATCAGTAGGGCAATAAAACCAGTCCGTTTTTTCTCTCTGGTCACCAACCGATTTTTGCTTCTCTCTTGAACCGGACCGGATGGGCACTCATTGTCGCTTATTAATGACCACAAATTGAGCCACTAAGGTCAGGACTACTCCATTATTAAAATAATCGAAGTTGATCTCTGGCTGAAACGATGCGTCCGTGAGGAAAAAGAACTAGTATCATATTTTAATAGAAGCTTCACTATTTCTTATACCTAGATATTCTGTAAATTTGGCTATGCATGCCCGCTTGTCCCTATTCTTTATATATTTACGGTGTATCAAAATCAAAGCAGAAGAAGTCAACTATTTCTTTTTCAAAAAAAGAAGTCAACTTAGTTGACGTAAAAAACGTAGTTAGTTTTAACACAGATTGTAGTTTCTAATCACACTTAATTGGAGTATCCGAACTACTTTGACATTGGAACAGTTGTAATATTCAGTTGAATTTTACGATTGAGGCGTGCTTCTGAACGCAATCTGACTACTTATAATCGCAAAAGAAGTGCTGACTGTGTGTATTAACTTAAAAAACATATGTTTATTTCCAGCGCTAGGTTATTGTTTTTCTTCTCCTGC
The DNA here is from genome assembly GCA_031894775.1 of Chloris gayana. NCBI lineage: Eukaryota > Viridiplantae > Streptophyta > Magnoliopsida > Poales > Poaceae > Chloris > Chloris gayana. The sequence goes on along the minus strand of JAUNZO010000863.1, from coordinate 56,146 downwards.
TTAGTATCCAACTCTTCACTCCACTTCAATGGCGATAAGCAGCTGTTGTGATCGTGGCCCTGCAAATATCAAAACAATCAGACACACATTACATTTTTTATGTGTCTGTCACTAGTTTAATGCCAAAATGATAAACATTTTCATGATGGAAAATATAATATTTATGATTTAATTACAGTCTTTATGCTTTGACATATTTGATAGTCTTTATGCTCGAGCCAGGTTGACATTTGACAATTGACGTTATCTGCTATGGTCTTAACTTCACAATTGGACACACTTCGATTTTACACTCTTAATAGATGTTTCCATAATTCATATAGAAATTTATGGTTATGAGACACAAGTTTTGACAAAATAATAATCATTCGCTTGACTTGAACATTATTTTATAATCCTGGTTTTTATGCTCCGGCCAAACTTATCCTTATTATTTTACATTGGCGAAATTTACAACTCTATACATCCCATGTAGATTTAGATAATAAAAACTTAGTAACGTTGACTTATTGAGATTCTTTTATTCGGAAAAAACGTATGTGGTAAGTATAAACTATAGAGCGAAAAGTGCAATTTCATGTGACGCAATATTTTTGCTACTATTACAGCATGATACTTGCGAGATGTATGGATAGGCACAGGTTCCTGTTTGCCAGATCTCTGCGCTGAAATATTCGTAATGTAGGTTGGACTAGTCAACAACGATCTTGTTTGACTTCCATGATAGGATCATAATAAGCTATTTCTACACAAATATTTTTTTTTCATTTGATGAGCAGATGCTAATAAAATATGTACTATATATAGTTAGAGCATCTCCAACAGCCTAGGTAAAGGTTTATTTTTTTTCTAAATATAGCATTATTTTCCCCAAAACAGTGCTCCAACAGGCAAGCTAAACACGAAGGAAAAAATAGAACGGCGTCCCTCCCGCATATCTCGGCAGCAAACAATGGCCAGGCGGCTTCGCTCGCAATCCCGCACTGGATTCCCCTTCCCACGCCTTTCTCCCGCGCCGGGCTACGCGGATGGATCCTCCCGTGCGCTCGTGCCTGCTAAACCCAACCCGTTCCCTGCTTTTGCCCGTACAAATCCGATTATAAATGACTCGATGATCGATGGCGGGCGGCGTCGACTGGGTCAAACGTGAAATGCGATCGATCGCGCCGCCGGTGCGACTTGTTCAATCACGCGCGTGCGTTCCAGCGATCGATCACGTGTTCTAGCGAGCCATCACGCATTCCAGCCAACGATCGTTCCACGACTCGTGATTGAACGAGGACAGGCCTCGCGTTCCAGCAAACGGAGTGATCGCGCGGCAGGCATGACATTTGCTGGACCGAGTAATAACCAAAATAGGGCCCACCAAATGACATGGCAAGATTTAAAAAAGATTTGGAACCAGTTTTTGCTACACTGTTGATTTCCATGGTAGTTTTTTAGTGTTTTCTATTTTACAGCCTAGTTAAAAAAAGCAAATTTAGAATTTGTTTTTGCTAGGCTCTTGGAGATGCTCTTATAACTTATAATATATACTAAGAACTATGCAACTATGCATACCATGGAATGGCAAAGGTGGTCCATCGAATTGCAGAGGTGGTTAGAATATCCAAGTTCACATCTACATGCTCCTACGCGTGGGCAAATTTTTTCCTATACCATGGGGCACCCTTCGCCAGTGTAGGGGATAAGATCAATTATGTGCTCCATATTTCACCTTTATTGCAATTAAACCCTAATTGCGACTAAACAATTTGAATGTTCTATTCATTATTGTTTTCCTACTATTAGTTGTTTTTTGCGAACAATTTCAAATTACAAATAGTCATGTGTGAGATGTGCCCCAAAAGTGACCGAAGAGTTTGTTTTTTTTTCAAGCTTTCGCCTACCTGGCCATGTCCTAATGCACATACCACTCCTTCAGGCTATAATCAACTTGAGAAATCGAGAATCGAGATTTCGCGTATGCCAACTTTAACTCACTCAATATGATATTCTTGTCCCCTTGCCTTTTTAAAAATGACTCAAAGAACACATCCCCGAGTAATTTTGCATGCGGAGGATTTCAGTCACGTACAACACTGGCCTACCAGAGTTTAAATAAAAGAATGAATCCTTAAAGTTTTCTGAACCATGTCACCTAGATCTTTATACTCTATTGCATTTCTAACTCCTCAAACTCCTCAATTTTGGGTGTCATTTAGGTTTATATATACTCTTAAAATGCAAATGTAGCTCTCTAAACTTGGTTTCAAATTCCAATGAGATTCATATACTCTTAAAATAGAAATATAACTCTCTAAAATTGGCTTTGGGTTATATATGGATCATACAATATAGTATTATCCTAATGGCAACTAATAAAGTCACCCTTGCCTAGAACACAGTTCATTGCTGCTATATTTGTAATCATGAAGATCATCCTCTCAATGCCTAATCTTAGCTGCATTACTAAATGTATCCTTTGGGTTCTCTAACACCATCTTTATAATTTGTCCAATCATAGTGTGTATATTTATTTTTTCATAGATATAAGCCAACTCTATGTAAGCTAGATTTCCATATTAAGAGTATAAGGATCTAAATTGCATTCGAGGTGAAGTTCAGGGAGAAAAGGCTGCAATCCATGCCCTTTATTCTCTCTCTCTCTCTCTCTCTCTCTCTAATTTGGAAAATAAATTAATTTGCATATTGAGCACATTTCTTTTAGATGAAAGTCCACAATACGGTATACAGTCATGTTGTGTATAAAATCATGGAGAAACTTAATACAACTGTCATCATACAACCGTCATGACCTGACAGATCCTTGTACCACCATTTATTTTTACAATTTTACGAACATGTAGTTGTAAGTGGAGAGAGCATATAAGATGATCTGCTACATAGTGCGAAGTTGCTTGATTTATCACTAGTAGTGGTTGTTCTCCCAAAACTGAGCCTGAAGCCAGTCAATTGTTTCCTTCTGCACCTGGAATGCCTTGGCCAACACTTCATCAGAGATCGGTGGCTTTGATCCAAAGACAGCATTGGCAATGGTAATAGCTCCAGGGTTCTGGCTGCTTAGCGCGGCAATGGCGACTGCTGGCTTGAAGTGATCAGGGTTGAACTGGAAGTGGATGAGCCCCACAGGGAAGACGAACACATCACCCTTGTTGAGCACCTTGGTGAATAGTTTGTTTTTGTTGTCTGTATTAGAAGTGACAAAACCAACATAGAGTGTGCCCTCTAGCACCGTAAGGATCTCAGTGGCACGTGGGTGGGTGTGGGGCGGGTTTTGGCCCAGCGGCGCGTAGTCGATGCGAGCTAATGATATTCCTAGAGTGTTGAGGCCGGCTATCTTCATTACATTGACTAAAGTGACGTTTGATCCCACCTTGCTCATCATGGTGTCCCTAGGCTTGTCAAGGTTGGCTGCCATGAAGAAGTCTTCTGCGTTCACGGCCATGGGGTCCTTGCAAACAAATCCATTCACCCGTACTGTACAGACAAAAGAATTAGTAAAATACAAAGATCAGAACCCAATCTAACCAGTGATGCCGTCCAAGCCTAGATGCCGTCACCAATTTAATTCTCAAACACCCAAATTTGGGAGAAGGTACTGCATACATACCAGGTGAGTGCATGTCGGCAACACAAAAGTCCTGGAGCGGGGCAGGATCAGAAGCAATGGCCTGTGAAGTGACCAATGCTAGAAAAGCAGCGAGAAGGAAGTAGGAGGAGGTGGCCATTTAGTTTTGAACTTTTGATTAGGATTCCTCCAAGCTGTTCTGTGTTTGTGCTCTCCGCAGTTGGCTAATGAGCTGCTTGTGTTTATCTTGTGGATGCGATGTAGAGGTCCTTATATAGGCATAACACTCCCAGCAGCCTGAACAAGAACTATTGAACAAGTCAAGTTGGACCAACCATGGTATGAAATAGTCTCGTTTGGTAAAACTTGTTAACTTGTATCACCTTTTCAATGGTAGCTTCTTTGCACTGTACTAACCAACCTGACGTGGTTGATTTTCTCCTAGCGGAACCTTAGAAAAAGTATACCATTTCTTCTCTGTATGATGTGCTGGCAGTCAGCTTAAGATGGCCACAGTTTTCATAAATCTAATAAATATTATATTAAATAAAATAAATTCCATTCACCATATCTCTGATGGGGACAATTTGGTAATTGCCTACTATAGCACAAATAAAATCTATGATCCATTATTAATGTTAACATGTAAATATCTGTAGTCCATCATAACTCAAGTATCATTGCTACTGTCCATATTTTCTTTACCCAAGTGAAAAAAATAACTTAAACATAAAAAGAATTTAGTTTTGTAATTAAAATGGATGAAGTCACAATCAGAAGTAGAGGACACACCGGCTTAGCTTGCATACAACATACTTTTTCCCTTTTGTCAACTAAGAAAAAAAATTAAGGCACATGGCTCAATGCATGCACCCACGTGCCGACTTCATACATATACAGGAGTCAACAATTTGAGTGATTAAAGTTTAGCTACTCCGAAGTTGTACTTAATACAACTAATTAGTATAATGAACGTCTCAGTGCATCTTGTGGTTGATAGATGATCAATTGATAATAGGTGTTCTCATATTATGTACTCCCTCCATCCCATTGAAGGTGTCGTTTTAGACTTTTAGAAATTATCGTTTGACAGTTCGTCTTATTCAAAAGTTTATATAAATACTATTAATTCATCATTAGTGATACTTTAACAAAAATGTATTTGTTTCAGTATTTTGATAAAATTTTTGAATAAGACAAACGGTCAACATGAAATCTGAAAAGTCAAAAATGACATTTTCAATAGGACGGAGGGAATAACAATTTACCATGTCAAGATTTCGTTAGAGATTGTACTTAAATGAGTCGAGTGCAGGGATAGCTTCCCAACTTTGATATAATCACATAAGACTTATTTTACTTCCAAATCAATTACAGAAGTATAAATCTAGTCAATCTTGTTAACTTGTTCATATCATACTTTAATTACCTACAACTTATTTTACTACAACAAAACCACATAAAGTGAAAAATGCTGCTTATTTTTCCATTCTAATAAGTTTTCATGTCGAGGACATATTGATTTGTACCATGCGATCCACCAATTAGTTTCTTTTGCTATTCTATTCAGTTTATTTTAATTTCCACGAAAACTTATCTAGCGTATAGATCGTATAAGGTTTACTTTTCTTCCCGAGCTAAATCTGCTCACTTGTGATACCAAATGGTACATCAAAGGGCTTAAGCATTTCCTAGTTGCCACTTTCCAGTTATTTTTGAATTAAGACTCCTTGTTACCTCTCTCTCTCTCTCTCTCTCTCTCTCTCTCTGAGTGCATGCAGCTCATATTGTTTCTGGTAAAGTTAATATAACCACTTGTAACATAAATAGAAATCCAAAATATTGCATAAGGCTTCATGTATGTTCCCGTACCAACAAACAAGAGTCAGGCAGCGAAGTGTACATTTTATAACCTGTCTTCACAAATCAAGGGATTGAAAGTCCATCTCACAAGCGTACAAATGACAGTGAAAATATTGGCATATATAATAGTATTTATTTTATTAATCATATAAAACTAAACATAGCATGATAGTTTTATTTTTCATTAATGTGTATAGAAGAACTCTCCCAACATTAAGGTTTGATTTATCTCTATAGTGGTTGTTTTCCAAGAATTGTGCCTAAAGCCAGTCAATTACTTTCTTTTGCACCTGGAAAGCCTTAGCCGAAAGTGATCTGAGATTGAAAACTTTGATCAAAACACTACATTGGAAATGGTAATTGCTCCAAGGTTTTGACTGCTCAATGCGGTGATGGCTATTGCTGGCTTGTCGTGAACCAGGTAGCACTGGAAGTGGATGAGCCTCTCACCGAAGACACCCTTGTGGAGCAACTTGGTGAATAACTTATTATCTGGTTAGATGTGACTAAGTCAATGTGAACTGTTAGAATCCAAAAAAAGTCAATGTGAACTGTTCCCTCAAGCACACAGTATGCCTTTTTCTACCTTTTCTCAACACACTTCCAAATTTATTCTTTTCAAATTTTCCAAACAAATATACATGAAAATCCTTGAAACTATTAAATATATATACTATTTAATTATTTCAAAATAATCCTATTGTATACTAAAATCCATGGAATAAACCCACATATACTGTGTAGAGAATAATGTTTACTGCATACAAAGCAACATATTAGTAATAAAAATAAGTAGTATTAGAAAATTAAGAAAACACTCTAGCAACGAAAATACTGAGTTACAACAATTTTCAGTGTCATAAAATTACGACGTTCCTAGTCTGCCTATTGCAACAGACAGTAATTCGTCACAATATGACATTGGCTTAGTTTGCGAAAATTTCTGTCTGATTTTTGATGATGCATTTGAAATTCTCGTCACTAAATTGGATGGAACATATTAAAATGCATTGATCTGCGATGTTTTTGCTAAATATCACTCTCAAATGGTCATAGAAGGTCAAATTTCTTGTAGTGATCTTATTGGTAATTAGGTGGGTGTTGACTGTTGCGGTGAGTTTTAGCTTAATTGCGGGCAGTCAATGCTGCAAGGCAATGAAATTCTGGAGTTCTTCATTAAATGATCAATGGAAAGTGACATTTAAGTCCACCTTACTCGTAGGTGTCTCTGGGATTCGTTGAGGTTGGCCTCTATGAAGAAGTCCTCTGCGTTCATGACCCTATGGTGCTTGCAAACAAATCCTTTCACCCGTACTGTACACATAAAATGAAGTAAAAATATATACACATATAACAGAACTCAAGCTAACTATCATGTCGTCAGCAATGCAGTTGCATAGATACCGAGTCACTGCATATGTCAGCGACATAGATGTATGAAATGGTCATGTTTGGTAGAAATTGTTGCCCCTGCTGATGAAATACCGTAGTCAACTTGCAACACCTTTTCAAAGGTAGACTGTTTGCACTCTACTTACCAATCTGACGTGGTCTCCTTGCAAAAACATAGAAAAAGTGTAGAACATTTTTTCCCCTCGTGATGTTGACAGTCACCTTAATTAATATAGCTATCCACTCCAAATATGACACATATTTTAATAAAAAAGAAGAAAAAGAGATTTCCTGACACCGTCACTAGTTGGGGACTTTTCTAAAGCAAAAATAATCATTGATACATGATGTCTAATTAAGTTTTACTATGTAAATTACTGTCATTGATCATAATTCAGAAATATATTCATTGCCATCATCCATTATTTACATATGGATGAAAAAATTTCAAACATAGAAATGATTCAACTTTTGTAATAAAATGGATAACGTTGTGGAGTGCACTAGGTTAGCATGCGTACTATGACAATGAAAGTTCTACAAACTAAGAAAACATTATGAAGGCACGTCAGTCATTGTATGCACCGTCGTGCTGACTGCATATATAAGTACGGAATGATTCAACAATTTGAAGGATATGCTCACAAAAAAATCATACTATTATGCTAACTTTGTACCTAATACAGCTAATATATTGAGCATCCGTCTTGTCAGTGATCGATTATCACTTTAGTTCTAGAGAATAATGTTCCAAATACGAGCCTTGTCAAGAATTTGTTGCAGCTTATTTGCATGAATCAAACAAAATGGATACTCACAAAGTAGGCACTGAATGGTACACTGCATGCCTTCAAACTGTGACATAACCACTTTAAACTTCAGTTAATACAAAATCAATTAGAAAAGAATGTGTCACAACAGGCATATATGGGATCTAGAGTGTTTCGTATGATATGAAGAAAATTATTGTATCTTGAGGACTTGTTCATGACACAACTTTACCTCTGACTTGGGGCTTTTGCTGAATCTACTGGCCTACATATCAACTATAAGAAATATTTTATTGTGCCCCTCAATATTACTGGAGAGGAAACAAAACATTGAGCTGATACCTTGGGTTGTGCAACTGGTTCACTGCCTTTTACTTAACTGGGACTGTCTCTTGGTACTGTAAGAGCTTCTTTGCCCACTGTCAAGAAAAAATACTCGGCGAAGTCTTTGTCGAGTGCCAAGGAAAAAAAACACTCGACAAATATGTTTGTTTGGCGAGTGATTTTTTGACACTCAGCAAAGAGCTCTTTGCCGAGTGTATTATTTTTACACTTGATAAAATATCTCTTTGCCGTGTGTATTATTTTGACACTTGACAAAAGAGCTCTTTGCTGAATGTATTATTTGTGGCACTTGGCAAAGATATCTTATTTGGAGCTTTCTATTACTACCAATTCAATTACAAACGTACAAACCAATGAATATTCTTGACTTGTTCGTGAATCACAACATACCTTTATCTACAACCACTACGGGAAAATTGTAGTTTTCCAGGGGTGTGCATCTTTGCCGAGTGTTCTTTTTCGGACACTCGACAAAGAACATCTTTGCCGACTGCCAAAAAAAGACTTGGCAAAGAGGAGAGTTTGCAGAGTGTATTTTGTGGCACTCGGCAAAGTGGTCTTTGCCGAGTGTTATTTTTGACACTCGTAAAATAATTAATTTTCCTTTTTTCACTCTGAAAACTTTTCATACTCTATAAACAACATGTATTACTCCATGTTAAATTTTGGTATGTTTTCGTATTTTTTCTATAATTAATTAATTATGTTTTAAGTATTTTTTGAATCAGTCAAATTTGAACTGATTTAAATAATAGAATACACGGAGTTAAAAATTATATTCATTTTATTTAGCCTAGTCTGAGGCCTTACCCACTAAATGTGTGTTCAAATGATTTTTAAATTCTAAAAAAACAGATAAAGTCTGAAATTCATGATATTTCTCATGATGTGATGGTATAACACGTGGAGGCTGTCATAAAAAGTTGAGAATATTTTGCCCATTTTGTCATAACGATGTCTACAAAACCGAACCATCTCATAAGAATTATATGAACCGTTGCTGTCGCCTCGCCGCCATTGCCTACTCCCTGTAGCCGTCCTAACCATCCTTGCATATAACAGAAAGCTACTCAATGATAGGAAAGATTCAGTTTTGTAATAAAAAACTTTACGAAGTTACGGGTAGAGGACATCGGTCAATGCATGCACCCACGTGACCTATGAATCAGACTTCAGCTCTAGACAAATGTTCCCAACATATACCTGGTCAAAACTTTGTTGGATGAATCCACTGCAATTAACATAGGAAGCAAGGAAGAAAGGGTACAAGCATACCTTCAGACGGTGAGATAATCTTGTAAGCTTTCTATTACTACCAAATCAATTACGAACACACCTACCTATGAATCTTCTTGACTTGTTCACGACATATCTTTATCTACAACATTTTCAACTACAATGAAACTGCTGAAAGTGAGAATTAGTGTTTAGGCAAAGTAGTCGGCTGCCGCTCAGTGATTCAAAGGAATATATCTTAATTAATCGTATTTTAGTGTACCATTTATTTATGAACAACTTGGTTAAATAAATTTTATTTTCTTGGTAAATTGCATGTTTTTTATTTTTGCTAAGCATAATACTGAATAATTTGTCACCAGATAAAGCAGAACCACAACATTGCACACCACTAAATCTTATAAGCACCCTTCTATATGAAGTGATACTTGTATTAATATAAAGCGAAACTGCAACTTTCTGTCAATGTTTTTGCTAAACTTGTATAGTATTACAACTGGATATACTTGTGATATGCATGGATGGGCACGGGATCTTGTTTACGGGATTCTTCTGTGAACTAGTAGGCATGTGGGTTTCACTACTGAACAATGCTCTATTTGACTTCCATGGTAAGAGAATAATCAATTTCTACACTAAATTTTTTTTAATTATTAATCATTTGAAAATTGAACTAATAGTATACCAAGAACTAAACATAAAAATGCAAGTACGCACACAATCTCATCAGGGTAAAGGCTCCAAGTGCAGAGTAGGATAGAGTGTCAAATTCGCATCTAAATGCACCTAGGCGTGGGCAATTTTTCTCTTGTACCTTGGGGCACCTTAGGTGATTCTTCCATGTAGGGGCATATATCAAGATGCATCCATATTTTCATCTTTTGTTGAAATAACCCCTGATTATGACTAAACATACAATTTGAGTTTTGTATTTAATATCCTTTTTCTCTCATAATTGTTTCTTTGTGGACAATTTAAATGATAATTACTCATGTGAGATGTGCCCAAAAGTGTCTCGACAGCCAATCCATAGTGATAAATGGCTGAGATCTAAACCCTGTTATTTTACCCAAATTGATATATATGAATACGTCGAATTCATGATTGGATACATACAATAGACAGATGGATTGCTGAGAACAAATCCCTGTCATTTTACTCAAATTGATATATATCCATACCTTGAATTTTTGATTGGTACGTAAAATGGACAGATGGATTGCTGATTCAATTGTCTTAACAACCCAATCATAGATCTAACTGATGGATTTCATTAGTTCACTTGCTTCCTGAGCCAAAAAGGTCACCCGCTGTAGCGCATACTTGCTAACAATTCAATTACGGTGACCCAATTCTTTGCTGAGATAGGAAGGTTAAAATCAATCCGCTTAACATAAAACATGTCCATAAATACTTTACACCATCACATCAAGCATTATGTATGCATAAGATACCTTATACGAGTGCCAAGTGATTAACTTTATAACCTGTCCTTCTCACAGGTACACCAAAGTTACATTTAAAATACAAGCATAGTATATTTATTTTACATTAGTAAGAAAGAAACAACAACATAGTTTTATGTAATGAAAAAAACAGTCTCCCAAGATCAGAGCTAGATTGATCTAATAGTGGTTGTTCTCCCAGAATTGAGTCTGGAGCCAGTCAATTGTTCCCTTCTGAACCTGGAAAGCCCTTGCCAAAACGTCATCTGAGATCGGTGGCTTTGATCCAAAGACTGCATTTGCAATGGTAATAGCCCCAGGATTCTGACTGCTTAGTGCAGCAATGGCAACCGCCGGCTTGTAGTGATCGGGGTTGAACTGGAAGTGGATGAGCCCTTGGGGAAATACAAACACGTCACCCTTGTTGAGCACCTTGGTAAACAACTTGTTCTCTGGGTTTGATGTGACAAAACCGACATAAAGGGTGCCGTCAAGCACTGTCAGGATTTCAGTTGCACGTGGATGGGTGTGCGGCGGGTTTTGTCCCAAGGGTGCATAGTCGATGCGTGCCAGTGAAATGCCGAGGGTGTTCAAGCCAGGAATCTGCATGACATTTATCAATGTCACATTGGAGCCTACTTTGCTCATCATGGTGTTTCTTGGCTTGTCAAGCATGGCTGCCTTGAAGAAGTCATCCGCATTTACAGCCATGGGGTCCTTGCAAACAAATCCATTCACACGCACTGTATGCATGGATGTACACATACATCAGAAATATGGTAGCATATAGTAATGTAATTAACATTCTAACAAGTAATTACTGACACGGCCATTTATGTGGAATTAAAAAAACAGGACAGGGCTCAAAGTAACTAGCAATATACTTACCAGGAGAGTGCATGTCAGCGACGCAAAAATCTTGAAGAGGGCTAGGGTCAGAAGCAATGGCATGAGAAGCAACTAATGCTACAAGAGTCGCAAAAAGAATGTTTGAAGAGGTAGCCATTTTGGTGCTCCTCGGAGTAGGATAAGTTGCCGGTTGTATTAGTATTGTTGATGGATGCATAAGAGGGGAGATGGATGAGCTTATATAGCCCCACATGTTGCTCTTTGTTTACTTGTGAGGACTATAACACAAGTCATACAAGCTGAATGGATCAGCAGATGAAATGGTCTCTGGCGGCTAGAATGTGTCAAACACAAGGCACTTAAATATACCAGCACCGTGTGACAACTAATCTGACGTGGTATATTGTTGTACCAAAACGTTGGAAAAGTGTGCAGTTTTTTTTGTCTCTTCTGTGCTTTCTAGTTAAGTGTTGATTTTAAATCTGATGTTATATATATATATATATATATCTTATGGTGAGAGAAGTACTGGAATCTACCAAGATTATATATATTGTCCAGTTATGTGACATGGTAAAAACAATTTAAAAAGGTCACCTTCTCCAATAGAAAACTGCAATGGAAATCTTTGGGTAGTAAGAAGTCAAATTTTCAGATTACTATTATTAGTAACTAGGATGCTTAACTCCTGCAAAATTAATAATAAAATGTTTAGCGGGCCAAGAGTTCATTTATTTTCTTTACTATTATCAGCCACTACATTTTTTTGGAAATAAGTTTTGTCACATAGGGACCAGATATTGGTGGAATGTCTGTTTGTATAGTAAGATTTTATTACACTCTAATCTCATAGGAGACAGTGTAAACTATAAGATGAAAAAGGGTAACATATTTGAACACATGAGCCCAAATCTATCTACCATGCGAGTGCTTATGAGCCACACAGTAATAAGTCCTAGAGAATGATGATAAAATGGTCAGTTAGTTTGGATTTGGCTTTCGCCACACTTTTTTATGTTGTTCTCGTTAGTGTGCTATCCCATTGTTTATCTTTCCCAGATACTTTGACCCCTATGTTTTTTAGTTAGCAGGAGCACGTGGGAGCTTGAATGTTATGCACAACTGAACAAGTCAAATAGCAAGCAGCTACAAGATGTATCTGGTTTATTAAATATCTGCTTGCACTGTACTAACTAGTCTGACGTCGTATAGGTGTTTGAGCTCACTCATTTTTAGATGTTTGATTGCTCTTACGCGCAAAGCTTTTGAAAAAGTATATCATTTATTTTGTTTCATATAGGTTTGCGAGTGATAATTTCAAGAAGGCAATGTCTCAGCTCCTAGCAGTGTATATACACCCCTAGTGAGACATTGCCTTAGGGTCACAAAAGTATTTTCACCCATCCATCCCAATATATAAGCATTCCTAGCATCCGAAGGTAAAAACAAGCGAGGAGAGAAATAATTATATTGTCCCTAATAAATGTAGCATTCCCTTCTCAAATTGAAGTTATTTGGTGTACTTGGAGGAATCATAGTGGGGTAGGGTATAGTCACATCACTAGAAATGCTTATATTGTGGGAAAATTTTGAATCTCTCAGAAGCTTATATATTGGGATGGAGGGAGTACTTCATTACTTGATAGTAATCTTTGGGACAATTATTTTCAGAAACAAATAGCGGCCCTTTAGGGCTTTACCTATATCTGTTCATATACCTACTGCGTCATGTCAGGTTCCAAATCTGCCACGCGCAACAAATCAGCGACTCCAGTTCACATGACGTTAGTAAGAACATATACGTATTACTGTAGTGTGTACTCGTGAAATATTGAGAACAAGTCAAGCAGAACTCGGCCAACTCATACAGGACATGGTCTTGCATCAACTTTCAAAACCACGCTTTGTTTGACTGTCGCTGCACTCCACCAACTAATCTGATGTGTTATCTCATTAAAAAATATCTGACGTGGCATGCTGTGCCCTTCACGCGTGTTTTTGTTTCTGAGCTTTAGTCATCGAGACATTAAGTGAAAAAAAGAAGGAAAAAAACAATGAAGAGATTTCCCTTCTTGCGGATGATCTTGCCAACAACAAACTCAGAGCAGAGCATTCGTTATTGTTTATGTTTGTGGTTGGCAGTTACGTGGGGCTGGCGTCTAATTAGCACCTCAACGTATATTAACTTTTGTATAAGCGACCATGGCTTGCTTTTTTGTTCCTACGGTATATGCGCATGGATATCTTGCAAATTTGTCGGAAGGTTAGCTTTGCCCCTATTCAAATTTCCAGTTATATCCACTAGTATTCACCTATTAAGTAAAAAAAATTACTGGTGAATAATGAATCCTGGATCGACATATGGATACACATGGTAATTAGAGAGAAACTGATGGAGGTTATCACAACACGGGTATGTACCAGCTGGTGAGAAAAATATTACGGTTCAATCATCCTGATTAGCACTACGAAGTAATTTCGAATGCTCCTCATCCATCATTTAATTAACTGAATATTTGCAACAGAAAATATTTCAGTTTGATATTGTAACAGGACCCAAGGCATGAAATTGATCAGGCTAATAAAACAATAATTGAAGGAAGTAATGACGAGCAGTTGTGCAGCGGTCAATCTATATGCATGCATTCGCTCCAAAGGTTAAAAGTCTAACATAGCTATGAATATGCCTACTCTGTACTAAATATTGCTCTATCTTTGCCAGTAACATCAAATATAACTAATCTATATATTAACACCAAATATAACTAATCTATATAAGGTCATTCTCAGTGGGTCATTCATTTGACATTTATCAGGTGACACATAAGCAAAAAAAGATGACATAGCATAGTATTCTTCCAAGTTGATGAAAGAAGAATGAAAAGGTGCATTGAGACTCTGTTCCTTTCATATGCACAAAAAAATGAATCCTTGTTGGTACACATATGCAACCATTTAATGTATTATTCTGCCTATGAAACTGTGCAATGAAATAGTGGACTAGGAGATGCACTTTCATTTCATAAAACAAGACTAGAAAGCTGAGGTGTCACACTTGGAAAACATGAAATAAAAGAGGCCACTGAGATATCTATATATGTCAGGTCCACTATATGTGATTAATGATTCTAAAGCTCAATCCTCATGAAGCCATGTCACTACAAATCTGCCACCGTTGGATCATTGGTCCTCGGTTAGATCTAACCGTTCACATAACTCACAATGCCTCTTGAACCCATCTCCCACTCGTGTCAGTCATGCTTCCCCTAAAAAAATCTTCAAGTCAATCACGTTGCCGCATCGAAGAAAACAAACAAACGGTACTCTCCATTCATCCTCTAAATTGTTGTGCAGATGTTGCTTTAACAACTCACCGTCGGTTAAATTTCCAACGATTACTGCATGCCATCAGTCTGACGTTCGTTACCTGGCTCGATTGGAAACTGCCACCTCTAATGTTGGAATTAATCACTATAACTCTGATGCTTGGGTGGCTCCACCGGGCAGTTGATAGCTATATAATGTACCTACGAAGATACCACTCCACCTATATATTTGCTACTACTGCTGTTCTCCTATACTGCGCCTCTACAAGAAAATTGATCACCATATTTGCTTCGCTATCGAAATTCTCTTCTGGTTCTTTGTTTTAATTTTTGTTACCTCTTTAGGTGCTTTTAATGATTGTTATTTTTAGCATTGCTGACACGCTTTGTCCTTTTTTCTACTTAAAACAGCATGACCTTATCTGTATCTAAAAACCTATCATATGGTAATTGCTCTGAACATATGGATGTGTATAGGGGTGTGTGTGGCTCCACATTGCAATAATCACACGAATCTTTTGTTTAGTTTATTCTAAAAACACTAACATTGTGAACCAAGAAATTATTTGTAAGCTTAATTTTCTTTTTTTTTAATTGTGTTTGTATGTGGTATATAAGCTTTTTACTGGAATTCCATGGTCTATTTTGAGAGTTCCATTCACTAGGCGTTTACAAAGTTAAATCCCATGGTCTATATATTGGTTTTTTGAATGGTGTTTCAACAATAATTACTACAAAGTTTTAATTTGATGGTTCTCCTGCAGACTTCAACGTCAATTCCAATATTACCCTGATTGTTCCTACAATAGTCAGCAGCAAAACAAGTTGTGGCAGCTTCTTTAGTCTATGTGTACTTGCAATTTACTCCCAATTCCCCGCAGCAACGAAGGAAATACACCTAGTTAATATAACAATCCATGCCGTCATCTATGATCACTGGATGCCTCTTTCTTTTTCTTTTTTTTTTTTTTTTGCAAGGAAAGGAGAACTTTGTTGATTACTCAAATAGATACTTACAATCTAGAGCTCACGGAGAGAGAACTGTGGAATGTGTTGTACATCTCGCCAATTGTGCAACCTCATCAGTGATTACATTCCATTCTGTTTTTCCTTGCGAACCCTAATGCACTGCCTTCGTACCAACAGGGGGAGAACAAGGGACAGAAACTTGTCCTTCTAATCAGCAAGGTGATGTGCTAGGCAGTTATGTCACAGGACCGGCTTGCAAGACATGACAGACTTCAACAAATTTGATGAGTTCAATAACAGAGCTATCTTCCAATTCAACATTCTGGATAAGGTCACAAACATATTTTCACCCGATGAAGTTGTGAACCAGCTCGGAATAAACATAATAATAACGAAATATTTAGTATGATATTTGGATGCAGATTATTTCAGCTCACTTGATGAATGATGTGAAAGTTGTATATGAAAAGCATATGTATGTAAGTTGACTAAGTAGTTTAACTGTTATAGATATATTAGGAGCCAGCAGCCAGAGTGACCATTTCAATCCATTGATAGCATCAACACGACTTGTTCAGCACTCTGCTAGTTCACATATTGCCACCGGCGGCTATATAAGCTCTTCTGTGGTTCTATCATCAAAGCATCAACAAGCGTCACGAAGCAGCTATCCAGCTACTTTGCCTCACACGGTGACACCAACACCAATAGAGGGCAAGAAAGCCAGATTGAATACAATGGCTTCATCAACCTTCTTCCTTCTAGTTGTCCTTGCGCTGGTCACTTCTCATGTCATTGCTTCTGATCCAAGCCCTCTCCAAGACTTCTGTGTCGCCGACAAGTACTCACCTGGTATATATTTCTTTAACAGCTATGCTCCAATTAAGTGTCCAAATTCAGATCTTTGACATTTATTTTACTTTATTGCGATATAAATGCAGTGCGGGTGAATGGATTTACCTGCAAGGACCCCATGGCAGTAAACGCAGACGACTTCTTCAAGGCAGCCATGCTTGACAAGCCTAGGAATACAATGATGAGCAAGGTTGGATCCAATGTCACTTTGATCAACGTCATGCAGATCCCTGGCATCAACACCCTGGGCATATCTCTGGCTCGCATCGACTACGCACCCTTGGGCCAAAACCCACCGCACACCCACCCACGTGCCACTGAGATCCTTACAGTCCTTGAAGGAACACTTTACGTTGGGTTCGTCACCTCCAACCCAAACAAACTCTTTGCTAAGGTGCTGAACAAGGGTGATGTTTTTGTATTCCCACAGGGGCTTATCCATTTCCAGTTTAACCCTATCTATGACAAACCAGCAGTTGCCATCGCTGCTCTCAGTAGCCAAAATCCTGGGACAATAACCATTGCCAATGCAGTCTTCGGGTCAAAGCCACCTATCTCTGATGACGTTTTGGCCAAGGCGTTTCAGGTGCAAAAGGGGACAATAGACTGGCTCCAGGCTCAGTTTTGGGAGAACAATCACTACTGAGTACAGGCATGGGCTTGTTGCTGATAGGGAAATGAATTGTATTAAGAATATGCTAGAAAAAGCGTATGTTAACAAAAGCTATACAAGTTACTGTCATGTGTAGTTTTTTATCTAATACAATAGTCATGTAGTTCTACAATATTTCCTTCTATCGAATTTACAAAATAAATATGATTTCGTTGAATTGATTGTGTGTATCATATATGCGACATTTAATTAATGTGTGTTTGCTGTCCTTCAGTTATGGATGCATGTCCAACCTTCTTGAAAGTAGATGGTGTGATGATATTGTGTGTTAATAAATCTACTTACATTCGGTGGATGGTGTTTTCCATAATGATGTTGCAACTTTTGAAAACAATATGTCCCATGCCTGCGTAACAGGAGTGTGACACAAACTATATATGCACATCAGAAGCTAACTTTGTTAACTGAAATGTTTCTCATTGGATTCCTCAAAAATGAACAGGCAAAGAAAACTAATAATAAATATTTATGTAGTTTGTATTTCAAACGGATTGTGGCATGTCAATTAACACGATTAGGCCCGACAGCCTATAATATGGACTTCTTTTTGTGAACGGACAGCTCCAGGTAAAAAGTGCTCGCATAGGGAAAGAAAAAAAAGACCTCTATGTGAAAATATATTTGTGACCTTGTCCAGAAGATTGAATTGGAAGACAGCTCCATTATTAAAAGAGGAGTTTTCTGGTCCAAAATAACGGTCATTATTTTTTCGCAACTAATGGTCATTAGTTGGATCCAAAGGTGTAGATTTAATTTCAGAAATTAACAACAAATGATCATTATCAAGGGTAATATTGCATAAATATTATGTTTATAATACAAAAATTCATCATAACTCATAAGTTAATCAATTGTATATGATTGTATCATAAATATTCATTATCAATCTAATTATTTATCATATTATTATTGTAGTAAATTTTTAGTGTATTTAATACAAATTTTTATGGCTAAAGAAGATTAATTTTAGTGCAATTACTAAACTACCCTTAAACTAATGGTCATTAGTTAGAGGAAAAATAATGATCATTATTTTGGACCAGAAAATTCTTATATTAAAATCATCACATTTGTTGAAGCCAGTCTTGGAAGCTGGTCCTCCGACGTCCACAAGAGTAACCGCCTAGCACATCAATATAGCTGATGATTACATTTACCTTTTTTTATCTTAGGATGCACAAAATATATTAAAACATTGTCGTCCCATTTCTTTTCCATGTGTTTCTTTATGGATATTCACTAATAGTGTTTTCATATTCTGGTTTCAAGAAAACATTTCTCTAGTTGAAGGTACTGACACAATGGAATACAATTATTAAAAGCATATGGACCGAACTGCAACAATGTAGCCTGGTATAAAATTGTGAATCATACTTTACATAATAATATTGAGAATCACATCTAAAATGATCATGTGTCACGGACAAAATTAAAGGCCCTTATCGCTCAGGTATCAAAAAAATTATTATGTATATTTTTTTCAAATGTTTTGTATAAAAAAAGGCCCTGGATATGCTATAGTACTATGCAAAACTGGCCAGCATTTGACACAACCCACAACATACTCTATAAATTATGGACCTACCAAAATTGGAAATAATTAATTATGATATGATCAACATTTAAAATAACTTCACCGATTTCAGTTGCTAAAGTATTCATCAAAAGATGATACATTTTTCTCAAGGAAAATGTTTGTTGGTAGATTTAGGAAACAAAGACATATTTAGCAAGATGCATTGTTTATTGTTGTAAAGTCAGTTTCCTTGTTTTCGGTGATATTACCTGGACCCGTGCAGAAACATATAGGATGTAAGGATGTTTTTCCTCCTTCATGTTCAGTTTGATTTCATACGCCACCTCGTTGATAGGCTCTTTGTCAAGTGGTCTTCTGTTAATTAAAAACAATGTGTCTCATCAGAGGTAGACTCGAGTTCTTGCTGACACTTTGATTGATGCTAAGCGTGTGCATCGACACCGCTTTGCAAGAGAT
Organism: Chloris gayana; assembly: GCA_031894775.1. NCBI lineage: Eukaryota > Viridiplantae > Streptophyta > Magnoliopsida > Poales > Poaceae > Chloris > Chloris gayana. The sequence continues at coordinate 36,859 of JAUNZO010000863.1, read as the reverse complement.
GGCACCTCGTTGATAGGCTCTTTGTCAAGTGGTCTTCTGTTAATTAAAAACAATGTGTCTCATCAGAGGTAGACTCGAGTTCATGCCGACACTTTGATTGATGCTAAGTGTGTGCATCGACACCGCCGTGCAAGCGTGATTATATTGTACTGTGTTCACTATCACCGTTAGAGAGGCTAGCTGATGTTTTCTGACAGCTCGTTAACCAATACCAATGATCTAGGGATGCTCGAACACTGGCAGGTCGCCATTCACCTACATGGCACACATGGAGGTTACATTGGGTCACTTTGTCATACGACCAGCCAGGTAGCCACAACATAGAAAAAACTATATAAGAGTTATGCTGAAGTGGAATCATCGAATTAAATGATGTCCATAGTTGAGCACGCCCATCTCGAAGCAACCAAGATTCAACAGTGTTCTTGTCTGGTTTCAAGAACATCCAACATTGTACATTATTGATAGCCTCAAATTGTGTACCATGTGTCTCCATATCCTAGGCTACTTTGTCGGCCACATATGTGTCCATGGCACTTACATTGTGCTCTCGTAACGTCAAAATGTTGTTCTACTCATCCGCCACCGCGGTCTCTTCTGTCCATTCATAGTAAGACCTCCAAGTATTACTGTCACAATATGTTGTCCTATACTCTCGAACACCATAAACGTCTCCTTGACGCCCCTGCTGACTTCCTCGTGATCCATGGCCATATTTGTCTGTGGATCAAAATAAGATACCAAGAGTCCAAGAGGCTTTAATGTGTAACCATGCGTGGAAGTATAGGGATTTTGGAAAAGAAATACTCGGTTTGGCCAATATTTTCTTTGGAGATGAGCTTCCGGGAAAAAAGTTATAATTTATTGGTATGAGTATTCTATCAATCCTATTAAGCCTAGGGATAGGATGTCACACTAGCTCCTTATAACTACCAACCACAAACATAAATAATAACGATTGCCTTCTGCTCTGATTTTGCTGGCAAGACAAGCCGGAAGAAGGCAAACTTCTTCAATATATTTTTTTATTCTCTTTTTTTTAGGTCTTGACTGAGCTCAGAGTAAACTAAAACGCGCCTACCTGCGCAGCAGGCAACGTCAGATTTTTTTTTAATGATATAACACATCAGATTAGTTGGTAGAGTGCAGCGACGTGTGGCTTTGAAAGTTGATGCAAGACCATGTCCTACATCAGTTTGCCGGGTTCTTCTTGACTTGTTCTCAATATTTCACGAGTATACACTACAGTAACATGCTCTGAGTAACGCAAGGTGATTAGGTGAATTGAGTCACTAATCTGTTGCGTCGAGCAGATTTGGAAACTGACGCGTGACGTATGAAAAGATATAGGTGAAAGGCAACTATTTGTTTCCAAAAAAGACAAGCCACAAACATAAATAACGATTCCCTTCTGCTCTGAGTTTGTTGGCAAGACAAGCCGGAAGAAGGCAAACTTCTTCAATGTGTTTTTTCATTCTCTTTTCTTAGGTCTTGACTGAGCTCAGAGTAAACCAAAACGCGCGTGCTGCAACGTCAGATTTTTTTTTAATGATATAACACATCAGATTAGTTGGTAGAGTGCAGCGGCAGTCAAACAAAGCGTGGCTTTGAAAGTTGATGCAAGACCATGTCCTGCATCAGTTCACCGGGTTCTTCTTGACTTCTTCTCAATATTTCACGAGTATACACTACAGCAACATGTTCTTACTAACGCCAGGTGAATTGGAATCACTAATCTGTTGCGTGTATAGCAGATTGTGAAACTGACGTGACATATGAAAAGATATAGGTGAAAGGCCGCTATTTGTTTCCAAAAAAATAGATTTTGTCCCGAAGATTAATATCAAGTAAAGATGTACTTATTTTCATTTTAAGTTAATTGGTGTTTCTTTTTTTAATGGATGTCAACACAATAGCAATTTTATTTGGCATACAGCAGATGAAGTACTTATTTTACAAGGAATATATTTTACTTATCGTAGTACAGTAGAGGCCTCCAACTGGTAATTGAATAGCGGGCCACATAAGTGTTCTGTCATTTGATGTAGCAGTCCCAGGGCACCATGACATAGATAGTATGAAATATTTGGCCTAATAAGTAAATATAATTCTTAACTGGTAGCTTATTGGATCCGAGAAAGCAGCAGCTAACAGTATATAGAACTTTTTTAGCGAAATAGGAGGGGAATCCCCTACTGGTATTTGCTTCATGTAAAACTTCTCTTCCATATCTTGATATACCCACGTATTCAATTGGATTGGTGGTGAAAGTAACTGTTAAAATGAAAACTAACTAGTAATCAAATGACCAGTACTGATAATGAAGTTTTTATTAGGTATAAAATCAAATTTAAAATCAACATTTAAAAAAACAGAGAATATCTCTATTACCACTACTATAAAAGAAATATCTCCCGAGTCTATATACACGGCCAGGAACTGAGACAGTGCTTTCTTGAAATTATCACCCAAAAATAAAAAAATGATATTCCTTTAATTCAAAAATAATGTTGTTAGGACAGAAGCACTACTTCAAATTTGAACTAGTACTTCTGTCCTAACGACATCAATTCCGGAAAACAGGAGTATAATTTTCCAAAGGCTTTGCGGCTCAGCGTAAGAGAAAAATCAAACACCAAAAAATGAGTGAGCTCAAAGACTTGACTCACGCACACACCTGCTGAAACCACGTTAGAATAGTTAGTAGAGTGCGAACAGTTATTTAATAAAGCTAGTTTTGAAAGTTGATACATGCATGATAACTGTCTTGCTCCATCAACACCTTCTAGACGAAGTGGCAGGTAGCATTTCATCATGTGGCTGCTTGTTCAGTTGTGCATAAAATTTAAGCTCCTGCGTGCTTCTGCTTACTAAAAAACATAAGTTCAAAGTATCTGGGAAAGATAAACACACAGGCATATAGTACACTGCAGAGAACAACATAAAAAAAAGCGTGGAGAAAGCCAAATCCAAACGAAGACCACTTTCTCATCTTATAGTTTACAGTTTACACTGTCGCTTACCTGTACAGACAGTTCAGCCAATATCTGGTCTCTAGACGACAACATTAATTTCCAAAAATGAAATTTGTAATATCTGATAATAGTGAAAAAATGTAAATGAACCTTCAGCCCACTCGACATTTTATTAATTTTGCAGGAAATTAGATAACCAGTGGCTAATAAAATTAATCAGAAAATTTGGCTTCTTACTACCCAAAGATTTCCTTTGCAAATTTCTATTCAAGAAGGTGACCTTCTTAAATTGTTTATACCATATCACTTAATTGCAAATGTCATGCAATTACAGGATTCCAGTACTGCTCTGACCAGAAGGTATATAACATCAGATTTAAATCAACACGTAACTAGAAAGCAGAGAAGATACAAAAAAGAAAATAATAAGGGCACACTTTCGTACGTTTTGGTACAACAGACCACGTCAGATTAGTTGCCACATGGTGCTGGTATATTTAACTGCCTTGTGTTTGACACATTCCAGCAGCCAGAGACCATTTCATCTGCTGATCCATTCAGCTTGTATGACTTGTGTTATAGTCTTAATTAAAAATTCAACACAGAGCATGTTGGGGCTATATAAGCTCATCCATCACCCCCTCTCATGCATCCAACAACAATACCAATACAACCAGAAGCTCATTCTACTCTCGGGAGCACCAAAATGGCCACCTCTTCCAACCTTCTTCTCATGACTCTTCTAGCATTAGTTACTTCTCATGCCATGGCTTCTGACCCGAGCCCTCTTCAAGATTTTTGCGTCGCGGACATGCACTCTCCTGGTATGTATATAGATAGTTACTTTGAGCCATGTCCTGATTTTCTAATTCTAAATACATCGATGCATAGATAATTACGTATTTGTTAGAATGCTCTTTACAGTACTATAATGCCCTTATTTCTGATCTACGTTTACACCTCTGCATACAGTACGTGTGAATGGATTTGTTTGCAAGGACCCCATGGCCGTAAATGCGGATGACTTCTTCAAGGCAGCCATGCTTGACAAGCCAAGAAACACCATGACGAGTAAAGTAGGATCCAATGTTACATTGATAAATGTCATGCAGATTCCTGGCCTGAACACTCTCGGCATTTCACTGGCACGCATTGACTATGCACCCTTGGGCCAAAACCCACCTCATACCCATCCACGTGCAACTGAAATCCTCACAGTGCTCGATGGCACCCTTTATGTCGGTTTTGTCACATCAAACCCAGATAACAAGTTGTTTACCAAGGTTCTCAACAAGGGCGACGTGTTTGTATTTCCCCAAGGGCTCATCCATTTCCAGTTCAACCTCGATCACTACAAGCCGGCAGTTGCCATTGCTGCATTAAGCAGTCAAAATCCTGGGGCTATTACCATTGCAAATGCAGTCTTTGGATCAAAGCCACCGATCTCTGATGACATTTTGGCGAGGGCTTTCCAGGTGCAGAAGGGAACAATTGATTGGCTCCAGGCTCAATTCTGGGAGAACAACCACTATTAGATCGACCTAGCTCTGATCTTAGGAGACTGCGCTGTTGCAGAAAACTATGTTGTTGTTTCTTTCTTACTAATGGTAAAATAAATAAACTATCTTTGTACCTGCATCAAGTATTATTGTATAAGGATTGACAATAGTTTTGGATGTTTTTTTTCTCGACCAGAAACTTCCTGAGCTGCCTGCTGCAGTGTTCCTTTTCTTTTCCCATTTTTTCCCTTCAAGAGAGGTTGTTAAATTGAGTGATCAAGAAAGTACTAATGATCGTGTTTAACCTGCCTACCCGAGCAAAGAGTTGGGTCACTGTAATTGAATCATTAGCAAGTATGCGCTATAGAGAGTGAGCCAATTTAGTTCAGGAAGAAAAGTGAACTAATGAAATCCATCTGTCAAATCTATGATTGGGCTGTTAAGACTATTGAATCAGCAATCCATCTGTGTGTTTTATGTATCCAATCATGAATTTGGCGTATGGATAGGGATGCAAGCGGAGAGGGCCTGCCCACAATGTTGTTGGGCCAACCTATGCCACAATACCGCAACATGCCCACTTATTAACGGCCCATAAACAAAATGGGACGAAGTGGGCTGCAGTTGCCCACGGCACCGCAAAGCCTGCATAAGAGGCAACCCTTGCCACCAACGGCGCAAACCATAGCAGGAGCCGGATGCGAGGCAACAACAAATCAAGCTGTTGTGCCAACAGCCTCCATTAAGCTGTTGCCTCCACTTCCGCCATACCACCTAGTACTGCTTAATGTAAAACAAACTGCATCTAGCAACTTTCCATTGATGTCCCCTTCAGCAATGAATCTAAATCAGATTCTTTGTTGTTTATTTACTCAAAGGGTTCACTTACCGCATACCTTCTTCTCTATTTTGGTGACATAATTCTCACAGCCTACACGTATTCTCTCCTGCAAAGTACTAGTTTGGTTCTTGCTGCTGAATTCTCAGTCTAATTCTGGTGATTTGACTCATTTTCTTGGCATTTCTGCTCGTAGCACCTCTCATGGCATTTTTCTCTCACAAGAGGCTAGTGAGATACTTGAGCATGCTCACATTGCTTGTTGCAATCCTTGCACCATGCCCCCTAGAAACCCGCTGCAGACTTCCTTCTGGTGTTGCCCATCTGTTATCGTACTCTCTATTGAAGCCTTGCGGGTGCCTTGCAATATCTTACCATTATATGTCCGGATATTTCTCATGCTGTGTAGTAGGCTTGCCTCCATATGCATGATCCACATGAACCACACCTCAACCTTCTCAACTGCATCTTGCGTTATGTCAAGGGTAGTTCCTCCTTTGGTTTTCAGCTCAGTCGCTCCTCTTATACCAATCTCGTCATATACTTGGATGCCCATTGGGCATGCTATTCTGACACCAGGAAATCCACTTCCAGGTATTGTGTTTCCTTGATGATAGCCTTGTTGCTTGGTTCTCTAAATGGCATCCTACCGTTTCTCAGTCTAGCGCGGAAGCTGAGTACCATGGTGTTGCCAATGGAGGCCGGTTGGATATGCCAACTTCTTGCTATGCTTCATCGCCCCCTCAAGACTGCTATAGTCATTTATTTTGATAATATTTCTGCAGTCTATCTATCCTCCAATCCAATTCAACAGGAACGCACCAAACACATTGAAATTAATTTACCTTCACTTTATGTGTGACCGTGTTGCTTTTACGTGATGTCTGTGTCCTCCATTGCTCCATGTGCCCTCCTCTTCACAATTTGCAGATATTTTTACAAAGGCCCTTACGTCACTCCATATTATATTGATTTGTGTTCTAGTTAGCTACAATCATGGCTTGGTTGTTAGTTGTTTTAGGTTTTCTTTATCTGTTGTAATAATAGTGCTTATCTCTTGTAATCCCGCGTGTGTGTCTGTGTAACACACCGAATGAATGGAATAATTATTGTGCCTCATTCTTTGCACTTTCACTTAAAAAAGAGCTTATGTTGTATGAGATTGTTATTTGGACACTCTAAAAAGAGGCTTGGTCTCTTGGACATCGCATTCTTCTTTTGGTCGTGTGGACACTGAGAAAACACGGCTTTTGTCTTCAGGACACTATGGAAGAAAAATATTATTTTCAATTTCTTATCTCAAAGCACAATATACATTACAACTTGAAATTTTGCACAAACTTGCATTGTTGCATTTTTTGTCCATGTGATTTTTTATTAATTTTTTACCGACAGTTTGTATAGTTTGATTTTGAAAATAAATATTTATTAGTTAAAAAATATGTAAATGGTCAACAAAAAATATGAAAAACAATTACGTGTACAGGGAATACAATAATGTTTGCTTGTGCCAAATTTCAAGTTGCAATGTATATTGTGCATTGAGCAATTTTTTAAAAAATAGTCATTTTTCTGCTATAGTGTCCTGAAGACAAAAGTCGCGTGGACACGGAGAAAACGTGACAAAAAGAAGAAATATGATGTCTAGAAGACGAGACCGTGTTTTTAGAATGTCCAGGAGACCAAAAACCCAAAGAAAAAGATGTACTTCGAGAAGAGGTGAGTTCATATTATACATTTTGGTTAGAGATTTGTTGGTATGAATCCGTGCATGCATTCCATGTATATGGCGTGAACGGATATAATTGCCGAAACTGTGCACTGATCATTGCATCCAATCGCTGTCAGTTGTTGAGGTTCATACTCCTTCAAAGAAATGCTACATGTATGTGTGATGGCAGTGCTAACGTTTGAAATATTAACGACTACGATCATATTTCAACCAGATAGTGTAATCGTGATGTTGTATTAAAACTAACTTTGCTTCAGAATTTCGATATGTGTATTATAAAAAAATACTCTTGTACAAATAATATGTATCCTATAAAATTACACCCATATAGCAATGCACGGGCATTAACCTAGAATACTTACAGTATTTACAACCTTCCAAATTTGTTGATGTGGCGGAGGTGGGAGTGTAACGAGAGCTGCTACACTTACATACTGGATTTACGCACTTCCTACGTACTGATTATGTGGCTGCCCTTGATTGGTTAAGATCCAGTTAGCCTTCCCTAAATCACGAAGCACGGTGTGATTACATCAGGACACATCAGTGTGCGTAGGATTTGCGTAAGTCTTCCATCCGTAAGTCTATCATTTCTCGGAGTGTAACAGTAACCAACTGACAAGCGACAACCCCTCATATATGCATTCGGATACAGTTTATCTTCATTCCTCAAAAGTCCAATGTGCAGATTCTTTTGCATTAAAGTTGAGTGTCTGTTATGGCGTGATAGCCCGCTTATTGTGATAGATAGCGAATATATAGTTGTGTAACCTAGATAATGTTCGTCATGGGGTTGCTATCCTTGGTTGCAGTGCCATCTCCATTGATATTAAGCTCGGCTCCATGACCGTGGGTGTACTCCGGTAAAGCGGTAGATCACTGTGACAGACCCGCCTCACGAAGAAGCGGTTTCGTCTCCAGGATTATCATGGGTGGCATCACGCGCTGTGATGCCCCATAATTACAACATACAAACATAAGCATGATACAATGAACATAAGTTACAAGTCTCTTACATTCATCCAGAGTACAATATTACATCAGAGTCTCATAAATCCAGAAGTAAATAAGTTGGGAAAATAATCTAACACATCGGAAGCAAATAAAGATACAATCGTGGGCCATCCGATAGAGACAGGTGTTCTCCCTAAACACCTTGCCGACACATCAACGACTCGACTTGTCTGAACCGCACCACTTCCAAGTGTGGTGGCCTCCGTCCGCAGACTGGTCCTGCTAGTCGTAATCTCCACCTAAGTCATCCTGCTCGGCGAGTTCCTCTAAAAACCACATAGAGGAAAGCTCTGAGCAACTAAAGCTCAGCAAGACCGACCCGTCAAAGTGGCCATCTATAGCCGACTTCTAGACATGCAAAGGCCGAAGGGTAGGATAATTAAGCTCTAAGCCAACCTATAAGTGGATCCTTACTTTCATCTTTTAGTAGCTCCTTACTAAGCTAGAGCATTACATGTTTCCAAACAATGTAATAAGCAATACAACAAATTAATCATCATCAACAATTATGTTCCTCTTCTTACTACGTTCCGATCAACGAGATAAGTGGTACTCGTTTTTGTGGGGGCAGCGATTTGAATCGATTAACATCCTGCAGGAGAAACCTGATTGCACATACACGCTTCCTAGAAGCTGCATGAGACAACCTTTCCCAGCCGACACTGTAGTGTTAGTCGGGTCTAGCTCCCCGAGAAGGGTCCCTCACGCGAGCCGTCCCGGACGTCATCCGTGACCAGAGTGTTCCCTCCTCTCCTCCCAAATTCTTGCCTAGTAACCAAGGGAGTAGGGTATCTCTCTAACATACAGCAACTATCGGTACATCGGTTTACTCGGCCCATTAATACCAGTATGCAAACATTACGTTCAAACTTATCCACATGGGCCATACACGACGCGGTCCTTGTATGCACAGATGGGGCTACCACCTTGAAGAATTTTACAGTCTTTCACTTTCTACCTAAGTTGCCCGTCCGGCCTCCAATTTTCATTCTCATCTCAGATACTTAGCATCGTGTCCAAAGGTTGTCGAGTAGTCTCCGTACCACTCGACGGATCATCGCCCTAATTAGCAAGCAACTAACGTAGGGTTGTAGAACATGGATAAATAGGATGCTATGCATGTTCGGTTTTCATCATAACTCCTATACACCTAGTGCACAATACAAACCTGCAAGCATATAGTGATGATAAAATACTTAATCATAAAGGTTGTGCATCGGGGCTTGTCTTGAGCTTGACCCTGGACAGCGGGGTCACTAACTGCAGCAGCTCCTGTCTCCTCCTCGCCGGTCACCGCGTACACCACCGCAACTACATGATGCAAGTGTGATGTTTAATTTGATGAAAGCATGATTTAAATATTTTATGGAATACGTACAAAATTCACTAAAAACACGTAACTACTGAGTATAAGATAACTTGGGATCCAGCGAGGGTGAAATGATTTAATTGCAATTAACATTTAATTTACTTCATCAACCCCATGAAGCATTTAAATTATCATCTTATGTGCATGAAAATACAATATTAAACCTTGCAAAAGCTCCCATGGGGACGACGGCAGACCCGGCCGACCGCGTGGAGCCGGCGTACAAAGTGCGTGCAGCGCGGCGCTCCCGTGAGTCACTCCACTGAGGCTGACAGGCGGGCCCGGCCCGAATATGCCAGGGCATCTTTTCCTTTTTCCAGCATTTTCAGCTTCAGGTCATTCTCCGAAATGAAAAATCAAATTCAAGCACTTCCCGAGCTCAAAAATTTATGTGGGAATTTTTCTCGGGTAGAACAATTCAAGAAAATGACTTGCATGTTGAGCTCATGTCCAAATTCCTTGTGGATAATTTCTGGTAATTCAGGGAAATTCTTAAAAGTTAAGCTTCCCTGAATTAATTGGGGTACTAAACCTCAATTAAAATTAGTGCAATTCTAGACCAAGCATGGACAAAAATCCATGAAAAAGGCATGCTGTATTCTAGAAATTTTCATCAAGCACACGTGAAAGTTAAGAAATATGTTAAGTTTTTTAGGATGGAATTTCTGTTATATTTCTATATTATGTTTGCCTTTATAGTATATAGCATATAGTTTTGTCAGACCATTCTACGAGGTGCGTGTTTTGCGAGTTGCACAAGGCTGTAGTGGTGCATTTCGGCATCAACAGAGAATATTCCCATGGAGTTCTTTGTCGGTCGTAAATCAAACTTTAATAGTAATTTTTTTCTTTTATAATTCGTTTTGGTACATGTAACACCTTAGCTATGCAACTGCATCTCTAATAATTATATAAATACCAGGCTACATGTGGTCATGCAGAGCTGACTTTTTTACCCATCAAGAATTCTATACTGGAGGGAGAAGTAAATAACTCATTTTCCGTTTCTTAACTGAAGTATTCATTCAACACCAGCACCTGCACTAACAAAAGGGAGTACCATGAGAATGAAGTAAAGGAGGGAGCGATATACATGGACTAAGATAATGCTACCCGCGATGCTGTGAAGTATCTGTCTCTTTTAGTGAAATGGTCATCCTTTGTTATCAGTAGTTTGAGGAAGACATATGATGTTAATAATTGTGTGTTCACTTCTTGTCCATTCCTGTTGCACAATTATGAGCAAAAATGGAGCAAGCTTTGAAAGTGTTCACTTCTTGTGTATTATGGGTTCATTAGCTTGGTGTTCTCCTTCGATCTAGATTTGACTATTGTTCTATTTACAAGAATAACTTATATTTACAAGAATACCTTAATTAAATTAGTAAATACAATGAACATGGAGATATAAAGTGTACAAATTATCACATCTACTGTTTTACACAATATACATGCAAAGCACTATAAAGTAGTTTGTTACATCATATAGAAAAATGAAAAGCAAACTCATGTTATATGAATTACAAAGATAAACATAAACCTGACAACCATCAATAACTTAGTTGTGGTTGTCCTCCCAGAACTGAGCTTGAAGCCAATCCACAGCCTTCTTGTCCACCTGAAATGCCTTGGCAAGAACATCATCAGCAATCGGTGGCTTGGACCCAAATACTGCATTGGCAATGGTGATGGCACCAGGGTTTTGGCTGCTGAGTGCCGCAAGGGCAACTGCTGGCTTCTCATAGCTAGGATTGAACTGAAAGTGGATTAGGCCCTGTGGGAACACGAAGACGTCTCCCTTGTTGAGCATCTTACTGAAGAACTTGTTCTCTGGGTTAGATGTAACAAAGCCAACATAAAGTGATCCCTCAAGAACCGTTAGGATCTCAGTGGCCCGGGGATGAGTGTGTGGTGGGTTCTGTCCGTGTGGAGCGTAGTCAATCCTAGCCATGGAGATACCAAATGTGTTGAGACCTGCGAGCTTCATCACATTGATCAAGGTGACATTGGATCCAACCTTGCTCTTGGTCGTGTCCATCGGTTTGTCAAGGTTGGCATCCAGGAAGAAGTCATCTACCTTAACATCTTTTACATCCTTGCATGGGAACCCATTAACACGTACTGCATCAACGAAAGCATATATATTTGTCAGGATTGAAGCCTAATGAAGTGTAATCAAAATTAGCTTTTTGTTTGGTAGATATGTACATATAACAATTTGATCACATGATAGCTCAGATGAAGGCCATACCAGGTGAGTATTTATCAGCAACGCAGAAGTCCTGGAGAGGACTGGGATCTGAAGCCACAGCCTGAGAAGCGACCAAGGCGACAAGAGCAGTGAGAAGAAACAAGTTAGAGGAGGCCATGTCTAGCTTTGTAGAGAGAGTAGACTCTTGGAGCTGTTTGTTGTGTATGTTGGTGGATGCTGTTTCCATTGTGAGGGGATGCATGCATTTATATAGTAGTTGAGACACGGAAGAGGTCAGTGAGCTGGAGGATATAAAAACTGGCTCCATATAGAAATGGTCACGGCTGATTTAGTCTACATCCGTGCAAGAAATGGTCTCAGTTGTTTTTTGTTAAGGATGATGGTCGTCATGCCTGACAATGTGACACTGATGATTTTTCTATGGAAATTTGTTACTGCTGATTATTGCTTCTTTTCAGATGAGACTACAGGAAACCATAAATATTTGGCCGGTTGTGGAAAGTGTCGATTTAGCTAGTAAAACATTCATTCACTCCTTCCATCAATACTACTAATGATAGCAACGATGTCGTTTTAAAATTTTAGAGAAAGGAATAATGTCCCAAAGGTTAATGAGCTTTAGATAATGACGAGAATGTTAGGTTCAGTTTATTATGTTCACTAAGCATCTCCTACTCTACAGATTATTACGTTGTGCTGTACAGTACTGTTAGTTGGCATGTTCGTCATTAATTAATGATAGTGAATTTCTGTTCCATTGGATGGCTTAAATTGATCAAGCATATGGGTGTTCATATCGTCATCATGTATTCGTCTACCAAGTCCAGGTTTCTCTGTTGATAGATTCATCAGAACGAATAGTGAACGTGGTGGCCTCATCCTTTGCCGTATTCGATTCTTTTCACCACGTGCATTCACATGGGCTTATCATAAAAGTAACCTTGCAGAAATTGGCGTACTGAGTTGTCCATCACGACATAATTGACAAATTAAATGAAACAGTGACAAAATACAATTTGCCACGCCCAGTTAGTACTTAGCTGTGCATACATAATAAAAATGATATAATATAAAGGAAACGTTGTCCATTTGATATGTGCAAATATATAATTATAGTTAGTAAAAACACTACTCCACCTAATTAATATTGTGACCATTTCAATTAACCGTGACCTCTTCTCGTTGACTTGTTCACAAGGTCACCTACTCGTTCTGCTGCTATATATACTTATCCACCGTCTCCATGCGCCTGTCAACAAATCACACACAACCAGGACCAGCCTACCTGTGCAACAGAAATCGCTTCTGATACAAGACTCAGTAAAGATGGCCTCTTCCAGAAACTTACTTATCCTCGCCGCTCTTCTCGCACTGCTCTCCATGCAAGCAATCGCTTCTGACCCAAGCCCTCTGCAAGATTTCTGTGTTGCGGACGAGGATTCTAAGGGTATGTACGTGCTTCCAAATATGTTGTCATGTTGATACCCAACAGAAACAGTTACTGCATATATTTTTCATATTATCCCAAAAAATTCAAAACTGTTATTGGAGTTCCCTGATCAGATATCTGTTATTAGTTTTCTGAAATGTGTATGCTTCCTTAACAAAATGCAGTGAATGTCAACGGATTTGTATGCAAAGACCCTAAGGACGTGAAGGCAGATAACTTCTTTCTGGCAGCTAATCTAGACAAAGCAAGAGATACGACTGTTAGCAAGGTCGGATCCAACGTCACCTTGATCAATGTCATGCGGATTCCTGGCCTCAACACACTGGGAATATCCTTGGCACGCATTGACTACGCTCCACTAGGCGAGAACCCACCGCACACACATCCCCGTGCTACTGAGATTATAACAGTTTTGGAGGGCACACTATATGTTGGCTTCGTGACATCGAACACAGATAACAAATTGTTCTCAAAGGTGCTCAACAAGGGTGATGTGTTTGTATTCCCAGAGGGGCTCATCCACTTCCAGTTCAACCCATGTCCTGACAAACCTGCAGTTGCGATTGCCGCGCTTAGCAGCCAAAACCCAGGGGCAATCACCATCGCCAATGCTGTTTTCGGATCAAAGCCACATATCTCTGATGATGTCCTAGCAAAGGCATTTCAAGTGGAGAAGAAGACCGTAGATTGGCTTCAAGCTCAGTTCTGGGGTGATAACCAGAACTGAATTGATAGTGTGCCATTAGTATGAAAATTACTTGTTCATTCATTTTATTCAACATTGTTCTTGTTTCAGAATTGCAATATATAACATGGTCACCCAATAAACACTGTGTATGTAACACAATATCACCTACAATTTGAATAATATTTTCCTCATTATTAAGTCTTCAGAAATAATTGTCAAGCGTTATCATAAAAAAAGGAAATAAGTTCCAAATAGGCACTACTTACCCTTTTTAATAAATATATGACAAGAGAAAGTGATTTTTTAATGCAACATCTTCTGAAGTTTACTATGATGGTTTTCTAATTATTGGATACAGTCCTGTTCCTAATTGATCAGAAATATTTGCAGTGCATTTCAGAAAGATGCCTCAGGCAAATCTTTCCATGTGATCTCAGCACCTTTCCTCTCACCCATGCTACCTTATACCATAACTACGATCATATAAAGAACCCTTTGGTTACCACGCGTGACCACTGCTACAGTTAATGAGAAGATTGCGGCTTTGTCACTGTCAGAATGCTTGACGGAGTACGAATAGCTGAGTTTTGCTTCTCTTGGTGATGCACTATAAAATTTTGGACTAAGTATTCTTTGCTGGTCAATGTATCCCTTACTGTATTCTTTGGTAAGTTGAATACATGATTTAATGAATATTGTCGTATGACATCAAACATTAAAAAGAAAGATGAGGTGGATCACCTTTTTCCAGTGTCACGGAGAACTCGGTTCAACATTCCACTGATCGTGGCTGGTGGTGCGTGTGCTGCGACGCCTCTAACACCTTGTACCTACCCAGCGGGTGGTTCCAAAAGCCCTTCATGATATATTAGTTCATGCACGGCGACCGGTGGTATCTGGCGTGCTGCGACAGCGACACAAACTTGCCGACGGCATGCAACTTCTCGACACCTGGTGGCATCCTGGATGGCTCCTCATGCGCCCACACGACGTGGAACTGCACGCTCAGCATGACACGCCACAAATGCGCAGGCGAACGCATGTGCCACCGCGCTGGTGATAAGGAGGTAGATCACATAAAGTTTAGCAAGGAAGAGACAGGGCTAGAGCAGCTCATATAACATAGGAGGTAAGGCAACTCCAAATGTCGAGTCATCCCGCTTACGGCAACAACACCTAATGCCTAATGTGAAACAACTAATATGTAGAAACCTTCCGTCGATGGTCCTTTAGCTTCGGGTTCTATCACATGGATAAGATTTTAAGGAGCCAATGAAGTGCACTGACCAAGAAATATGCATGGATATTTGCTATTTTTATTGTGCTTCTTTCTCAGCTCTGGGTTTTGGGACCATGATCTAGTTGATCTCCTGATAATCAGTTTGAAAATACATTACTTTAAAAGTCAATTGGAAAACCTATTTTGGAAAGACATTGTAATACATAAATAGCTTCAGTCCATATTTATTGAATCTCCGTTTACAACTTATTTCAGAGTATTTTACACAACCAATAAAACACTATTATTGTAGTTACTTTACTACATCACAATTCACAAACAATGTTATTTCTTATTACTCAAACTGCATAAGCATTAATAATTATTAGTTGTGGTTATCCTCCCAGAACTGAGCTTGGAGCCAATCAATAGCATTCTTGTCCACTTGAAAAGCCTTGGCAAGGACGTCATCTGCAATTGGCGGCTTGGACCCAAACACTGCATTGGCAATGGTGATTGCACCAGGGTTTTGGCTGCTGAGTGCCGCGATGGCAACCGCTGGCTTATCATGGCTTGGATTGAACTGAAAGTGGATTAGACCTTGTGGGAATACAAAAACATCTCCCTTGTTGAGCTTTTTACTGAGGAACTTGTTATCCGGGTTAGATGTAACAAAGCCAACGTGGAGTGATCCTTCAAGAACTGTTAAGATCTCGGTAGCGCGGGGGTGAGTGTGTGGTGGGTTCTGTCCTAGAGGAGCATAGTCGATCCTAGCCATGGAGATACCAAGGGTGTTGAGGCCTGCGAGCTTCATCACATTAATTAAGGTGACGTTGGATCCAACCTTGCTCTTAGTCGTGTCCATCGGTTTGTCAAGGTTGGCTGCCAGGAAGAAGTCATCTACCTTAACATCATTTATATCCTTACAGGGGAACCCATTCACACGTACTGCATGAAAAAAATAGCATACATATTTCTTAGGAAGCCGAATGAAGTATAAAATTTGGTTTCACGTGGTAGCTCATCATCCAAAGTGTGTACCTGGTGAGTATTTGTCAGCAACACAGAAGTCTTGGAGAGGGCTGGGATCTGAAGCCACAGCCCTTGAAATGATCAAGGCAAGAAGAGCAACGAAAAGAAACAAGTTAGACGAGGCCATGTCTAGCTTTGCCGAGAGAAGAGACTGCTCTTGGAGATCTGTTTGTTGTGTATCTATGCTGATTGTCCATGGAGGTATGCACTTATATAGTCGTTCAGACTCAGAAGAGGTCAACGAGCTGCATCTAGAAGTGGTCTCTGTTGGTTCAGTCTACATCTGTGCAAGAAATGGTCTCAGTTGTTTCATGCTTAGGTTATGGTCGTTGTGCCTGACAATACGTCACTGCTGATATCTTTAAGGAACTTTTCACTACTGAATGCTTCTTTTCAGATGAAAATTAAAGGAAACCACATATATTATATAGCTATTAATGTTTTCACCGGCTTTCGTCCTTCCTCAACACTACTACTACCAGCACCAAGGATAATAACTACTGAGCTATTTAGTTATACCTAGCTTCTCGCCTTTAGTGATAAGTGCAGTAATAAGTTCAGTTTATGTGCACTAGGCATGCCAGCAAATTTATTTTACTGATAATTATCTTGTGTTATATTATTAGTTGGCATGTTTAATGCTCAGTTTTTGTGCACTAAGCATGCTAGCAAATTTATTTTACTGATAATTATCTTGTGTTATATTATTAGTTGGCATGTTTCATGCTTAGTTTGGTGGTCGTGATGCCTAACAACACGTCATTTCTGATATCTTTTAAGGAAATTTGTCACTGCTGATTAATTCTTTTCAGATGCAAATTAAAGGAAACCGCATATATAGGTTAATTGTGCAACTTGCCGACTTAGTTATATATTAACGTATTCAGGATTCCTTCCCTTAAAGCTACTAATAAAAAAACTCGACCCGCGGGGCATATGACAGCTCTCGGAGCTTTCTGCTAAGAAGAAGACCTTCTCATGCAGGCCGAGAAAATCCCCGAACCCTAGCAGCGCACTGGGCGTTCGGGTTACCCGAAAATTTCGGGTCGGGTTGTTCGGGTTTTTAAAATTTCGGCTTTGAGAAAATAGAACCTGAAATTAGTGGACAAATTAACAAACCCGACATTTCGGGTACCCGCTAAATCGGGTTCGGTTTCGAGTAACCCAAACAAACCCGAACAGAGAGAAAAGATAGAGAAGAACTGTAGTACTTATGCAAGACTAATTCCTAATCGATGAGCGGATCCGACAAGGATTGGGGCTTGGACATGCCACACTGCAACTTCGAGTCTATGAGTGCTAGCGGTGCCGCAACAACGAGGTGGGCACGACACGACGCTACTACATGTACGGGAATATGCTTCTAGGTTACCTAAGCTTGTATGTGACTTCTTGCCTTTATATGTGGGCTGATAGGCTGTTGGTTTATCCTGTTGGGTTGGGCTCAAATCGAATAAAGCTAAATATGATTGCTTATATTTCAGGTTACTCGGGTATTTTGGGTACCGTGACTTCAAACCCGATTTTCCCGAAATAAATTCGAGTTTTCAGTTTGGCAACCTGAAAATACACTTCGGGCATCGGGTTTCGGGTTTTTCAGGTTCGGGGTCGGGTTTCTCGGGTTCGGTCTTCGGGTTTCAGGTTTTGTGCCCGGTCCTTCGAACTCCCTCTCCCCCCCCCCTCCCTTACATTGGGGCCTGCAACCTTATGAGAACCTGTGCCGGAACCACCATGGGTTACCGTAGCTTTCAGGTGCCTAGGTGCGGCCTTGACCACATGCTTTGGTGCGGGGAGAGGCGAGGGAATTTTTACCCCAGCCTGAAAATCTCCCCCTGAGAGTCGAACTCAGAACCTTGGGGGTGCTACTAAGCCACCTCAACCACTAGGCTAAGGGACCGTTCGCCTTAAGGCTACTAATAATGGCACTAAGCATATATATATAACTAAACAGCTTTGCTTATACTAGCTTCTCCTCTTCACTAGTGATACATTAAGTTCCGTTTATGTGCACTAAGCACGCTAGCAAGTTTATTTTACTAACACCAAACTTGCATCATATTACTAGTTGACACATTCTGTCATTCATGGTACTGACTTTTGTTTCATGGATGGTTAAATGGGTCAAAAATATACAAGCATTCATATCGTAGTCACCATGTATTTGTCAATTCAGTTTGCTTTTGTAGTAGGTTCATAAGAATAGTGACATGGTCACATCCTTACCGTCTTCCATTCTTTTCAGTTTTCACCACATACATATGTGCTTTTTCATGAAAGTAACCTCGAGGAAAGTGATGTTATCCATCCGGACATATATTTGTGCAGGACAAAACTTTATATGGCATTGGACCGAACCTCATGGTCGGTCGGGTGGCATTTTGCTAGGCATTAATTTGGATGTTTTTGACATTGGCGGAATTGACGAGGGGGACTTTTATGTTAAGTTCCACCTTCGCAATAAATCAGATGGATTCCGATGGATTCTGGTGGCAGTTTATGGAGCTGCCCAGCCGGAATTCAAAGAAGCATTCTTGACGGAACTAGTACAAACTTGTGTTAAAGAAAATTTACCAATGATAGTGGGCGGTGATTTTAATATCATACGGAACCCACAGGAGAAAAACAACGAGAATTATAATAATAGATGGCCATTCTTATTTAACGCTGTTATTGACAGTTTAGATTTGAGAGAATTGGAGCTATCTAACAGGAAATTCACTTGGGCAAACTCCCGGGAACAACCGACTTACGAAACCTTAGATCGGGTGTTGGTGAGCACGGAATGGGAGGACAAATTTCCGTTGTCAACAGTACGTGCTCTTAACCGAGATATCTCGGACCACACCCCACTACTCTTAGACACCGGGAATGGTACCCATTCCAACAACCAACCGCTGTTCAAATTTGAGCTAGGTTGGCTGTTACGGGATGGTTTTCATGAGTTGGTATCTCGAACCTGGCAAAGCGAAAGACGAATTGGTACTCCACCGCAAATTTGGCAGCGGAAAATACAACGTCTTCGCCGGTTCCTCGGAGGCTGGGCCAAAAACGTTAGTGGTACGTATAAGAAAGAGAAAGCAGAACTAATTAGGAGAGCGGATGAATTAGATAAGAAAGCTGAAAAACAAAGCCTAAGCGCTTCGGAGTTGGATCTTAAGAATTGCCTAAAACAAAGATTAGCTCAATCTGCTTCGGGAAGAGGAAGTCAAATGGTATCAACGAGCCAAGACAACTAAGTTGTTATATGGCGACTGTAACACCAAGTACTTCCACCTTGTAGCCAATGGTAAACATCGGAGAACTAGAATTTTCCAGCTAGAACAAGATGAGGGGATTATTGAGGGAGACGAAAATCTCAAACGATATATCACAAATTACTATAAAGGCCTATTTGGCCCTCCGGATAGAAGCAACTTTGCTCCGGTGGAGTCGGTAATTGAGGATATCCCCCAGGTCTCTAGTGAGGAAAACGAGGCCCTCACATCCGTTTTCACCGAGGAGGAGGTCAAGAAAGCCATCTTCCAAATGGAGCATAACAAGGCTCCGGGCCCCGATGGATTCCCTGCGGAATTCTATCAGGCGTTCGGGATGTGATTAAAGAAGATCTTATGGCACTCTTTATAGAGTTCCACAAAGGTGACCTTCCACTTTTTAGCCTCAATTTTGGCATTATCACACTACTACCCAAACAAAAAGAGGCAAAACAGATCCAACAATTCCGACCGATCTGCCTGCTCAACGTCGGTTTTAAGATTTTTACCAAAGTCATGACGAATAGAGTGGCCAATGTGGCCCATAAGGTCATACGACCATCCCAAACAGCTTTCATGACGGGGAGGAATATAATGGAAGGGGTTCTGATCTTGCATGAAACAATCCATGAGATTCATAGGAAAAAACTAGATGGCGTTATTCTCAAACTAGACTTTGAAAAAGCTTATGATAAGGTCAATTGGTCCTTCCTTCAACAAACGTTGCGAATGAAGGGATTTGCACCTATCTGGTGCAAATGGATTGACCAAATCGTGAGAGGGGGCAGTGTTGGGATTAAGGTAAATGATGACGTTGGTCATTACTTCCGGACTAAGAAAGGCCTCAGTGCAAGGCGACCCGCTGTCACCTTTACTTTTCAATCTAGTGGCGGACATGTTAGCCACCTTAATTGAGAGGGCTAAATCGAACGGTGATTTCCGCGGGCTAGTCCCGCATTTAGTGGATGATGGTTTATCGATCCTACAATACGCGGATGACACTATTCTGTTCATGGAGCATGATATAGCTCAGGCCAAAAATCTCAAACTAGTGTTGAGCGCTTTTGAGCAATTATCAGGACTTAAGATAAATTTCCATAAGAGTGAACTGTACTGCTACGGCAAAGCAAGGGAGTGTGAAGACGAGTACGCACGATTTTTCGGTTGTGCGACTGGGTCCGCTCCTTTTAAATATCTCGGTATCCCTATGCATCACCGTAGATTATCCAATAGTGACTGGAATATGATAGAGGAAAAATTTCAGAAGAAATTGGCTAGCTGGAAAGGAAAGCTCCTTTCAGTCGGAGGTCGATTAGTCTTGATTAATTCGGTCCTTTCCAGTCTGGCAATGTATATGTTATCGTTTTTTGAAGTGCCGAAAGGGGTACTCAAAAAACTGGATTATTACCGGTCGAGATTCTTCTGGCAAAGCGACGAACACAAGAAAAAATACAGGCTCACTAGATGGAGCATTCTTTGTCGACCCAAAGATTTTGGGGGACTTGGGATACAGAACCTTGAAATTCAGAATAGGTGTTTACTTAGTAAATGGCTTTTCAAACTCATAAACGAAGAGGGAACTTGGCAGGACCTCCTACGGAGGAAATATTTAACAAATAAGACTCTTTCTCAAGTCAAAAGAAAGCCCGGGGACTCTCACTTTTGGTCCGGGCTTATGGAAGTCAAGGACCAGTTCTTTGAATGCGGCCATTTCCAGGTCCAAAGTGGCTCCGAGACTAGATTCTGGGAAGACACTTGGGTTGGAGACAAACCGTTGAGAGTACAGTACCCTAACCTCTATCATATTGCCAGGCGCAAAGACACAACAGTAAATCAAGTCTTGAGTGCAACACCTCTTAATATTTCCTTTCGGAGAGCTCTAGTTGGGAACAATCTCAATTCTTGGCATGCATTGGTGTCTAGGATTTTAGAAACCACCCTTACAGAGGAAAAGGATGTATTTGTTTGGGATCTACACAGTAGTGGAACCTTCTCAGTAAGGTCTATGTATAAGATGATTATGCAGAGTGGAATTATTCCACTAAAATGTCCAATATGGACCATCAAAATTCCACTCAAAATTAAAATTTTCTTGTGGTATCTCATCCGAGGTGTTACGCTTACTAAAGACAACTTAGCAAAGAGAAATTGGAATGGGTCTCTTAACTGTTGTTATTGTAGTCACATAGAGACTATTCAACATTTATTTTTTGACTGCCACTTTGCTCGATTTGTGTGGAATACTATCTACATCACTTTCCAAATTCAACCCCCTGCTAGTATCCCAGATATGTTTGATTCTTGGATTTATGACTTTCCACCAAAATTCCGGAGTCAAATTTTAATTGGGGCAGCAGCACTTTTGTGGGCAATATGGTTGAATAGGAATGACATGATATTTCACAAGGCTAAGCCTAACACTTTCTTGCAGGTGATCTTCAGGATGACTTATTGGACCCGCACATGGTCATTGCTGCTTAGAGATGATGATGCTCAAGACATGATCAAAGATGGATGCATAAGTGTGGAGTCCGTCATTATGCATATCTTCGCCAAGTTTGGATGGCGCTTTGCGAACAGAATTGAGGCCTAGTGTTCAAGGCTTAGGCGATTAGCTTTTGTATCGAACTTGCTTGTCCGTTTTATTTAGAGACTTACTCGTATTGAGTATGGGAGCCTAGTGCTCGTTGCGTTGTATTAAGACATCAGCTGCGTATACCCAAAAGGTGTAGAGGCTGGGACGTTTCGTTCCATTATCTAAAAATCACAAAAACCATAGTGACTATCATGAGCACGTAAGGTTAGTTGCGTACACGTAATAGAAAGGAAACTTCATCAATTATATAACTGCAGTTGGTCAAAGCACTACTCTGCCTGATAACGACTATTTCAATATGTTGTCACCTTCTTGTTGTTGACCTGGTCAGAAAGTCACCTACTCTAATACTCTTTCTTCTGATCTATATACTTCTTCATTGTCTCCATGCATGCATGAACAAAACACACACAAATGTACTAGCTAAGGCATTTCAAATGAAAAAAAAAGTCTTAGGTGTACTCCAACCTCAGTTTTGGCGTGACAACGACCAGAACTGCATTGGTGGAGTATAATCTTATGATATATTCTTTTGTATTCATTTTTTCAGTACATCCTCGCTTAAACATTGCAATCTGTAACAAGGCAACTCGCTACATATTATGTAACACAATATATTGCCTACCATTTAAATAAGATCTAGGATGAGACTTGATTACATGAATTTGTCTTAACTCTCTCTTAGGACCTCCCCTTGAGCTTTAGGCGTATACTCGAGCAAGAGCCTTTTCCTTTCTTCTTTATAAAATAAGAGGTCCGGAGAGATATTTTTTAATGATATGAAACTTGATTTCAATTTGTAGGTGTGCTAAGGAGTAAGGCCCCCTTTGTTTGCCCTCCAGATTCAATAATCCAAAAGCTGAAACAAAGTGCTAGATTTTGATTCTAGATTCCATAATCTGACCCTCTAGATTCCATAATCTAGTAATCTGACAACACCTAGCTTTTGTTTGATTATGGCACAAAAATTTACTGCTTTGCCATTGTGTGACTGTAGTTGGATTGTAGAGTCCAGACAAACAAACACCCCTAAGATTTTTAGACTCAGATTCTTACAATCTCAGATTTCACAATCTACAATCCATAATCTAAAATCTACAATCTAAATCTGAAACAAAGGGGCCCTAAGCAGCGAGGTAAGGGCTCACTTAACACACCGAACATAAGGAAAGAAATATCTCTTGTACAAAAACAGGTGCTGAGATAACAACTCTTGTATAAGCGAAGTTAACTCAAAGATTACATCTGTCTTTACGGGTGACCCTTGGGCTCCCTTTATAGTGCTAGGGAGCCACAGATTTACATGACCGTTTTACCCCTGTTGTTGCCCTCAATTCCACTAAGAGGCGGTAACTTCCAAGGGCAATCTGGGGAATGCCCCTAAGCGCGCGTGATCCACGGCTTAGCTGGCTTCTGGCTGGAGTGGCTGGAGGGCGACACGAAGTGACGCTTCGCCCGAGCGCTTGCCCTTCGTTCGGGTTCCGCTCTGCTCGGCCCGCCGGCCTCGCTGCTGGCCGCAGGTTTCGCCCCTGGTGCTCGGTGCCGTCGCGTACTCCGTCGCTTCGCCTGTTGACCTGCACACTCACTTAGCAGTTTGACATTAGCGGTAGGAAATGAGCACGGGGTGTTGGCGTTTACTCCGCGCGGAGCTCGCTCGTGCCAGGCCCCCAACACAATTGTTCTTACCTTTTCCTTATATTTAGGGACAATTGTATTATTACCCTCATTTTGAGTTTCATTACCCTTATTTTTTCAACTTTGTAATTTTACCCTCACTATTTGGGATTAACTCCACTGTTGGACCCTAGAATCATACACCATTAGGATTATGAATTAAAATACTAAAATATTTCTTGAGAAAATGACAAATGACAAAAGTACCATTCCCCTTCATACTCCATCTGTCCGCCAACGAGGACCTACAGATACAGTGTCAACAGTTGTGCGATCTTGGCTCAGTGACTTTGGGTAGCATAATTTGCTTTGGATGAGTAGTGGATAGCGGAATGGTGTGTGGGTAATCTGCTACCTTGTTTGGCCCAATTCATTCCTCTTCTTCTGTGTCCTCATTCCTCAATGATGGGCGGGCAAGCCTTTCAAGTTGATTGCTGGCAGTATGGTTCTTACTTAACTTTTACTTGTACCATTGTACCATAAAAATACTTTTCAATTTCATATAAATATATTGAATTTTGCCAAAAAAATTAATTTAAAATATATGCATATTTTAGTAAAAAATTATTTCCAAGTCACTTCTAAATATGTAAATGTGGTATGTAAACAACGGTTGTTAGATCATAATGTCTTACAACAATTAAGGACAGATTTGCAAGAATGTTCTTGTCTCTATACAACCCATTTGACATCGTTAAGTAGCTTTAACGGAATAGGGGTAAAGTCTAGCTTCATTTTGAAAAATTAGGGTAAAATTACTAAGTTTAAAAAAAATAAGAGTAAAATTACAATTAGAAGTCAGAGTTAGGGTAAGAATGCAATTGTCCCATTATTTTACAAGTAGGGATATCGTTCACTCCTTCATTTAGGCAACCCTTTTCTTTGTTTAGCTCATCATAAAGTCTGGAAAATATAGCTGCCAAGCAAGCACTTATTATTTATATGGTATAAGAAAATTATTTATGTAACCTACAAATCTTGTGAAGTTTGCTATGATCATTTTTCCCATTGCTTAGTGAGAACTTTATAGTACATACTCAGAGACATCCCACACTCTGCATCAAATGTCACAAAACAATAGTATGTATTAACACAGCGTTGTAACAGCCCAACAATTTGTAACCAATATTCATGTATTAAAAATTCAGAGTTTGGAAAAGATTTGGTAGGATTTGGTGGAGAATGAAGGATGTAGTATAATGGATTGTAGCTCCAATTAGTTGTCAGCAGTATCTGTTTCCTTGCTTTTCCTCCACAAGCCGTAGTTTTAGTTGTTGATCATATTCTTATTCGGTACTTATTTTAACTTGCACACTTGCACAGATTGATTCACCTTGTCTGACATTGCTTGCAACTTATCTCTTTATACTTAACAATTACAACTTTCTGAAAACCTGAATACTTCTGTGTACTTATTTTGACGTTTCCTCATCCAATTTTCAGAAAATGACCTTATCAACATGTCCCCTTGATGGCTGGGCACTCTCTTCGACAAAATTTGGCCACATTCATGATGTCACAAGTGTTTTCTCCCAAGGAGAGTTTCATCACAAAAATTATGTTGGATGCTTATGATGTATGTCATTGTTTTGAGGTGACAGTAACTGAATATTATTCTCTTGGATGCCTATGATGTATTATTCAGTTTGTGACTATTGAGATATGTTCAATTTGAAATGCCCCTGATTATTCAGTTTGTGATGATGTATTTTGTTTGAAATTAAATGTGTTTGATGTGATAATGCTGTATTCAATTTATGACGGTTCTGTATGAAAGCAATGATACAAACTGACATGAAAAGAACATAACCGTCACAAGGAATTAGTGACATCAGTGATGAGGGAAAAGAAAAAACGTCACAAGGGCGAATAAAAAACCTGTTGCTTGGCATCAGTGACTGGGAAGACAAACGTCGGTGACGGGTCAGGTAGAAACCGTCACAAATATTACAGACGGTGTACTTTCAAAACCGTCACTCAATATACAGACGGAATTTTGTAAACCGTCACTGATTTTACAGACGTTTTATAAAAAAAACCGTCACAAGCAGGTTAGTGACGTTTCACAAACCGTCACTAACTGTATATCTTTAGTGACGTGATTTTAGTGACGGGTTTGTTTTGTGTCACTAAAGGCCGAAAAAACCGTCACTAAAGGGGTGATTCTGTGGTAGTGGGTTTGTGTTTGAATCAAATAAGAATCAAATTAAGAAAATTCCCAAAAGGATTTGAATTCAAATCCTCGCTTCGGGCCGAATCCGCACGACGGCCCACTTCTCTTTCCCCGCAGCCCGACCCGGTCCAGCCCACGCGGAGCAGGACCTTCTTCCACCTCCGCGCTTTCCAGCTCAGCCACGAGCACGCGGCGCTCCCGGACGCGCCACCTCGGACGCTTGGCGTCTTGCGCCGCCGCAACGGCCCGGGGCCCATGCCAACCACCCTCTCCACACTTTTGGCTCAACAAAACCCCGGCGCCACCCCCGGTTCCTCCCCAACCTCTCAAACCCTAGCCGCCGCCGCCCGAGGTGCGGTTTCCGTCGCCGCCATGGGAGAGGTGTCGAGCTGGTGAGTCCCGTGCTGACCTTCTTGCTCGGCATGCAACGCTGCGTCCAACGGTGCTGACCTCGTCGTGATTGGTGCAGAGGAGAAGGAACGCGAGCACGTCCAAGTTTCCGCCCGCCGTCGTCATCATCGCCGTTCACCGTCTCCGGTGAGGCTCGTCTTCTCCCTTGCTCTGTTCTTGGTTCGCTGTCGTTCGTTCTCTCTGCTGGCGCCGAGCGCGTGTCCGTTGCCCTCTCTTAGCCCCGGAACGGAGCTCGCGTGGTCACCACCTTCGCCACAGCGAGCTCGCCATCCGCCATCGTCGAGACCTCCCCGCTCATCCTCGCCGGCGCCTCCCCGTCCACATTTGGGCCGCCAAAAGCTTCCTGGTGAGTTATCGCTTCGTTTCCCCCTTCCGTCTCCGGGATTGGCTTTGTTTTCGCGGGTGGCGTCGTTTTCCGCCGCCGCGTCACCATGGACGCCGACGAGCTAGCGTCTCGGGGCTTGCTCATGTCGCTTTCGTCGCTTGATTAGCTTCGTCTCGTCTTGCTGTAGCTGTTGCGCGCGTCGGTTGGTGAAAAGGAGGGAGTTTGGCTAGGAATCGCTAGTCGCCGTTGAGCCGCCGCCGCGGGTCTCGCCGCCGGCGATGCTCCGGTGGGAATTTTGGTTCGGGGGTGGTCCGGTTGTGTTCGCGCGAGCTTGGGCTACTTGTTGGTGCCGTTAGTTGGAGGTTTTGGGAGCCCGTGGGGTTTTCCCCTTTCGCCCGCCGCCGTCACCAACTCCGGCGAGCTCGTGGCGGCACTCCGTCGCGAGTTGGTCATCGCGACCGGCACCGACGGGTGCGCGAGGAGGAGGGGAATGCTTTGGTGTTCTTGGCGTCACAGCCGGCGAGCCGTAGCGCCGGGAGAGGCGATTCCGGCAAGAGCCGCGGCGGAGCACGGCGGCGCCGCCCTCTCCGGTGTGCTGATGTCGTGCCGACGTCAGCCGTGGGCCCCGTTACGTTGGGGTTGGTCCACGGTGGAGTTTTTGAATCTTGCGTAGACCCGGTCCATGTGGACCGTAGAGAGAGGAGGAGAGAAAAGCTCACGTGGGCCCGGTCTATGGAATAGTGTAGACCACGGAATATTCCAGGGAATATTCCTGGAATATTCCCTGGATTTTCTTTTTTTTGGATTTTCCAGAATTTTCATAATTCATTTATCTTTGGAAATTCATATCTTTTTCTCGGAGCATCGGAAAAATACGCGGTCCGTTGCGTTAGACTCGTAGCGACCTACTCTACGCGTTGGTGTAGCTTTTGGTCATGTTCTAGTACTGTAATTTCCGTCGTACGTTTCGTCCTTTTTCTTATTGCCTCGATTTGCGTGCCTAACCTCTGTTTCACGATCCGTCCGTCGGAGGGTGCCGAGGAGTTCCCGTCCGAGCCGCAGTTTGAGGAGTTTCCGCCGAGCAGCCGTACGAGTACCCCGACCCGGCTTGGGAGCAGCCTTATCCGGGTAAGCCGCAATCCTTGACCACTCTTGCTCCTGTTTAGTAATTGCATTAAATTGGACCATGCATGATTAATGGTTACTTGCACTTGTAGTTTACCTATGCCATACTATGCCATCCTTGCCACTGTTCGCCATAGGTTGTTCTACTGTTACTCGCATGCTTAGTACTTGCTTAGTTTCTTAATTGAACCCCATGATGACTATACATGTTTTTGTGTAAAATAAATTGTAAGTGGTTCTTAGGTGTCGAGTTTCGTACTAGATACCTTGTAGGACTTTTGCGGGGGCGAGTGTAGGTGGTTAGGTGCTTGGGAGACTTCGGGGAGTCTCTATTTGGAGAGTACCTGTTGCGGGTACAGTGGTGTAGGGGCCTTGGGTTTATGGGGCCCCTGTTGTTCGACACTCGTTGTTGAGACTGTTGTTTTGAGGAGAGGGATGGTGACTCGCCCGGCAGCTTGAGGACCGGTTCCTGGTTGCTCGCTCTTTGGTTTACTAGCTTACCACGTGACTTGTATGGGCGGGCTGGATCATGATACTTAGCGGAGAACCGAGTGGCCCGCCATGGTGTAGAGATTAGTGGTAGTGGGTGTTGGAGCGTTTGTCTCGACCCACGAGCAGAGGATATCCCACCTGGCCCGTGGTACGCCTTGTCACACCCTTCAGGACCTTCTTTTCCTATGTTGTGGTTAGAGGATCCCGGACCCGAGGGACGGACGCCTACCGGTCGATGCTTTGTAGAGTGATCTTGTGAGTGTTGCTTTGCTTGGGCCACGACGGTGGTCTATTGTTTGAGTACCTCTTCACGTGGGTACGAGTTGCTTACTCTCTGTAGAGATATATAAATCTATACGTATAGCCTAGCCCAAGGTATTGGGCACTACCATTGAGCGACACGCTTGATTAGCATTTACTACTTCTCCCCTCCGATAGGTGTTTTACTTCCGGCTTCGAGTTGTGGTCCAGTGGAGGTGTGCTGGACATAAAACTTGACCCTTGCAGGAATGTGTTGTTTCCTGCAAGGCCACTTATAAAATTTGACTAATAATAAAATATGATTCACATAGACTTGAGGAATAATGCTTTAGGTGCTAGCCCTTGCCTTTCCTTGAATTACCCGAGCATGCATACATTGTTGCTAGGTAGTTGCGGCTTGCTGAGTACGTTATGTACTCACGGCTTAATCACTTTGTTTTTCGGACGCCGTTGCTCGAGGAGCCAGTCGACCCAGCCGAGGGAGCTGACGGAGAGGAGTGACGGTCTCGCCTACACCTGGAGTCGCTTGTGGGTATGGTCTTCATCGCCGATCTTCATCGAGTTGCTTCCGCTTCGCTTCCGCTAGATTTCTACTTTGATATCGCGATGGCCTGCGTGCCACGCTTTTGTATCCATGAGATTGAGACTTATGCATAACGATGATGTACTTGGAGATTCTACTATCTTGCCTTGATTACTTTCTTTATTTATGGTTTTTCTATACTAACTT
The DNA here is from genome assembly GCA_031894775.1 of Chloris gayana. Taxonomy (NCBI): domain Eukaryota; kingdom Viridiplantae; phylum Streptophyta; class Magnoliopsida; order Poales; family Poaceae; genus Chloris; species Chloris gayana. The sequence goes on along the minus strand of JAUNZO010000863.1, from coordinate 7,793 downwards.
GTGATGGATGTACGTGCCACCCTCCTGGGAGTGACATAGAGGTACAAAGGGTTCGGGTTTTACTTAGGTGAAATTCGGGTCCTCACAAGCGTGAACCCCAAAGTTTCTCACTACATGTTATATACCACCACCACAAAAATTCATGCATAAAACCACTGGAAACCCCGGTGGTCTGCAAATTCTCAACATTTTGTGGCCTCTCGTGTTCCGCGGCAACAGAGCCACTACCAGCGAGCAGCGCAACGGCCACGATCCAGCGAGCGTGTGCAGGTTTGTTTCACGGCCGGGTTCAAAAGAGCAATAGCAGAGGGGTGGAGGTGGTGGTCGAGGAAGTTGGCGTTCTGCGTGCCGAACAATGGTGTGGACTCACAACGATGGCAAGGAGTATGTAAGTCAAAGTCTAATATAACATGGGAAAAGGCAAAGCCTAATGTCGTGTTCTCTCACTCACGCCAACAACACTTACTAATGCCAAATGTGAAACAAGTAATATCTAGCAACTTTCCGTCGATGGTCCTTTAGCTTCGTGTTCAATCAATCACAATCATCTCAGTATAAGGAGATAATGAAGTGCACTGACCAGGATACACACATGCATATTTGATGCCTTTGTTGTGCTTCTACCTCAACTCTGGATTTGGTAGCATGATTTAATTTGATCTTGTGATCATCAGTTTAAAAATACATTATCTAAGAACATCAGCTTGAAAATCTATTTTTGGAAGACATTATTACAATACATAGACAACATCAGTCCATATTTATTGAATCTAAGTTTACAACTTATTTCTTATAGTATTTTACACAACCAATAAACATATCATTGTATGTCACTTTACTACATCACACTTCGCAAACAATGTTATTTCTTATTACTCAAACTGCATAAGCACTAATAATTATTAGTTGTGGTTATCCTCCCAGAACTGAGCTTGGAGCCAATCAATAGCATTCTTGTCCACTTGAAAAGCCTTGGCAAGGACGTCATCTGCAATTGGCGGCTTGGACCCAAACACTGCATTGGCAATGGTGATTGCACCAGGGTTTTGGCTGCTGAGTGCCGCGATGGCAACCGCTGGCTTATCATGGCTTGGGTTGAACTGAAAGTGGATTAGGCCTTGTGGGAAGACAAAAACATCCCCCTTGTTGAGCTTCTTACTGAGGAACTTATTGTCCGGGTTAGATGTAACAAAGCCAACGTAGAGTGATCCCTCAAGAACCGTTAAGATCTCTGTGGCGCGAGGGTGAGTGTGTGGTGGGTTCTGTCCGAGAGGAGCGTAGTCGATCCTTGCCATGGAGATGCCAAGGGTGTTGAGGCCTGCAAGCTTCATCACATTGATCAAGGTGACATTGGATCCGACCTTGCTCTTAGTTGTGTCCATCGGTTTGTCAAGGTTGGCTGCTAGGAAGAAGTCATCTACCTTAACATCTTTTATATCCTTGCAAGGGAACCCATTTACACGTACTGCATCACAAAAATAGCATACAAATTTGTCAGCAAGCTGAATCAAGAAACTTAACAATTTGATTTCACAGGATAGCTCATGCGAAATGTGTACCTGGTGAGTATTTATCAGCAACGCAGAAGTCTTGGAGAGGGCTGGGATCTGAAGCCACAGCCCCAGAAGTGATCAAGGCGAGAAGAGCAGTGAGAAGAAACAAGTTAGAGGAGGCCATGTCTAGCTTTGCAGTAAGACCAGTCTGTTCTTGGGTCTCTGTATTTTGTGTCTGTTGATGCTGTGTCCATGGATGCATGCGTTTATATAGTAGTTGAGACTCAGAAGTGGTCAATGAGCTGCTCTATCTAGAAATGGTCACAGTTTGGTTCAGTCTACATCTTTTAAGGAAATACATTATTACAAGAAATGGTCTCAGTTCTTTTGTGGTTATTAGGTCGTTGATGGTCGTCATGGCTGACAATACATTATTTCTGATAATTTTTAAAGGAAAAATTTCACAACTAATTGCTTCTTTTCAGATGAAGATTAATGGAAACCATATTTATTAACATATTCACCAGCTTCGTTCCTTCTCCCTCAACGCTACAACTACCAGCATGGTAATAACTAATGAGCTTTACTTATACGTAGCTTCTCGTCTTTAGTGCTAAGTACAAAGCTCAGCTTATGTGCACTAAGCATGCCAGCGAATATTTTACTGACGACTAGCTTTTGTTATATTATTATAGCTGGTACTTTCGTCATTCATGGAACTGATTTTTTTCCATGGATGGTTTAACGGGTCAAAAATATCATATCGTAACCATCTATTTGCCAGGTTGGTTTGTCAGAATAGTGATGTTGTCAGATCTTAGCCGTCTTCTCTTCTTTGACCACATACATCCATACGCGTTTTCATGGAAGTAACCTCGTGGAAAGTGATGCTGTCCAGACATGCATATCCCAAAAATAATAGTGACAAATTACAATACGCTATGACCATGTCAGTTAGTAGCTACATATAATAGAAAGGAAACTTCATCAAATTATATAATAATTATTGGTCAAAGAACTACTAATGTGCCTAATAACCTCTGTTTCAATTAGCCATGACCTCCTCTTGTTGACTTGTTCACAAGGTCACCTATACTGGTTCTTCTGCTATATACACGACTCGTGATGTCCCTATGGATTGCATGGTAATTGGGAGCTTTAGATAATGAAGGGTTCGTTATCGTCAGTTTATTATGTTCACTAAACATCTCAAGAAAGTGGTTAGCTTGTGCTATATATAGACAGTAGTATTGGCTGCTGGCATGTTCCTCATTAATTAATGATACTAATTTTTTGTTGCATGGATCGTTTCAACTGGTCAAGAATATGGACGTTCATATCGTCATCTTGTATTCACATGCCAAGCCAGGTTACTCTTTTGATAGATTCATCAGAATAGTGGGCGTGGTGGTCTCATCCTTCCCGCATTCGATTCTTTTTTTCACTACATGCTTTCCCACGGGCTTTAATTTTCATAAAAGTAACCTTGCAGAAAGTGATGTACTGATGTTGTCCATGAGGATGTAATTGACAAATTAAATGAAACAGTGACAAACTACAATTTGCCATGCCCAATTTCAGTTCCCACGTCAGGTTATATACATATTCAATAGGAGCCTAGCTCAAATGGTTAAGTACCTTGTGGTGGAACCACCCACCTACGCTCAAATATATAGTAGATTCAATGTAGGTGTTGCATTTACGGTTAATTAGTCTTAAGAGGTAGGCGATGTCCTCACTGACGGCGAGGTGTTTGTGGTAACTTCGTGAATCTCAAGAATGTGCTTATAGGGGTAGTGAGTGCTCGCATGTGTATATAAGGTATTGCGATTGTACAGGGTTTATCTAAAACAAAAGATATAGTATAGGAAACCTTGTCCATTTGATCTATGCAAATACGTGCAAATATATAATTATAGTTAGTTAAAACACTATTCTTCCTAATCAACATTGACCGTTTCAATTATCTGTGACCTCTTCTTGTTGACTTGTTCACAAGGTCACCTACTCATTCTGCTGCTGTATACTAGTAGTATACTTCTCCACTCTCCATGCACCCGTCAACAAAACACAAAACCAGCATTAACCTACCTGAACAACAGAAATACATCAAAAGACTCAGCAAAAATGGTCTCTTCCAAAAACCTCCTTGTCCTCGTCCCTCTTCTCGCACCGCTCTCCATGCAAGTAATCGCTTCTGACCCAAGCACTCTCCAAGATTTCTGTGTTGTAGACAAGGATTCTAATGTGTTTGGTTGGGCTGTGGCTTTTTCAAAAAGCTATTGTGAGCTATGGGCTATGAGAAAGCTGTTGTGAGCTGTGAAAAAGCTAAAAGCCGTTTGGTTGAAATGGTTGTGGCTGTGAATAAGTTGTTGAAATGACTTTAATGCCCCGGTATGTCCTATATAAAAGGTATATGCAACATAATCATAAAACATTGATTTGTTCTCAGATTAACATGGAAATGACCATTTTAGGAAGAGAAATTAATTAGGTCCACATAAATGAGATAATAGCATCATCATAAGAATCCAACCAGACCGATGTTAATGCAAATATCAATGGGTAAGAACATAACATTAGTATACTATAGTTTAGAGCTGCATCAAAATGGCACAAATTATGTATCCTCATTGGCAGCTAGCAAGCTCTGTCAAATGCTAACTCCATCCATCGTGTCCCCCTACTTTGCCATTCTACCTAAACACCACCTCCACTCAAGGTCATGGCCCTCATCATCATCATAAGAATCCAACCGATCTCATCCAAAACCAACAACCAAATCCTCCTCCTCAAAGCTCCGGCAACCAACAGTATCCACCCTACACTGCAGGAAACACTGGTGGCAACTTAGACGCCCTCTCATTTTCCCACGTGTGGAACTGCACGCTGAGCATGACGCATGCTGCGAACACGTGCAGGGCCGCCAGAACCGCCACGACCCCAGCAAGCACGTGTAGAGGTGTAGAGATGGCGACAGTGGCAAAGTCTACATCTGAGCAAGAAATAGTCTCAGCTGGTTTAGTCTACATCTGAGCAAGAAATAGTAGTTCAAACTCAAAAGAGGTCAACGGGCTGCTCTAGCTAGAAATGGTCTCTGCTGGTTTAGTCTACATCTGAGCAAGAAATAGTCTCAGCTGTTTCGTAGCAGTTTGGTGGTTGTTATGCCTGACAATACATCATTGCTGATATCTTTTAATTAAGGAAATATATCACTGCTGGTTAATTCTTTCAGATGCAAATTAAAGGAAACCACATATATAGGTTAATTGCGCGACACGCCGACTTAGCGATTAAGGTATTCATGATTCCTTCGCTCAACGCTACTAATACTAACATAAAGCATATGCATATACCAGTATATAGTAACTAATTAGCTTTGCTTATATTAGGTTCTCCTCTTCATTAGTAATACATTACGTTCAATTTATGTGCAGTAATCATGCTAGCAAATTTAATTTACTGAAACCTAGCTTGCATCATATAATTAGCTGGCACGTTCTGTCATTCATGGTACAGATTTTTTGTTTCGTGGATGGTTAAATAGGTCAAAAATACAAGCATTCATATTGTAGTCACCATGTATATGTCACGTCAGTTGCTTTTGTAATAGGTTCGCCATAATAGTGACATGGTCACATATTTACCGTCTTCCATTCTTTTCATCACATACATCCACATGTGCTTTCCATAACCTCACGGAAAGTGATGTTATCCATCAGGACATATCATCACAAAAATCATAGTGACTCCAGCATGAGCACGTCAGGTTAGTTGGCTACACCTAATAGAAAGGAAACTTCATCAAATTAATAAATTATATATAACTCCAGTTGGTCAAAGCACTACTCTCTGCCTAATAATGACTATTTTAATTACCCGTCACCCTCTTATTCTTGACCAGGTCAGAAGGTCACCTGCTCTAGTACTCTTTCTTCACCTTCTATGTGCACGAGCATGTTATTTGAAAGAAAAGTCATCCTCCATCTTGTTTCACAGCCTTGTCTTAATTATTTTCATGGCTGAAAAGCACGCTCAGCAGTAGCTGTTGAAACTGGAAGAGTAAGAAGCAACCGGAACGATCTATGAATTAAGTGAAAAACTTTATGACGTATTGTGTCAACAAGGCAGCTAGGGTTGCAATTCTTTTAATATCATCACTTCTAGAGGCCTCCACAACAAAATGGTTCAACTAGTACTCTAATCCAATCCTATCTTGTGGATTGAAATATGCGGGAGCATACGGGCATACGACGTATGTGACGACCATCGAGCCTTGGTCTGCAAGTCTGCAAATCGCCAATCAGTCCGACGAGCCCTGGCTTCAATTATCTTTTTCCCCGGTCGATTTTGTTCCACAGCACAATGAAGCTTCCAAGAGAAGCTAAGTCGGTCGATGCCTTCGTGCGTCACAGAGCTGAGCACCTGAGTTTCTATGCTGAGCACTACTGATAGGATCCTCTGGCCCAACTATTAGTGCTTTTGTGCTGGATTTTTGGGAGCACTGCTGAGCATTGGATCAAAATAGCACTAAAATGCTGGGGTCTTCAAAAATTTTCGTTGTCTAGGGGGGGGGGGTGGCTGCTGTGTTCCCCGGATGGTTCCACACCTTCAGAATGGCCAAAGCCTGCAGCACAACCATAATTGTTTCAATCAAATGATATCTACACACAAGAACTAAAGAAAGAAAGACATATGAGTGAGAAGATTGGTTGACATTGGCATTTAAAAACCGTCAGAAAAAAGGTAATAGTAGTTTATAAATCAATACAACAATTTGAGACCTGAGACGATGGCGGGTGACGAAAAACCATCGAAAAGGGTAAAGGTGGCGATGCGCCAAAGTTATTGTATTGATTAGTTGTTTTTCGTACATTGGACTTGGGTCTTTATCTATATAGAGGCCATACTCTATTCGACCACATGTCGGTCGTGTCAACCAAGTCCTAATTGAACTACAAACTACACTTTATATATTAATTAAAGACTTTCTAAGATAACTACGGATCATTTCCTTGTGCGCTAAACCGCATGTCCCCTAGGCTCTTGTCTCTCACGCCACGTCGGACACATGCGAGCTTTTTCCATCCGGAGCTTGGACGCCTCCTAGCTTTCTTTATTACTGGCCCGCAGCTAACTCAATAGTCGCCGACAGTGCAGGTCCACTAGGTCCAAATTTTGGTGCCAACACATGGCCCTCCGATTGGGGTATAAACTTAGGTTTATGCGCCAAACACCTCTTTTATTGTGCCCATTAACCATGTTTGTGACTAGGGGTGGATGTCGAGCTGGCTCGGCTCGGCTCGGCTCAGCTCAGCTCGTTACACGGACGAGCTGAAAACCTAGCTCGGCTCGACAATTAGCTCGAGCTAGCTCGTTAGGCTCGCGAGACAGGAATATAGAATAATTAAGATATTATATACTTTAAATCTGAAATATTTTATTGTAAAATAGGTAAGATATATGATTTATACTTCATGAAAAAGCTAGTAACGTAGATTAATTTAAAATGTGTTTCAAAATATTCAAAAATTAACTCAGTATATGACATTATATTGATATTGAGCATTACTTATTCTCGGTCTTTCAGAGCTCGTTGAGCTCGCGAGTAGCTCGTGAGCTAGCTCGGCACGGCTCGCTAATCTAACGAGCTAAACTATAAGCTCGGCTCGGGTCGTTAAGCAATCGAGTCGAGCCAAGCCGAGTCGAGCTACTCACGAGTCGAGCCGAGCCACGAGCTTCGAGCTTTTCGTCCAGCCCTATTTGTGACTCCTTGTCTGCTCTTGTTCCTATCTTGGCAAAGTTCACAGCCTTTTTGCGAAGCCGTTTTGCAAGCGTCGAGAACGGTGTCGGTATTCTTCCGAGTATCGCTTCGATGACACCTAATTGAAGATGAGATGACGTCTTCATTCCTCTTCCAAGATGAAGAGACCGATTTCCCTTTCTTTCTTCGGAGCTTTCTGCATTCCAATTGTAGCCAGGACCATTTGGTGCTAAGGGCGATATTACCAATATCGGCCATATTGTAATCTAATTTCTAAATGTATCCGAACTAAGATAATTCCTATTTTGTGTACTTGAGGGTGATATTTCCACGGACTTATGTACCTCGGAGAAACCTTCGTCTTAAACTCATCGCCACAATGGCACATAGTTCGAGGACCACTTGGCGTGCTAAACAATGCCTCACAAGCTGGTGCAATTCCATTTGGGATGCTTTCGTGTGCATCACATCAAAGCATTATTACTTTGGCCCTGTTCGTTTCCTGCCCTCTAAAATTTAGCATTGTCACATCAAAG